>WBMV01009007.1:519040-682607 GCA_013396655.1 Campylorhamphus procurvoides | reverse complement strand
CGCAAAGGGAAATTAAAGGAATTAAAGCACTGTATTTGAGATGGGAATATAAAAAAAAAAAAATCAGAAAGGACTGGACATACATCTTCAAAATATATATGAATTTACTAGAAAGTGGTGGTGGGGAATATAGCTAAATTATTCAAGTCTTATGCCAAATTTTAATTTCTGTAGCTAAGGACAGGGTCTTAATAGAGCTAGTTTACCCTAGATATTTACATTACTAAATGCTTCAGATATTCTTGCCTGTAACCATCAAGATTGTCACATCAGTCAGTATCACAGTTGAAATACTGGATAATAGGGACTTCTTTACTTCTTCACACCAGGAAGTGTGAAGTCAGTTTAGAATGGCTTTAGAAAAAAGAACTAATAATATTGATTTTTGTCAAATCTTATCTCCACACACTGATAATGACATTCACTAAGCAGTTCTTCATCAGAGGTGTATCTGCTAACAATTTATAACTTATTGGCCATTATGAAGATAATGGCTAGCGAGTAATTAATTATGAAATTCAAGCTCTATAAATCACAGAATAGTTAGGGTTGGAAGGGACCTCAGGAGACTATCTAGTCCAATTCTCCTGCCAAGGCAGACCAGGTTACCCAGGAAGCAGATGATCCTGGACAACAAGCTCTGCATGGCTCTGCTTGAGCAGAGATGATTGGACTATTTACCCTCTGGAAATCCTTTCTGATATCAACCATTCTGCGACTCACTTATTCAAAGTTCAGAGAAACTGTGATATCCACAAAAAATGCCCAACTACAGAATCACAAACGGTAGTAAATGCACCAAAGAAAGCAATTCGCTGATTCTACAATATGAAGAAAATGTTACTGGCAATTATGAAAGCTAAAGCACAGTATGTCAAAATTAAAGCTGGTCCAACTAAATATTATAAATTTCTGTAATATAAACTTCCTTGTGTCTTTTGTAACAACTGCCTGCTCTCAGGCCTAGTATCTAATATAATACAAATTAACTTCTCTTAGCAAAAAACTTTGCTTTTAATTTTGCACAGCCAATTAGAGTGAATACCAAAATAAGCATTTACTCTATGTAGCATAAATAAAAGAATGTTTGGAAATTGTCACTTATTATTTACTAGGGTAGATTTCTATGCTATAATTCCTTTTTGCAGACTGAAGAAAAAATTAGAAAACATGCATGTTGACTTAGTCTTTCAATCTTCAATAGAATACAATATGAGCTCTGAAGATTGCACAGCTAATACACCAGTTGTGCAATTTTGCATTTGGGTAAAGCACCTCAATGTTTTTATTATAAACATAGAATAGGGACAGGCAGTTATTTAGTAAATTATGGTACCTTTATGACAGAAAAGTATTGCAAGATTATTTTACCTTGTAGAAATCAAACAAACAGCTCCTGTACAAACTGAGACACAAAAAGGAAGACTACAGAGGATGGAATAAAGGACAGGTAGCCTGGGAGGTACCATGGAATAATAGAATGGTTTGGGTTGGAAGGGGCCTCGAAGATCATCTGATTCAAAGCCCAGACTGCATGGAATACAGAGAAATTTTCTGAGCAGCCAGGGATCAGGTTAGGAAAGCTAAGGCCCTGAGAGATAGAACTAAATTTTGTCTTTAATTCATATTAATTTTGTTTGTTGCAAGATAAACTTGAACTTGATTTTTAGCCAAAACAATATTAAGTTTTCTGGGATTTTTCTGGTGTGTTCAATAGTAACTTCTTTCCGGTTTTATCAAAACCACTTTCTTTTTAACAGCTCTGTAGAGATTTTATTTATATTTATGGATGTATGATAGCATAAAAACATAACAACAGTCTTTGGGGATTAATGTGCTTTTTCATCAATGTAATTGCTTTTTGTGAAGAAAGAAAAAGTGCAAGGAAAAGTTGGGAACCATTTATGAGTATTCTGATTACATTTTGTTGAAGGATTTCAAAGAGGTGTTATTTATATAGGACCCTCTTACTGCTGCCCCCTGGAGTCCAGCCCAGAGATCCAGAGACATCCATTCTTGGTCAAGGCATGCAGCTGCTCCCTTCTCATTTGCAATTTCACCAGTAATGATGCTGAGTGTGTATCCTGAACCTGCACACACACATAGAGGACACCAACACAGAGCGCCACAGAAAAGGTGCTCTCTTCAACACCACCTACATGCAGGACCGACACAAACATAGAGAGCCAAATCTGCTTCCCCTCTTCAGCCAGTAGAGACTGAAGCACAGAACTGACAGCACACACAGCACTCTCAATTCACACTCACCTGCACTTTAGAGGATGCCTCAAATCCTGGCATGACTCTGCTCTATGTCCAACACCCTTCAGTGGCTCTCAGGCCCTCTTACCCTTGCCCCTGGTACCTTCCTCACTGACTAGTACACCTTGGGGATTGCAAGCAAACAGATACATGCTCTAGCACACTTGCCTCACAGATACTGCACCCTCTGGCTTCCATACCCAAATACAAGCCTGGGCCTGTTCTCTGCCTGATAAGCCTGACCAGACTCAACACCTCTAACTTTGTGGCTGATGACATGATAAGGTCTTGTTTATTATTGATTTTTATTTTTGTTAGTGCCAAATATTTTGTATAATTTCTTACTAGTCTAATTTAAGTTTAAAAGTACTAAATCTTACTTTATTATCCAAGCTTGTTGACACCATAAACAAGTCAATGTAAGAATACAGCTGGTCAGTTCTGTGCATCTTACTATTTCTCACTAAATCTCAAGCTTTTATTTTAAACTCATATCCTTCATTGCCCTGGAGCATATAGATCTAAGAATATTCCAGACATTGTTTGAAACATGCTGTCTTAACCATAACATTTAAAAGCCACCACTAATAACTACTCTTTTCCAGATAGTACAAGTTTGAGACACAACACAATAACATCTGATTATTTAGTACATGCTTGAGAAAGAAAAGGAAAAATGAAACATTATTGACAAATATGTGCGTGCATAATGAGTAAAAGAACCCAAGTAAATGTTCTGTTAAATAGTTCCATTTGATTTTTTGTCTAGCTCAATACTGGAGAAAAAGCTACTCAGCTAAAAGTGTGAGCGGAAAAAGCAAAATACACTATAAAGCACCCTTAAGATAGTGTTTCTGCACCCTTAAGATGGTGTTCTAACTAGGCAGCTGTTTCTAGGATGGCATGCTGTATTATGGCACTGTTTTGAATGGTTATAGACACCTAGGAAAAGAAACAATGATGGTGGGGCAAGGATTGATGGATATTTAACAATAATACCTACATTTCATTCTTTTCCAAATTTTTCTTTAAAACAGCTAGATCCGTAGCGGCAACTTCATTCTTTATGAAGATCTATTCCTGAGCTGAAAGAATGGAGTTTGAGGCACTTCAGCAAAACAAGAGTAACAAATATTTTGAAGTAGCAGTAGTTACATTATTTGCAACACCTATATATAAAGCAATATAATCAAATTGACTGGTGATTCTAGTGTACCTTAATTTTTTCTATTTGACAAGTGTTTACATTTGTATTTTCATCTTTATATTTTCAAGGTCTTATACAAAATTTGCCTACCTAATACTCAAACTTCAAATGTTGAAGTTGGAGAAAGTAAACCTGGGGGTAAAACAATTTCTTGCCTAGAGAATTAAAAATTTAATCAGAATAAAAATTGTTTAGGTTTTTTTAATAGCTTTTAATGTCATTCATTAAACGCCCCTTGAGTCCTATGCCAACCAATGCTAAGAGCATCAAGACAATTTTTTGGTTTCCTCAGTCCTGACTTCCCACAATCTTTGCACTGAATACTGCAGCTGTAAGCATTGCATTTGCATACTGCAAACTTCACTTTTGAAGACAGTCTCTTATGTGAATCCTTTTACAAGATCACATCTATTTCACTCACAGATGTTCTAATATTAAGACAGGCATAAGACCTATATTACAGAGATTTATTACCAAAAGCATCCTTTAAGATATATTTATGAGTATGTGAAAGATTACCAAGGGATTTTGAAAACTCTTTCCATTCAGTTTCATAATAGTTTGAAACTCAGGAGACTTCTCTTCTCTTTTCCCATGTCAGGTTATCACTGTTTTAAGAAACAAACAGAAAACAGCTTCATATGAGAAAAAGACATCCTGGAATTTTACATGGAGAGTACACAAAGACAACTTCCCTAAGCTTTCCACACATGCTGCATTCTTTCTTGGTATTCTACTGATACATGGCCTACAGTGTTCAAAGTATTTGCTTTTTCTTTTCTATCACAGAAACAAAAGCAAATGAACCAAATGAAACCTTTATCTTTGCCAAGTTATGTTAAGCAACACATGGCTTATAAAAAGACTAGCATTGCTCATGTTCACTGCCATCTTAAAAAATACATGTAATCACTCTGTAGCCTAGTACTGCAATTACAGTTGTTATAGTTTCAAAATCTTTCATGGAATTTTTTCTCTCCCTTACTAACACAGAGATTAAGGGAGCAGAAGAGCCAGGATGGATAACATAGGGATAGATGAATTATCCTTTTTCTATACATTTTCTCATTAAAGTTTCTTAATTTCAAAGGCTGTGGTGGTTTTTGGGAAGAGGCCCCCTTTCTAGTCCAGAAACATCTTAATTTTCTTTTAAACTGAGATACATTATTAAATGGAAAAATAAAGTTAATGCAACAAATCTGAAGGTTGAAATATATACAGGACTATCATCAGTCTTGTATGGCCAGAACCCTAAATTCTGTAGCTTTCTAAGCCCTGTTCACCAACACATGGCTTCTCTCAGTCTTTCAAACTTGTGGTAAACAATGATAATTTATTTTCCACAAACCTAAGCAAAGGAACAGAGATTTTAATATAAATATTAGAGAACTTGCAAAAGAGGCTGTTACTAGGACGTTGTGGTCCAATAGTGAATAGTAAATAGTCCAATAGTGTCCAATAGTGAAACTAAAAAAAAAAATAAAAATCACTGCTAGTATCCCTCAGCCAGTCAACATATGATGGTACCTTATGAGTTAATTAGACCATTATATTGTGTATGCTTTGCATATCTAGGAAGCTAGAATACAGAGAAAACATTCTGCTGTTTACCATGTAGAGCATATTGCAGCCTATTTTAAGAAATCATCATGGCATACAATTATTTTGTTTCCATTGTAATGTCTTACTTATAAAAATGCCTGCAGAAATATCCCAGAAGACATATGTTTCATATAAAGTTGATAAATGTGACCAAATTAAAATATGGTACAGGCAAATTACAGAGAAAATGAAACTGTTTGCCAGCATGCCTGAAGGGAGCAACAGATTTTTTGATTACTATAAATCAAGGTTGGATTGTTTCCTAGAAGGCATTTTTTCTGTAGACTGTTGGGGTCAGTGATGATATCCTGTGGCCTATGCTATCTCAGCAGTAAGATCTACCAGTTTCTAGTTATCTGTCGACCTGTCAGCTATATTTAAATGAGTACTTGCTTCATATGGTACATCTATAATTGGATGTGGTTGAAGATTGCCTTAGACTATCCAAGGGCAAGACAAGGTTATATTTAGATGAATACTTCCTTTATATGATCCATCTATAACTGAATGTGATGGAAAGTTGCTTTAGACTACCCCAAGAGAAAAATTAGACCATAAACCAAATTTTAAAACCTTTATTGAGATAAGAAAGATGCCTAAAATGCTGTCTTCTTGTCATCCTGTCAGCAGAGCTAATTGGATACTGCTCCTACTTCATGCGGAAACTACTGCTCTTGATGGCAGATGCCAGAGTTGGCAGAAGTTACTGACAATTTATTATGGTTGTAATAAAATATTGATTGTTGACCTTTGAATTACCTAGAAGAAAAAATGGCATGTTTATTTTTCATTAAAAAATGGAAAAGGTGCCTATCCAAGCAAAGTTATTGTGCAAAAATTGCAAGAGAATCGGATCCTCCAAAATATCACAATTTAAACTCATAAGTCAAGTAGACCTACAAGACATTTTGAAATCTCTCAAGGATTACTTTTCTCAAGCAGAAAATGCACAAAATTCTAATTGTTGGTAAACATGACTCTAACACATGTTAGACAATATCTTTTTCAGTGAGCAGTCCCAATAAGTTCATCATCCACTCCCAGAAATGTGTGGAATTCGGTTCATTAGTCTGAAATAAAGACAGATCCATTATTTTTTTTTTCAAAGGAGATAGGTACATTTTGTTTCCTGGAGAAAGTTCAGCTGACCATGTGTCTCAGGAAGAAGTTTATCGTTCCATTTCTGTCCTAGTTCAGCAGGAGGGACCAGTTATCACTGTGTGGGAGTGATTAAAGCTGTGTGTTCTACACCCTCTATTCCTTCCCCAAGAACAATGAGCCATTTGCAGTATCTGCCCAGGAAGTTGTTAGCAGCCTCACACCCAGCCTGAGGGGGTGTGGGTGCTAATGGGCCATCAACGGTTCAACCATACCCATGACTCATAGAGTTAATCACCCATTGTGTGAGTCCCCGCCCTAGGGGAGGGACTGGATGCTCCCTGAGGGTACATAAATGGGGCTCAGAAGATCTTGGCAGCAGCAGCTTGTTGGATTCAGAGGAGCAGCAGGACCTCGACAGGAGGAAACCTCTACTCTCGATCAGACTACGACCATCACTCCCGACTAGACCACAGCTATCATCTGCACCAACAAGTCAGAGAGCCCAGCCAGCTGGGCATGACAGCGCCACCTGCTGTCTGTGGACATAATCACATTTCCCTTTTTGGGGAAGTAGCCAAGAGGACCTTTTATACTGTTTTGCCATGTCATTTGGGGATGGAAGGGTTTGTCGCAGACTGTTGTTGTATATATACATATATATATATGTGTTGTGGTTAAGAACTGTTATTTTTTTTTTCCTTTACATATATTTTTCCTAATTAAAGTTCTGTTCTCTAAACTTAAAGGAGAGAGATTATTTATTGGCCAACATAGATATCTTAGTTCTCTTTTGAACTAAGACAATTTCTTAGTCATCAAGTTCTCAACCATATAAACATGCAATGAAATGCAGATTGCAAGAATGTATTTTGTTAGTGATAATACTCAACTGCCTCCAAAATGTTTTTAGTCATAAAGAAATAATTTGCTGAAAGAATATTTCTTTTTCCTTTGCCTTTCAAATATTTTAATTTAACAAAATTTCAACTTTTGATGTTTTAATCACAGCATAGATTACAAATCTATCAACTATAAATAACACATGCAAGAATCCACAAAAACATCTATTAGCATATTAAAATAACTTCTCTAGAATAGCAATAAATTCATCTTTCTAAATCCATTTGACAATTTCACCCACAACTTCAACTTTACAAATTCTTTGTTTACAGCCAAGGACCTGGAATGCTTTATATGCTTTTAGTTTTACAAAATACACTGCAACATGTGTCCTCCCAAAACAATATTACTCATGGATAGTGATTTTGTGTAAGATTAGCAAAATGTCCAAGACCTAGGAAAAATGAAAGGATCATCGGCAATCTGAAAACAAAATTTTCTTCAATAACTTTTGATTTCAGAACTCAGAACATCATACAAGGGTACTAAGTGGTTATAAATCTAAAGATCAGAATGAATTTAGGTTGCTTTAGTTGAAAATGGGCAGCTTGACAAAATATTTTGCCTCCTACTATGGATTGTAAAACACTGTTGTAGTAATGACAGAATATTGGTACTTTTAGTTTGCAGATATATAGTCAGTGAAGTATGTGTAATAACAACAGCAACATTTAACATATGCATTCAACTATGGCATGCATTTGCTGAGGGAAGATTTGGAGAATTATGTAGCACATAGTATCAATTTTCTAGGTCTCTTTCAGTGTCTCCAGTTTCCTACACAAAAATTTAATCTGTCCACAGGTTCTCAAAATTTTCATACCTGAATGTTCTACCTTTTGATCTCTATGAATGTGAAAGAAGCTTGACATTAAAGTTAAGGAACAAACTCTGTTAATTACTGAATTCTGTTTTGCACCTAAAATGGATTCATCTTATCTAACTTAATTCATTTTAAAAGCAGGTCTGTAGTCTAAGCCAGTCATCCAGCCTTACTCTGTAGTTAATGAAGACAACTATCTATAGCAGTCTGTACACACTTACATGCATAAAAAATGTGCTTCAGATAAAAGGGAAAAAAATCTTCCTTTCATAGAGGGAGCCTAGATAATTACCACAGCATGCAGGCCTGGTACTTAGGTAGCTGAAGTTAGGTGGAGTGAATTCATGTGGAATTCATTCCTCATATGAAAGATCCAAATACTGTCACACAAGACATTTACACAAAAACGATAACAAAATTTTGTGTCAGTGCTAAACTATAGAATTCATAAGTTCATAAACAAAACCAAGCTGTACAAAATCCCTACACACCTAAATTCACACCTCTTCATGATTCGCACTGTTTACACAATCCCACCTACACACCATTCACATTTGCCATTCTGCATGTCACGGAACAGGCTGCCTCACAGATTGCACCAAAGAATTCTGACTTTTAAAGAAAAAAATATCTGTTTGTCATTAAAAAAAAAAGAGTCACATTATTTCAGAGACAAAAGTCAAATGCAGATCTATCACACAGATTTC
Organism: Campylorhamphus procurvoides; assembly: GCA_013396655.1. Taxonomy (NCBI): domain Eukaryota; kingdom Metazoa; phylum Chordata; class Aves; order Passeriformes; family Dendrocolaptidae; genus Campylorhamphus; species Campylorhamphus procurvoides. Next base: position 674,005 of record WBMV01009007.1, on the reverse strand, counting down.
CAGGGGGATTCCCAAACCAAAGTAACTCAGACCCATACTGTGTAGAAACCATAAAAAGACCAGAAGAGAAGACTTCCTTCCTGTTCCAAACACCTCCAACCATACATTAACCCAAGTATGGATGATCCGGGCACACTGACAAGAACTTCTAACACCATAGATCAAATAGAAACTTCTAGGTATCCCCTCTGTAAAAGAATATTTACTTGCATAACAAGTCTTACCATTTTTGGTATAACTAATTTACAAAATCACTGCTAGCTTTTATGACAGAGATAACTTTAAGATACCTCTATAATTTTTCCATACTTTACGAAAGCCTGTGTCTTTTGTTTTTTCACTTAATTTGTGCATGTTTATAAAGACATGGGGCAATTCTTAAAGAGAATTAATATCAATTTGGAACAACGCAGTAGTGCTAGACAGTGCACATTTGCAGATATGCTCCTTATTTATAGATTGTGTGGGTTATGCTTATAGTTCTAAAGTTCCTCTTAAAGTTAATTTAATCAAATCCACTCAGATGTCTCAAGTGATAAAGTGCCTCATTTAGTGTCATGTCAAGGCTTAGTCCAGCCTTGGCAGTACCACTTGTTTTGATGTGTTGCTGAGATAGATAGAATTCTGGGGATTCCCAAGTGGAAACATGTAACTGAAATGATTAATCAAATTATTGGGAGGAGGAGAGTAAGGAACGAAAAAATGACAAAAGAAAATCATTAACGGCCTTCCCTGAATTAGACAATGCAAAAAGACCAAGGACTTGATAATTTCTTCAGCTGAATGGCTGATGTCACAACATCATTTCTTGTCAAATATATGCAAAAAATTATTGGCAATGTAATTTTAATATTTAATTAGACATGATAACTAGTTCATTTATATAGGAAATAATTTATAAACTTACATATTATCAGAAAAAAATAGTGATTTTCTGCAGCCCTTTGAAATCCGTGGTTCAGAGATAGGGGATTCTGATTATTTATTTATGCAGAGCCTGATACAACAAATTTATAAGTGTACTTCAAAATTAATGCTCATCCTTGTTGTGTTCAGATTAACATATCATGCTGAAAATATTTCTAACAAAAAAATAAGGCCTCTTTTTATGTTCCATGAAAGGAGAGGGAAGGGCTTATTCTCTGAAAAAAGCATATAACAAAAGTTTGTGCATATGTTTGACATACTTAGAATACCAAATCAACAGTCAGATTTTGCCATTGATTTCAACAATAAGCCTATTAACATTTTTACACCTTGCTTTTCTTTCAGGACTAGTAGTAAAGATTAATGGTCTTCAGGTACTGTATTTAAATTATTGCTCTACAATGCATGGTTCATGAGCATGAATTTGCACTACTGTCCCACTATTTCACAATGGGCAGTTAATCTGTTAAAAGACAGTGCATATTCCTACCATGCAGCTGCATGATTTCAGATCAAGCTTGCCACCTTCAGACTGAGTCGCTCATAGAAGGACAAAGTCAGTGTAGGATGTCTTAACCATTATTAAAATCCTCTTGCTTAGGAAGAACTTGCAAAACTTAAATCTCCATTGAAAATTCTTTATCCAGCTAACAGAACTAATCTCTTTGGAACAGCTATGACAAAAACCACTGATAGTTTAATTTCTCACAAACTAAAAATCATTAATTGCATTAGTAGAAACATGACTTGTAGAACATTAAAAAAAAATATTAGAGATCCTTTGTCCTGAGACACTAAAACTTAAGAAGTGCTTGCCTTGTCTAGTCTTAGGCTGCTTCAGCCATTAGCTTTTATATATGTGATTCATTTTAACTGACAGAGACAGCTCTCTGTCAGCTGACAGCAGAAGGACATCATATACACTTTTGGTTCTGTATATCTTCTGCTGAAAGCTGAACCAGCTTACCTCCTAATGACTCAACAAATGCTGTAAAAATATCTGTAAAAGAACAGCCTTCTTTGAGAAACTACAAATATCAGCCATACTCTGAACTTCTAAATGTGAAGACATTCAACAGCAAGTCAGTGCCCACGATCTTAGGTTCAATCTTTCAGTTTTTCCCAGTAGTACTTTCCAAGTAAACCCATAGTTCATGACAAAACCTGTAACAGTGAATGCTGCCAGGCCTCTTCTAACAAGGTGCAGAAGGTCCTTCACATACTGAAGGGTCACCTATCTTACTGAAATTCAGGTATATATATATTCTGACTTTTTTCAAACAAAATGAGCACTATTCTTTGATCACTGGTGCTCTGGGAGTTTTTGTCTCTCCCTCTCAAACTGAAAGTGCAACAAAGCAGCTGCTATGCCATTATCCAGTCCCAGTATGCATTCTGTATCATAAAAAAATTAAAGCAGAAAAGCCCATATCATCCCCAGGACTCACTGGACATTTGCTATCTGTTTTTTAATCATGTGGGCCACAAACTGACAGTCACACACACAGAAATTAATTTAGCTGTTAGCTGACTTCTGATATATTATCACTGACATTAAAAAAGAAAGAGCTATGGTCCTCATAAGTCATGCTTGCACACACCTCTGAGCCCAAATGCTCCCCATGGGGAACTGATGAGTCCAAATGTACCTTCAATTCCTGCTTCCTATTGATCTCCAACTGTCATAAGGAAATCATATTCTATTAGGTAAGGAGGGAACTTCAAACTCTTAAAATATTCCTCAGATCACATAGGTAGTCTACTTTCACATTCACCTAGTGCTGCTGCACCATCTTACAAAGCACTACCAATATCTACTCAAAATACAAGTGCCCCATAATCTCTACTGTTAATTGCTTGTCTATAGAATCTGTAACTATCTCTTGGGCTGTTGGGAAGCTCCACACTTCACACAAAGTTTTTCTTTCTCTTTTTTTGCAATATCCCCTTGTATGAGTAGTTAAGAGATTAATGCTTTCCTTCATTCAAATTCATTCTGAAAAAAAACCAGAGGAAGAACCACCCAAGGAATTCTGATTTTTCAAATAACATTCAGATTTCAACAGTGAGCTGAATTTTTCTGCCACTCTTTGATCTATAAAATTGAAGCAGTCTTAAGTAAACAGAAGTACAGCATAAAAAAAATGCACTGCCTAGAACAAAGAAATACTGCTTCCATAACATAAGCCTGCATCATGGGCCTGCATGACAAAATACAGTTAAACAAGCCACACATTAAAATCGGAAGTTCTGATGGCTCTCGTGGTTAAGTATCACACCAAAAGTGCTAGTAATTATAGCAGATATTCCTGGAGATAGAGCAGGCAGCATAGTACTTCAAAGCAACCTGTCATATTTTGGACATATGATTCGGAATGAAAATAGAATGATTCTTATTTATTAATTTATTGAACAAACCAGCAACTCTATGTATGGTCACTTTGTACATTTTTTGTTTATCACTCAAACAGTTTCTAATTCAATTTCAGATTTCTAGCAATAAAATTGTTCATAGCTGCATCACATCACTCTTCTAAACAAAGTAAGAAATTTTCGGTTTACCTCTTCAGTGACTAATTTATTAGTGCACGTCACTGAACGAAATAGGATCGGTTGTATATAACAATCTGCATTATATCATCCACGGACTACTCCCTCTCTTCACAGCACTTGAAAGTCTGGCTTGCTAAATGTATTGTAGTTAACTCTGTTCTTTGTGTGCACTTCTGCTACAGTACAACATTCATCCTCTTTTATGCTTAGAAATATCTCCAAAGAGTAAGAATATCAACTGTGGTCCAACAATCTGGATTGCATGTGGTGTATGCTATGTTTTAGCTTATAGATTGCCACAGAGGCAATGGGTTTATAGTATTTTTGCCAGTGATTTGTCGGAGTGACGGATCCTTTGAGAAATTCAATCACAATTTTCACTTGCTTGATTTTGCATAGTTGCATTTTTTTGACAAAGCTTGGACAAATAAAAAGTTTTCCCAGTGTTTCAATGACATCATCCTGTCTTGACCATATTTGGTTGATGAATTTGATCATCTTTGTTTACATTAAAAGCAGCAGAGAGGTGGTGAGGGACAATGTTACAGATTTTGTTATTGTTTGGTAAAAAAGTCTCTGAGCTCATGGAAAAAAATATTCATGAAAGCAAGTAAGAACAGAAAAGCGAGTGTTCTGAAATACAAACAAGTAATTAATTAAAGATTTCTTATCTTTGAAGACAGCTTAAACCATAGGCTTAGTAAATTCAGTATCTCCCTTTAAAACCTTGTGTCTCGGCTACAGTAATTGTTACAAGCCATATACTTTGGAAATACAACCATCTTACTCTGTCCACACATTTTTACATTGAATTAACTAAGGAAAAACATAATCATGAGATATGGGTTCATCAACATCAGATCATTTGCAGCAAATGCAGCACATCATTTTTTTCCATTTTCTTTCTTAAAAGTAAAAGCAGTAATAGCTTTGCTAAAATTCCATTGACAAAATATCACAGTTGTAGTTGTAGTTGCTAACCCTCCTCCCCACAGTAAAAAAACTGTAAAAAGGCAATGGAAACCCATGCAACCTGAAGTCGAAAGATCTTTTAAATTAAAATGAACATTTAGAGAGACCTCATACTCCATGCGCTGGGTCCTATCTGCTCGAAGCAGAAACTCCCAGTTGGAATTGTGAACTGTCCTGGACAGCAAACCGGCTGGCCATCTGCCTGCATCTGTCTCTTCTATGCTAATTCCCAGTTCCCAAAAGTATGCACTGCAGCTTCAATTCACTTCACTTTGCAGTTGGCTGTACCAGGTTTGTAAGTTACTTGGCTCCTATGGATACACCATTTTTTTAAAGATATTGGAGCATACAAGTGCCTGTTCATTAAAGAAGTATAAACCATTGAAAGCAGGTAAAAAAAATTACTTGATTGCAAGAAAATAATAAAAAATATATTAGTACTGGAGTTCTAAGAAGGAAAATACACATGATTTGGCTGACCTAGAAGATTCAGCCGCTGGCCCAGCAAGCTGCCTATTCTGCTGGCTGTCGAGGATTCAAAGGAGAATAGAAAGCAGACAGACAAAACCATCTGTTTTACCCAATGTTGTATTACAAAGGAGAGCTATTTTCCTGTGATGTTAAAATTCAGGGCAGAGGAAAAGGTTACTTTCCCTCTGCAAATAGATTTTTCTACCTTTATTTGAGTTACCAAATGAACTATCAGAAAATTATTTCCCACTCTCTGCCCAGCCACCCCCACTCCACAGACTAGTGCAGAAAATGTATACAATTTCTGTGCTGTTACTGATTGAAGTAAATTTTTGGATAGCTGTTTGCACCAGAAGAGAACTAGAGATGAAGGAGGCAAAATCCACAGTTCTGTGCTCTTAGAAACTATGATAGGCCTGACCTAGACAGGAGAAGAAAATTATAGCAAATGGGTTTGCAGATATTTAATTAACCAGAATTTGTTTGGGTTGCCCAAGCTAACTCCAACTTTTTTATTAGTGCCTGGGTTTGCTATTATTCAAATTCAAAGGGTTGTTGAAGCACTCTGCATCTTAATCCTGACACTCGAAACCACAAGCTAAATAGCATTAGTCACATGGAAAGTTAACAGAAATACAAACAAAATTATCTGAGGAGTTATTTTGCAGTATACATGTATGTGAGAAATATGAAGATAGTATTTCTTCTGAATGCAACACTGGAGACACTATTAGTCAGTCTGAATCTCCAAAAAGTTTTCAAATGTTCAGGCAAACCTTACAAGACTGATTCTAAGTCTGCAGTTTGAAACTTAAAAGCTCTGGTTACTTAACTTTTCAAAGGCTAGCGGTTTTAATCTACTAAACAAAGGCATAACAATATCCAGTGACTGCAAACTGAAGTTGGATACATTTCAAGCTATAAATAAGGCACATTTTTTAATAGCAAAGATAATTATCCATGAATAACCTTGTAGTGAGATATGTGCTCAATTTTCCATCACACAAAAGCCTTCAAATGAACACCAAATATATTTCTGAAAGACATATAAAGCTCAAACAGAAGTCAGAAGTTTGCTACCCAAAATTATAGACAAGTTCCTGTTCTGTTGTTTTGCCTTTTTTAATTTATTTTAGAAAATCAGACTAGTTAAATATAATGAAATTTTCTTGCATTAATATCTATAAAATATTTAATACAATAAATATTTTTGTTCCACTTTGGTGACATTATTTCCATTGAGAGCTAAAATGTTACTGAAAATTAATTCCTATTCCAAATATCTGATCAACCACCAAAAAGGCAAAGGAGGTAAAAAGTGGGGCTTTGTTACATGTTACAAGACATAAATGAGCCATATCTATGACTATGGGTGTCTACTAATTGGAAGGCAAATCCTGTAAAGTCAATTCTTTTCTTCCTCATACCCTCTATTCAGTTCAGATTCACTGAAAGAAATCTGAAATATAAGGGAAGAATTTCCAGCATCACTGTATTTCTCAGTGGTTTGTTATTGGTACAGGTATCCTGAGAATAATTTTTTTTTTTTTCATGGAAGATAAAAGAATCTAGGGTATGTTGTCCTATCAGCAGTCCAAAGTTTGTGGGCAAATACTGAGCTCCCGACCCCCAGATCTCTAATCTCAACAGAACCAAAAGCCAGGAGTTTCTGTATCTCAGAGCTTGGGTTTGGTTTTGAAAGAGACAGGAACATTCAGTCTCCACCAAGGTCTGACATTAGCAGAAAGATATAAATGCAGAAAAACAAAATTTTGAACATTTCCTTCCCCACTTAAAAAATGCTAGCAGCTAATTCAACTCTCAGGAAGTCTACACAACCATAAACTTCCTTCACAATTTGTAAACTGTGACATGTATTCCAAAATATGCTTTGTTCTTATATTTGGCATTTTTTTCGTTCTGTATTTGACAGACACCTGGCTTAAAATGATTACCTAAAAGTACTTTCTACAGAGGCTTTTAAAACAATTTCTAGCCTGATTTAATACAATATAATTAAAATACAGACTTGAAATCTAAGCAACACATTTTTATCTCTGCTAATAAGGAATTCTATTTAGGACATAACTGACTATGGAAAAGATTTTGCAATGTATGCTCTTTCAAAAAATACAATGAAATCTTTCAAGCTTGATGTTTCTTGTTGTCTGAGCCTGCATGGGAGCTGATAGTTATATGTCACAGTTTTGTATTGGGATAGCCAAGAGCTAGTGAAAAGAGGGACATTAGAATCAGGTATCCCCACAGAAGTTAAGATGTGTTAATCCTAGGACTGAGTGAATAATTGTGGGGGGTTTGGCTGGGTGTTTTTTTTTGTTTTGTTTTGTTTTTTTTTTTAATTGCAATCAGGCCTACTATTGGAATTCCCTTCTGGAAGTAGAAGCACACATTGTAGAGATTGTTTCTTTATCATTATGGTAAAGCAGTTACACCACCCCAAGAGAAATGTTTAGAAGAGTAACTTGTGTTTATTAAGGTTTATTTTTCAAACTTCATGCTTGTTGACAGCAGCTGCTGACTTAAACCACCTAATAAATTATAAGGGATTTTGGGTCATAGATCAGGAACCTTTCTTCAGAGCAGTCCATATGGTGCTGTATTATGGATTACTTTTTTCTTACTCTCTCCTCTTCTGGTGGGAGTAAAGCAGGGAGGGAGCAAGTGGCTGAGTGAGTGTTTAGCTGCTGGTCAGGGTCAGTTCACAACATTCATACTCTCCCATTATGCAGACAGCCCCAAAGCAGGACTAAAACTTACTGATTTTTTTTTTTAAAAATCAAATAAGAACACAAACATAGAACATTTCTAGGCATAAAAAGAACAGGAATAATTATAAATTATGTAAGTTGCTGTCACAGTAATGTCTCAGGCTTTATAATGGGGTTTGCCCTGTATACCCTAATCCTCCAAAATCCAAATTTGCATGATAATATGCAATAACCATTGTTCAGAAAAGAGGCAGTGGCAAATCTTTTCTAATATTTTATTTGCCAGTCAAATGTGAAGTTCACATTTACTTAATTTTACAATCATATAAATATGCTAGTTATGCTAGTTTTGCACCAATATTCTGACACAGCTCTAGACCAGCTGAACATGATGATTTGTATTTTAGATTACAGAAATTCAGGGTATGCCTATTAAAAGCAACACTAACTGTTCCCTCGTGAAGGAAGACATACTTAACCTTACAGAGCTATGTTGTCAACAGATTTCTAGTATCACCTGCTTGCATTCCAGCTCTGAAAAATGACAAAAGTGTACTGCCTTCTGAAATCAGGAACGGAGAAATTCTCCTAATGTCCCCCAGATAGTAAAGGATATGATGGTAATATTTTCAATAGTTTAAAACTACTTCTTAGCACTTTGAATAGAAATATGTGCATGAAGAGTGACTGTAGAATTTCACTGAGCTCTGTTTAGATATTTCTGTTTCCTCATGTGAGGGAACCACTTGTTTATTCTACTGTGTCATTCTCAGTTTGGCATCTTCATCACTGTTCTCATCAGAATAAAGAAACAGGAAACTAAATTAAGCCCAGACTTTCCCTGTTCATAAGTTTCTGTTTCACATTCCACTGCACTAATGGTAAATTTCACTGATGTTTGAATCCATCTGGTTTCATTAGAACCCAGGTACCAGTTTTATGCCTATCTTGACGATACATTGTAAGGAGAAAAAGACCTGTAAAACATAGACATTTATTCCAGTGATTTCTTAGTAAACATTCCACTCTTAGAAAGATGAACTTTCTTTAAAATTTCATTTACTACACAATCCCATTTATCCTGCTACTAATAAACAAATTAAATAACAACCTAAAATTGACATTTTGGCAGTGCTGAAGAATTTCCAGGTATTTTTAATGACGGAAAACCTACTTCATCACACTTCTCAGAGTTCAGAATTGATCTTTAGAAGTGAGGCTAATAATTTGATTGTTCTGTAATGTACAAATGCATAATTTCAAAACCAGAAATCCTTTTACGGAGAAACTAATTAAATGTAAATGAAGTTGTTTTACAGGAGGTTAATACATACTGATATATACAGATGGAATTGAATAAGAATAATAAAGAATAGCTCATCTAAATAGCGAATTAAAAATTTTCACATCAAAACAACTATAGTTGTGTGATATAGTCCCCTGCATCATTTATCAGAAATATAAGATTAAATACATTCTTCCCTTCCTTCTTGCCATCTTTCTGTTCCATCCTAATTTTAGGATCAAAAAGTCTTAAATTTGCTGTGCTCAGTGGCAGTCCTATTAAAACAGAATTAAGACACTTTCTATCACATAAGTAGACTGCACAAAGAAATTAAATTCTGGACAGTGGGTTTAAACCTTATTATATACTTCACTTCAAATTTTCAGTGGACAAACTTAACATTCATTTTACTTTGTCTCTTATAGAATATAAAGACCATATTTTCCCTGAAAGGATTGCGTTCTTTCACGAATGTGGTGCCTCTGGCAGGCTGTGACTGGCAGCCCCAGCAGCCAGCACCTGCCAGGGAAGGACACGGACAGGTCCAGCCCTGCTCTGGATAAAGGCTCTGCTGGGACACAGGAGGAGCAAACAGCCTGGCAATGCCTAGGCCTTGGGTGGATTGAGTCCAAAGGTTAGCGTGGTCCCCAAACCTGCTCTACACCTCTGCTGGCTATGCAGTCATCTTCCATGGAAACTGTCTAGTATTGCCTGGAGTTTGGAGAGTGAATCTTCTGGTGTGTCATTTTTGGAATTATGCGTAGCAAAACATGTAATTTTATTTGCTATTTTTTGTTATGTCAGCATTTTGGCTCTTACTAAGACTTCTGTGATTTTCCTGTGATTTTTTTTTCTGTTTTTGTTTTCTCGGTGTTCTAACAGCCCATTTAAGCCATTAAGTATATGTAATTAATTCCTTTATTTTTTACCTCTTTTTTATTTACTTTTTTTTTACTATAATGGGCAAAGGAAATTCATTCTAACAGGAAATGCTTGTAATAATCTTAGTACTCAAGTAATCAAATCAGGGAATTGTCTAATAAAGGCAGTATGATTACAGTATTACAATCAATCTGTAATCAAGTACAATCCTGATCTAACTGATCACGGAAAAAAAATATCCCTGAGTAAAGAAACAGTCAGTGTTACAGACCAGAAAGGAGACTGAGCAATTTTCTATCACATTTCTTTTACTCTTTCAAAACACAAAAGATAGGTGAGGTTCTTCTGGGTGAATTTAGATAGGATCAATCAAAAGTCATCTTCTCTTTTTTTTTTTCTGATTTATTGTTGATTAATAAGCATCACATGCTCATTTAAGCAGAATCATCTGTATGGAATTAATCTGTTTTGCTGATTACCACACAGCAACTGTTCAGCTGAGTCTCATTTGATACAACACAGTGGTGTAGTACCCAGAAACACATTGCAAGGAGAAGAACCTCCCTTTATATTTTCTGTACCTCTTTTAAATAGCAATTCACGTATTTTGAAGGCTTTCTATGTCGAGCTAATTTTTATAGACTGCAAAAGTTGTTCATTTATAACAAACGTGCATGGGTACTCGTTTAAAGTGTGCTTTATTACTATGGATTAACATTATGCTTATTACAAAAGTAGGTTCTAGCAAACCACTTTTGCTAATTTGACAAAGATGTAGTATCTATTTTAATGACAATTATTCAACAGAGAATTTTACAAAAACTTTAAAGACAGAGTGTTCATACATGTATTTCAAACTGCTCATTATTTAATGTAATTGTGTGAATCAGAGTACTTAGATTAAATTTTCTCTGCTTGCAATTTTGAAAAGCTTTAAAAATATACTTATAGATCAGCTAAGTACAAGGAAATAACACTGACTACTCTAGTATAAATAATATACCATGTATCTAAATTTTTGTGGACTATTGCATATATCTGTAATAATAACACCAGATCTTAATTGCTCTTGTTCTGAAAAGTCACTGAGGTACATAATTAATCCTGCTGAATATATTGAGAAGGGCTTTGAAAACATGTGGTTATTTAAAGTAAAACAGGGAATTTGCTAAGAAATGTCAAGAATCCACCAGTGGATTCTGACTCCTGGAAAACAACATGTAGATTACAAGCCACTAATAATAAACTCACTTATATATTTATCAAGCAATGCTAACTGTATTTGTGGTAATAATAGTTCCTATACCAATAAGGTAGAAGAAAAGGTATACTTTGAAGTTGCTGGTACAGATCAACATAAAACCAAAACCAGAGCAAATGAGAATCATCATAACATCTCACAAGTGTATTAAACCAAACAGAAGGTTAAATGTGACATATTTACAACAAATGAACCTCAAAATCAAAATTGTGGTAGGTACAAGAAAAAAACCCGGATATTTAAAGCAGGACTTCATTTTTTGAGACTGATTCATTCATGTCTTAACATTTCCTTCAGTCATATTAAGTAAAGAATGACATTGGGAAAAATATTTTAAGGTATTAAAGCTGAATTTTATTGTAAATTCTGGAAATACGTAAATCACAGAACAGTTTAAGGTATTTTTTACTTGTTGTTAGGATCTCTATTAATATCACAGGCCTCCTCTTGTTAATATTCTAACTTTTTAGATAAACATCTTATTTAGATTTGCTTATTTAGCTAACTGCCTCCATGCATATGTTCAATGGGGAATTCAGCTAGTAATTTAGCAGCCAGGACTCCTCTCTAATCCTGTTGATGTATGCCCAATAATTAACAATCTGTGAGCAGCCTCATTGTTGAATGTCCAAATAGATTACACAGAAATGATCGTTTGTATGTTGTGGGCTTAGTGGACAAAATGAAAAGGATTCTTTATCAATAACTAGATTTTTTGTACATTTCTATGAGTTAATAGGGTTCAATTAACATTGCCAAGTCTGAGCTTCTTGCAGTTGTCTCTGGAGCCTTGAAAAGTTGAAAAGAAAGCTTAATGAATGGTTGAACAGTTATCCTGATACTCTAGTAATTAGAGAACAAGTGATTAATGTGCATCTGTGGCAGACTCTGGAGTACTGTCAATGACCCTGCAGTGTAGAAGAAATAGGAAATTATGAGCGTGGCATGGGAATACGGCTTTTCCTATTTTCTTAAATTTTAGATCTACATCTGTGTTTAATTAAAGGAAGAAATGAATTACCGTTAACACCATTAGGCAACGAGCTATGATTGGTTATGGTCCACATGAACTTTGAAACTGATGGAAACTTGAGAGATCAGATAAGATTTTGTGGGGATATATTCAAGTGTCCTATTAAGAAGATACCAGACATTAGAAAAGAAAAAACTTACAAACTGGAAAGCATACTAGTGAAAAATGCCAGTATTTTTGTACAACTTCTACTGTTACCAATTTTTTTTTTTTAAATTAGAGTGCAGCTGCCCAGATCCTGGCAGCAGGGTCTGCAGAGCAACCTCTGTGAGGGAAGGCCAGGGCTGCCTCAGGCTGTGCATGGCCAGCTCCAGGGGACCTGCAGCAGGGCATGACTGAACCCCCCAGCCAGGATGGTGCTACCTCTAGGAAAGTGCATTTAAGAAAGAACAGAAAATGGAGGGAGCACCAAGATTAGAAGGAGAAGGAGGTGCTGTCTATGGCACCAAAGTAGGTATTCCCTTCTGTAGCACACATGCTGGAGCAATGGGAAAGTGCGAGGAAAAAGGAGTGACGCAGAACTATTATGGACTGCTTCATTGCCCTCTCCCAGTACTGCTGAAGGTTCGGGATGAGGATACGGCTGCCAGACAGAGGAATTGGGAGTGAAGCTGAGCCTGGATAAAGAGGTACTAATGATATTACTGTAATATTTGTTTTTTCATTTCCCTCTACCTGAATTAATAATTACCTTTTTATTTTTACTAGCAATCAGTTAATTTTTCCCTAGTAAAGTCTGTTTTGCCCATGCTGGTAACTGATATACAATTCCCTGTTTTACCTTGACTCACAAGCTTGTTTTCTTCCTATTTTCATCTCTGTGGTTTGGTCCAGGACTAACCCACCACAAGATGTTATAACTTTAAATATAGTGAGGTAAGATCTATTCATAACAACCAGAAATTAGTCTTATTTAACTTTAGAAGAAATAAAAGATCACTTTTTTCACTGAATACTTACATACAAGCCTTGCACAAATTGGTAAGAACACTTATTGAAAGATAGCCCTCACAGATGTTAGGTGACTAGGTAAGTTGATGCAGTAGTTTCTTGAGGGATTAAAGGAAAATGGCTTTAATTTCCTGAAGCAAAATAACATTCTATATTTCACATGCTAATAAAATCCTCAGGGTAAGTAAGTTGTCTCTACTTTTAAAGCAAAACACAATTCAGTTAGTATGTGAAGCATTATTTTATGGGAACGAGTAACTCTCTTGAGCTTACTATTTTAGCAGATTCTGATACTTTTTGTAACAGTACACAAGTTGCAAATTAACTCTGGTGAGCCACAACCAACCAGATTTATAAGAGGCATTGAAATGTTGAGCATCAACTAACAATTAAATCACAAGGTGTTCTGAGATGTTTTTATTTAAGTTATAAATGCCTTTTAGTACAGCTTAAGTTTTGAGTAACTGAAATTTTCAGCTTCTTGAAAAAACATACATGGATAGTTAATTTAGCTGAGCATGTAATTAACTTGTACCTAACAAAACAAACAAACAAACCAAAAACCAAAATAAAACCAGAAAATGCAACCTGATCTCACTTTACATGTTAAAGTATCTAAGTTCAATTGTACCTATTACAGAAACACTTTAAAGTACAAGTCAAGAATCCTTCGGGAAACTAGTCATAAATTAATTTAAAAGCAGCTTTACCTTGCAAAAGCAACCCAGATGGAGACAGTACCCTACCTAAATTTAAGCATTTATCTTTTCTTTGCTTGTATTTTTTTCAGTTTACTAAATATAAGCCAGTCATTTCAGATGTATTTTCCAGTAAATGTAAAACAAACAATACCTGCAAGCTAGTTCCAGACCAAATTGCCTAAATATAAGTAAATTTTGCCTGATCTTTCTTTTGTAAACAGCAAGTAGAGAGAAGTTGCTTGTGTTTGTTTACGTCTATAATAGATAGTTTTCATACTCTAATGTTTTGGGGCACTTCAAGTTAGAATATTTCTAACATCGATGTGTTTTATTTCTAGCATGTGGGTATTTTATTTATTATTTTTGTGATTCAACCCCAGCTGACAACCAAGCTCCAGACAGCCACTCACTCGCTGCCCTCTCATCCCTGACCTCATCAGGATGGGTGAGAGAATTGGAAGAATAAAAGTGAAAAAACTCTAGGGTTGAAATAAAGGCAGTTTTAGAGGTAAAATAAAATATATGCACACAAGCGAAGCAAAAAAAAAGGAACTCATTCACCACTTTGCATGGGTAGGAAGGTGTTAAGCTGTCCCCAGGAAAGCAGGGCTGCATCACCCATAACGGTGACTTGGGAAGACAAACACCATCGCTCCATACATCACACCCTTCCCTCTTCTTCCTTCAGTTTTATTGCTGAGCACAATGCTATGGAGTACGGAATATCCCTTGGGTCAGTTTGGGTCAGCTGTCCGAGCTGAATCCTCCCCAACTCCTTGTGCACCCCCAGCCCACTCAGTGGTGGAGTGAGGTGAAGGGCAGAAAAGGTCTTGTCCCTGTGCCAGCACTGCTCAACAATAGCAACAACCTCCCTGTGTTAACACTGTTTCCAGCACAAACCCAACACGTAACTCCATACTAGCTACTGTGAAGAAAATTAACAGTCAAGGCCAGCACATTTATGCAAATAGGATATATTTACTGTATAAATAGGATGCACAAATGCCTAAAGCAGAAGAAATGCTAAGCTTAGTGTTTTAAGACAAACTTGGTATAGCTCTAGAGCTGGTAAAATATATACTCTAAAATAGTACAGGTGGGTGATGTAGCAGGCCAGGGACAGGGGAAGATCTGTAGCAGTGTCAGCAGTGACTCACATGAAGCACTACGGAACTTTATGATATAGATTGATCTTTTCCTTCTTTCCCCACTTCCCCCTCCCAACCTTTCAGAATCTTCACAGTTTCTAGTGGTTTGGGTTGGCTCCCTGCCAAACCTAGCCACTGGCCACACGGACTTCCCTCTCCTGAAAGACAAGAAAAAGGTACCAAAAGGAAATTATAGTAATATATATATATATTCACATATATTACAGTTATATACAATTAAACACTATGTACTTACAGGACAAGAATCCCAAACAACCCTAAAAGGAAAAAAGGGGAAAGGGGAAAGGGAAAAAACAACAAAAACGGGTAAAACCAAAGCAAAACAGATATAGACACTCAAAAACTCAGGGAGTAGCTCAAATAAAGTAACTAACACAATAAAATCTCACCAACTCCCCTCATGAAAACAGTTCCTTCACCTCCACGCAGCTCCAGACAACAGCTCTCATAGGTAAGGCCTCTGATAGGCCTCAGCTCACATAGGTAAGAGAGAGGTCAACACACTGAGGTTAACACCTGCTGTCTTCTAAGCACCAGCAATGAAGTGGCAAAAGAACCTCCCCTTCTCATTTTATATACACCTGATTATGTAAAGGAATAGCGGGGAATACTTCCTTACTTACAACCTTGTTACCAGGGAAGGCCTAAGCCAAAACCAAGAAAACTAAACCACCACACAGTTTTAATGTCTTTCCATCTTACAAAATGAGTCAGAGATGAGAGAAGAGATTCCTAGTTTGTTTAATCTGTATCCATAGTATCACACAGAGCCTCAGTATCTATGTTTATAAAACATTTATAAACTTACAAAGCAGTGATAAAGTGGACAGAAGTGGATCCCAGAGTGTGCTTACACTGAACATTTTGTTAAAAGGAATGAAACTATCCCACTCAGTTGTAATGCTTCAGATCAACTATAGACTTTAGAGGGATAAGTGAAGAAAAAAAAAATGACATGAAGGAAAAAAAGAATTAATGTAGAGGAGAGGTAGTTTCACACAACTTGTCTTCAAGAAGTTTGTTTGGATTTAAATTGCAATTAGAAAAAACTAAAGGAATTATTAATATCATAAGAAAAATGAAGAGATGAACTAAACATGCTAAACTACGACACCCAGGCAGCACTCATAGACAAGTGACTATATTCAGTAATGGTTTTCAGTGCCTTCAAAGCAATATTTAGTAGATGCTGAAATTAGCATCTAGTCATGATGTTGTGGTCACAAACTTGAAGTTGTGTAAGGCTTTCTGGAATCCATGGGAAGATTTTAATTACATCACAAAACTGATAACATGTATGTTAGAAGCTGGAAAATGTACGCTGTAACAGGATGCTAGGAATAAAATCTACCTGATTCTGAAATTTAGGAGCCTTAACTATACAAGTGGTTCTACATACTAGAAATTCTCCTGAAAATCTGCTCTTGAATGCTAAAACTAATATATATGAGTATACAGCTTTTGTTTTATACTTCTGTATAATTCAATCACAAGTGATGGTGCTGCATCTGTGAGGTAGCTGAACTAAAATGCTTGTTTACCTAACAAAGAAGATTGTATACAAAATACTATTTCCCCAGTCTATTCACAAACTAAAATGCTTGTTTACCTAACAAAGAAGATTGTATACAAAATACTATTTCCCCAGTCTATTCACAAACACAGTTCCTGAAGAATTTCTGCCTTACATTGGAGACATTCTCTGAGTACTTCTGCAGGACTGAATGACTCTGAGTTGTTCCCTAAATCCCAGTCTAGTTTAACCAATAGAAGGGAGAGACCCACAAAGACAAGATGTACTAGAATCAGTTCAAGTTAGTAGATCTGGCTATTGCTGATTAGCTGCTCAGACAATATCACATGCTAAATTATTTTCTAGTCAGACACAGAGGTACCAAACAATGTGATCCACTAGCCCTAAATACTGATCAGGGTTAAGTAACAATGTAGACATAGAAGTCTAAAGTCAAGAGCCTTTTTCTTTTTAACTGAGCTACTCAGTACAGGATTCTGTACCAGTTCAGAAGATTTCAGATGGTTAGTGTATAACAGTATTCAAGGTAAAAAAACAAAGTTAGGGCTGCTGCTATGTTAATGGCTATTGTTAGGTGAAAAATAAGTAATTTACTGGCTGAAATTTACAGGATTAATGACACTTCTATATTATGTTGCCAAGAGAAGTTAGTTTAAATATGTGCAAACTTACACTTTCATACAAACACAATAGCATGCTGTTCTTAAAAAGAATAGAAACAAAGTATGTAAATAATTTTGTGTAATTATATCCAATGTGCCTTTAGAGTCTTAAAATTCTTTGTCCACCAGTGCATTTCACATATAAAAATCTAATAAATAAATAAAGCACCACACAGGATTAATGTCTTTGAATATGCAAGGTTCCTGACAAAATATCTGACACTATGAATTCTTCTCAATATAAATTCTGTAATAGGTTATTTTTAGTAACCTAAGCTATGTTCTCCTCCTCACATGTGCCCTATATATTGTGTGGAGCTCTTTGTTTCACATTTTTTTCTTACAATTTTATTTCCTTAAAAAAACCAACCAAACAAACAAACCAACCAACCTAAAAAAAAACCAACAAAAATATATGTTAAAAAAACCCTAAAACCAAACCAACCAAACAAACAAAAAAAAAGGTAGAAAACTATTAATAGGTTTACCTACAGGTTTACTGGTATTTTGGATTTTCTCACAAGAAAGATACTGTCTATTAAAAAATGAAAACAGTTTCAGAGTAATTTCAGAAGAATTTCACTGCCACAGTAAATTTGTTCTCATTGCCTGCAAACTTATTTCGTCTGCACAGAGCTGCTGTTCATGTTTGAAGCAATAAGTGTCATCTTTGGATATCCTTAAGTGTGGTGAAGAGTAAAATAATAAGAATTAGCAGATTATCTGGAGTGAACATTCAGTATGATGAGAAGCAAAGTATTGATAATGCGAAAGATCCCCTACTTTGTCTTCAGCCTGGAGTGCAAATATCTCCCTACAGATATTACATATTGATTTCAAAACAACAAAAAGCAGCTTCCTTTGGTTAAATTAAATGAAAATAAAGGTAATCTCTCAAAGTATCTTTTTAAATACTAAGTTAAAGCTTATATGTAAGAAGGAAAAGTAAAAGTGAAGATAAATGAGAGGGAAGGAATGAGAAAAAGAGAGTTGAAGAAAACAAAATTAATGAAATAACCATTTTGTTGATAAAATGTTGTTATGGATTGCTTAAGTCCCTGAAGTAATAGTTCTCAAACTATGTTTTTAACCAGCATACTCTCTGTTACCTAGTATATTTGTTTATGCAGACTTTTTGTCACCTTCTTCCTCTGAGATCAGCATATTACAGACTTTCTGCATATGTGACATTTAATTGTACACACAGCTTTGAATGACATTGTGCTACTAAATCAAGAGATGTAGACAAAATTCAGACAATTGCAATTGATGCAATTGCAATTACTGTAGCACTTCTTGCGCATTTATGCCCCTGATTAGGGACAGTTTTGTCACAGATAGTGTTGTGGTAAGCTCTATGGGCAGCAGCTTCCCTTAACTGAAGACAAACAACAGAAAATTTAAGATAAGTTTAATATGTGAACCCTTCAAACCTTTTCAATCCAATTAGTACAATCCAACTGGTTCAGTTACAGAAAACTGCATCGTCTTCAAATTTTGGACATAGAAAAAGCTATTTTTGTTCTGTAATTTTTTAGAAAAGTTTCCTCTTCGTGGAAGGCACATGCTCGTATCAGATTCTACAATGAAGACTATAGTCTAAAAAGAAACAATTTGATGCCTGAGATGAAACACTAACAAAACTGATTTTGACAGCAAATCAAAGCAGATGCAACCATATAAAGCATTATGAAACATGGTCTACAAGCAACATTATTCAATTCTAATTATTCTTATATTCTCTATAAAAGCCTGGTTTATAAAGTAATTTCACTGATTGCAACATTATTTTCCCAGAATGATACCATTGTAAAAGAGGAGGGTTTGACCTACGCTTGCAGAACACTTGCTACATTAGAACATGGAAAGTAATAGAAATCTTTAGTTCAAGATGATGTGCAGTACAGAGTACAAAGAGTGAATTGAGTGGAATTTAGAATGAATTTTGAAGAAATAGAATAACCTTTAACATAACCTTTTATAAAAGAGAAATCAGATTTCTAATCCTTTGTTACTTACATGAAATAAGAATTAATTTAATCATATGTAGCTAGTGTGTTTTCATTACATCCATCAAGTTACTTAGATTTCTTATTTCCTTTCCTACGAAACAGAAGGAAATCTGATGCCAGGAAAAATAAACTTCCAATTAGTGATAGATTTTGTTGGGAATTTCTGGGGGGTTGTTTTCTTTTTTGTTGTTGTTTTGGTTTTGGTTTTGTTTGGTTTCTTTAATTAAAAGAAGGAATGGTAAGAGAGATTACATTTTTGAAGGCATCTTTTTTGTATATGTCAAGTCACAATGGAAAGCTCATCATTAGTGTGAAATGTTTTAGCATCTATCTATAACAATAAACAATATGCATTTTATAAAACTATAAAATGTATGAAATAGACAGTTTGCATAATATGCCAATAAGAAAATTAACTCCTATTACCAGGCAGTTCATATTTGGGTATTAGCTTCATAGAACATTACAGACCTTAGAAAACATCTTGCCTACTTACACCTTAGTAGTCTCAAACTGGAACAAAAAATGGATTTCAAACACTGAAAATTTTGCATATTTATTTTCTACCAAGGTAGAGTAAGTATCACACAATTTCTATCCTGAGTATTGTGTTTCACAGCATCAGAAGAATAAATTCAAGAGCTAAGGAAGTTTTCAGAGAAGTCTAAATAAGACTTCATATTTTCTAAAATGAAATTAATACCATTTCTGTGTTACAGTTTGTATTAAACAAAATTTGCACATGAACAAAATTTCAAAAAGCAATCACAAACAAAATCTCCACAAAACTTTCTCACCACAGTCTGTAACTGAGCAGAAATACAATGACAGTTCCTAAAATTACTTCCCCCATAATGGTTTTATATCCTCTGTGGTTAGATGCATTCATATAACATGCCTATTGCTACACAACCACAGACACACTGTCTGGCTAATTAAGTTATAATTAGCATGTAATCTGTCTGAAGTATTTTTTGTGTAAGACATCAAGTTATTGGCTTATTAGTTAAATATTCTCATAAAGATGCTGCAGTGTCCCCTAGGGCTGGACAACAGTCTCTGGCCACAGAAATGGGTTGAGCATGCAATAAGTGGCTTATCAATTTCAAATATTGTTCATTCATCAGTGCATATGGTTGGTGGGGAGAAGTTCATACGTAGACTGAAAGCAGCATGTGATGTTAGAAAATAAAGTAGGGTAAAATAGGTTTTCCGTGATTATCCTTTATTAAGAAGTTTTACTCTCAAGTGATTCTAACAGTAGATGGTGACATGTTTACTGAGAAATGCATTCATTGTGGAGAAATTCTAGTTATATTATTTAATACCAGCAGATGTTATGCAACCCTAACAATACATCTATTAAAATTAAAGACATTCAGTAAAATATAATAAATATTTGCAATCACCATAATGTAATGTAGTATATCATATCAGCAGGGAAACATTTATGGTAATGTAACATTGATAGCACTACTTCCATATGTAATAAAATATTATTTATTATAATGTTTAACAAACTGATATCTAGAAGCTATTTAAAGTGTATGAAATTAAAGTGTTTAATAGAGGACAAAGGAAAAATAAGGCAGGAAAAATCTGTTTAATCTTTGGACACGTTTAATATAACTTTTCTTCCTTGCCCTCTATTATTTAATTTTTATGTCCACAAAACACCAACTTGAGGGAAGTCATGCAATTTTACAGATGCACCTGGTTTCTGACCTTTTAATGCCACTGCTGCACTTAGAGGGTTTTAAATACTGGAAGTCCTTCAGACAAAATGTAGCTCCTTAAAACCACATATAAACCATTTTGTTTACTTTGGTCCAGATCCTCACATCATGTAAACAAGGCTAATTGAGAATGAATGTTTATAGCTATCAGCTGCAATCAGAGATATTAAATAATTAGATTGATAGCTATAACCTTGTAACTGTTTGTGCATTTAGTAACAATAATATTGTATATCTTGGAGTGATTGCTTGAATATTTATGTTACAAGGCAGAGTTCATAGTAGTGCAATTAGATGTACAGTCAACTTGAAATACTGGGAACTTGAGCATTTTTCAAAATTAGCAACAATTACCATAAAGTCCTCCTTTATCATTTAAAATGTTGTACTGATATATATGTATAATTTGTCTCATAAAATGCCATCAAAGTATTAACCAAATTATTAAAACACTTAGAAAGCAGGTAAAAGCAATTGATATAGTATCCTTTCAATCTATTACAGACTCTCTGTACCCCTTTTTAAAAATCTGAAATTGAAAATTACTTCATTCAAGGAATTTCAGCAATTAAAGCAGAACAATCCATTACCATTTTTTTCCCCGTGAATTCTTTTTTAATTTTATTTTTTTTTTTTAGTAGCATAGATGACATTAGTGGAGATGAAATTGGAAAAGCTTCAGGAAATTTACTCCAGTACAGAAAGCCTAAAGCAAGCATCTTGGCCCTAAATCTTATTATCTCTCTCTATAACTATCAGTAGTACCCCAACATTACACTAATAAAATATGTCAATCCAGAAGTTACCTAAGAATTTCTTGTTCCCAGAATGATCTTGGTATTTTAAGAACATGGAACAGGTTTTTCTTGGCCTGCATTCTCTGCAGCTCTTCATACGGAACATGATAGCTTTCACACCACCTGTGCTAGGATATGTTAAGCAAGTGTGAATGCTGTCATCTATTGACAAAAAAACACTGTATTTCTGTAAATTTTAGCAAAACTGATAGAGAGAGGAAAGTTGAGCCCAGTTTATATGTTCAGTTGACAGAAATATCTGATCTTTCTAAGATAGAATAATTTAATTTTTTACTATAAGGTTTAGCAAACATAATCTTGAAGAATGGGGTTGGGGATGTTGTTTAGAAAACTCTATTCAAAAGCTTTCTTGCCTAGTTCTTTCATAAGAATATACTCTTTTCCTAGAGAGAGGAGGAGATTTAAGCTTGCCTTTTTTCTGCTTTGTTATTTTTTCTTTTTCTTTTTTTTTCCTTTTCTTTCCCTCATTTTCTTTATTTGTTTGAATAGAATTTTCTTTTGAATTTTCTAATTCACTACTTTTTTACCAGTAAATACTAGTACTTTAGAGGGGGCACATGGATTTCATCTGAATAAAGACCTTCTTTGCCTCAGTGACAGTACTGGAGGATCTGCAGGGACTGAAAATTCATTCTGGCAACTGGAATAAAATGTTTTTGTCACTAAACTAGAAAGCATGGTGATTTGAGTTTTATTTGCGGTTTGACTTAGCTTGATTTTTGGTAAGCTATATTTCTTCTAAATAAGGAAACAACATTTCTATGTTGTAGAAATCTGTCCAGGCTATAATGTAAAAAGTTATACTATAGCATAATATCTTACACCATGAATACTCTTAAGGAAAAAAAAAGTTCAGAAATTATTCCTTTACTGTTATAACTGTGGATCATAGGACTATTTTTTCATTATTTTCTATTAGAAAATCAATGGTTATTGTCTCTGAGTCCTATTCTCCTCACTCAAAAGAGAAAATTACTAATTCATGAATGTCACAGTTTAAGAATATAAAAACACAATTTCACTGTTGAATCATCAGTCCTGTGAAACAAGACATATAACTATGATATCAACACTGAATGTATGCTTGGCTTCAGTTTAAGGGAATATACTCAGCACATTTTATTTTATTTTTAAACATCAATCCACCTTCTTTAGTGCCATCACAAGAAGAAAAATTATCTTCTCTTTCAAGATGTAAGAAAATGTGTTTGTTCTTAAGTTTCTGTGAGATAAAACTAAAATATTATCAAATAAGTTTTTTAAAAAAACAAAAATCCTGCTCTAAAAAGTGTGATGTGAAAATGTCCGATCATCAAAATGCAATGAGAGGAATGAATAAGCATTATTTTGATCTATCAAAATAGTTTAGCTTTGATATTTTAAATTGCAGGGTTCTCGTTTCCTCCTACTATTTAAGGTTCCTGAGAAATTATTATTAGGTTATTTTGGAAAGAAATCATTATTTTCAAAATACCATAATATTTATTTTCATGTGTTTAAGTGAAATTCACAATTAAATAAATTTAGTTCATCAGTAGATCTCCAGACAGTGAATCTGTTATTCTTATTTATACTTACATTGCTTTATGTGTAGTGCATTTCCCTCATATTTACTTTAACATCTTTATGGAGGTTTCTTTTTTTCTATTGACCATTATTTGCAAGAAACCGTATTCAATTATAAATGTTGTTCAATAGGTGCTCTTTTCTCCCTCCAGCAGTACTTTTATAATCTAGGTGAAATTTTTATGAGTACTGGACATTTTAAAGAAAGTAAAATTTTGCTTTCTAATTCATGGAAAATACCATTAAAACTGTACTCACTGTACATACTTAGGCCAGCACTGCTAAACATGTGTCATATTTTAGTTTGATAAACTCAAGTCTTCCTCTTTAAAATATTTATTTCCTCTTCTATTCTAACATAATATTAATTCTTGACCTTGGGATTTTGCATTTATTACACATGCAGAAACATGCAGAAACAAAGCTTTCAAGATACCTTAAAGCAGAGGTAGTCAAAAAGATGGTAGTGATTTCAGCCCAATTCTAAAGAGATATTGCTGCTGTTTCCTGTTGGGGATTTTGAACTATCAGGACCTGCAACTACAGATTTGCTTTTCATCTTTTCTGCTGCAGACAGAGACATTCTATGTAATTCTGGGGTTTTTTCCAAAATATAACTCAATTGCATCATTTCCCAATTTTCCCAAGAGTTTTCATGTCAGGTTCAGAACCTTGCTTCAAAAAGTTTTAGAAGGTTATTAAACTTCAATATCCATCCCTGATTTTTTTCATTGTTAATATGGACAAGTAGAATTAATGTTGCAGTTATCTTGCTCAGACATCAGATGTCAAAATGAGGGTTTGTTTCATATTTTATTTCAAATAGTTTTTCTTTAATAACAGATGTTCTGATGTTCTACATTTAGATGATCGTGTCCAACACAGTTGTGCATATTTTAAAATTTCAAGGAAATAAAAAAAAAATGAGATAGTAATTAAAGCATTGAAAAAATGATTGAAAAATAGATTACCTTTTCTTTTTCTTTTTTAATATTTGAAGTAGATTTTTCATTGTCTTTTAAAATAAGGATGTTAGATCAGTTCCTTGCTATTTGTAATAAACAATGTTTCAGTGTTTATCTTCTGGACCAGACTTTTTGCAATTGATATTTATAGATTCATATGATCCCTTGTCACTGAATAATAAAAATTCTAAATAAGGATTCCAGCACAAAGTGCCTCATTGACCATTGCCCAGTAATACACAAAAGTGTCAGCATAAAATAAAAACGTGACATATATGATAATTTAGCTTAATTTTAATTAATTCTTTGGTCAGTTCAGGAATTTTGAGCACCACATCCCTCAATGACTCCAAAGGAAATTCTCAGTACTTAGGATTTCACCAAAATAAGTCCGTACTCCCTACCTTGTAATTTGTTTCAGATGCATAATGCTCCTTAGGGATAAGTCCAGCTATTTTTCCATTTTCTTGACATCTAAAGTCAGAGATTGTTTCTGGCTGCAAACAGGTGATGTTTTTCCCTCTTATGTAATGTCCTTACCTAAAGGATGAAGACTATTCTGCAGTTAACTCTTACTTCAGATGTCTCCAAAGCCTATACTATTTCTGCCTAATTTCTTCTTCCAGAGAAAATTATATTTGGTTGCTATAACCTTTATGTAAAAGAAATTGGCAGCACATTCAGCTTCATTGTTGTGTGCAGTTTACTTCTCATTGTCAACATTTGAAGGAAATTAAAGTCCCAAGAAATTTGTCCCAAAAAAGTATTCTGCTGCTTTGTCAGTATCCAGGTATGTGTTTTTACTTTCTGCCAAATCAATAGTAATTTGCTTTTTTTGTGTTAATTCAAAAGAGCCAGCAAAACATTGATTTTTGATTCCAACTCTAAGACTAGTCATTGGAGCACATACAACTTCAAAATTAGTTTGCCAGTTTCTCCCATTTTATATATGAGGCAGAAATGTCACACAACATAAACCAAGTAAGGTAGTAGTAAATACAAATGGTTTTGAGATAATTCTGAAGTATTTCATCAGAAAAAAAAAATTTTGAAAGGACACATTTGGTCAGTTTGAGTAAAATTTGCTGAAATGTCACCAAGAACTACTCTTTCTTAAGGTAAGGACTGCTATATATACTGAAACACATATCTGTTTAATATTCCTAAACAATTAGTTTAAAATTAGTGGTTTGTTTTATTACTGTTCTTTTAAACTAAGGTTTAAAGAACAGGGACATATCTCATTGCAATTTAGGTAGTTACGTAATTCTTAGGGTTATATTAATTATAGGAATTATATGATGTTTTCGTATTGTAGTTCTGGAGAATTGACCTTTTTTGTTTCTTCTAAACTCAGTTTTACAGGGAACTTAATTTAGGAAACAATGCTTTCAGAATCATCCTACGTCATATAATAGATACCCAAGCAGAACAAACTTTAGTGCAACAAATTTGCCTTTAGTTGTGCATTGTTTTTGTCTGTGGTAGAGCTAATTTTCTTTCAGTGGCTGGTATGGTATGTTTTGGATTTGTGCTGAAAACAGTGTTGATAATATAGAGACTTTTTCGTTATTGCTGAGCAGGGCTTAAGGCTTAAAACCAAGGCCTTCTCTACTTTTCAGGCTGCCACACTTGCAAGGAAGTCAGGAGGCTGGGAGGAGACACAACCAGGGCAGGTGACCCAAACTGACCAAAGGGATATCCCATACCATATGACATCATCTTCACTATATAAATTGGGAGAAAAAAGGAAGAAGAGGGGATGTTCAGAGTGAGGGTGTTTGTCTTCCCAAGTAACCATTACACATGATGGGGTCCTACTGTCCTGGGGACAGCCAAACACCTGCTTGCCCATGGGAAATAGTGAATTAATTCCTTGTTTTGCTTTGCTCGTGTGTGTCTCTTTTGCTTTCCCTATTAAACTGTCTTTATCTCAGTGCCTGAGTTTTCTATCATTTACTCTTTTGATTCTTTTCCTGATCCCACTGGTGGGAGAGTCAGCGAGCATCTGAGCGGTGCTTGGTCACTGGCCAGGGTTAAACCCCCAAAAAGTTCGTATGGCAGCAGACATCTATTCTACTTACAATCTAGAACTCTGCTAGCTTTGAGAAAAATCTAAACAGCTGCATCCACATAATTACAGAGCCATCTCCTGTGCTCATTCCTGCTTTAATAACAACCTAGAAGATATGCACTAACCTGCCTTTTTCTGTAATGTAAAACAAAATATTCATTATTGTTTTGGTTTGGGTTGTTTTTTGTTGTTGTTGTAGATCATTC
This sequence comes from Campylorhamphus procurvoides, assembly GCA_013396655.1. Classification (NCBI taxonomy): domain Eukaryota; kingdom Metazoa; phylum Chordata; class Aves; order Passeriformes; family Dendrocolaptidae; genus Campylorhamphus; species Campylorhamphus procurvoides. Next base: position 647,498 of record WBMV01009007.1, on the reverse strand, counting down.
TGATACAGATCATTCTGCTACTCTGACACCTGTAGTCTGTGTTTTTGCACAACGCAGTCAAAGTTTTTAACTAATTTACTTTTGTCTGATGTGGTCAGGGATTCTGTAGCTTTTAAACCAAGACTTGGGAACTATGGTTGAGAACATCCATCTGCAATGAATCGTTTAAAAGCATATTGATACTATTTTGTAGCTGCAAAATATCTTCATACCAAACTAGTAACTAATTTAATGCCCCTAATTGATCTGATCACTTCTGTGTTTCATAAAACTCAGCTGCCTGAAGCCCTCTCTTTGTACAAAATTTTTGGGTTCCCAGTCTTTTTCCTTGAAAATCTAATTAACAGTATTCTTTTCAATAAGAAGATTACTTTCTGTGAGCAATTAACTGAAATTCAGTCTGCTTTAAACTTTTCAATACTGCAATGAATATTTATAAACTGAATAGAACTTCACCCTGGTAGGCATTCCCTTTAATCTTATTTGAAGCAGCATGGGGCACAAGTCTCACTGGATTAACGTTATATTTTCTTTTGGCACAAACACACAAAAAATAATTTCCTTGAAAAGAAATATTTGACCAACTGTTAACCAAACCTATGACAGTCCAAAGTCTATTTCAGTAAAACTAAAGTGTGTATATCCATATGATCTGCGGCTCCATGCTGTGATTCAACAATGTTCTCTCATATGCACTTTTCTGCACCATTAGCACCTGCTGGCTTGCAAATATCAATCACAGAATAAAGGGTACAGTAACTGGTCTTAAAATGTAAGGCACATAGGGTAAAAATCTACTATACAGGAAAAAGAATTAAAATAATTAAAAAAAAAAAAGGCAGCAGACATCCAGGAAGCAAAGAAGGAAGCTGGAATAAACACAAAGAAATATTTTCAGTATTGAATTTCCCATCTAATTTTGCTTTATCTCCTCCATGTGAAAAATCATTATTGTGAAATTGCTTTTGAAGTAAAGTCTGGCTTACATTCTCAAAACAAATGGATATTGCAAACAATTTTCTAGAAATTTCCGTATTATTGCCACATATGCAAAATGCCTGAGAGCTCATTTTAATGCTGGATTTTTTTACCTTTTCCTCTCACTAACTGCCACATGATTTGTGCTTGAAGAACTATCTTGACTAATTTTACTGTCTGTTTTTGACTTGTTTGCTAGACAAACTCCTTTTGTAATCCTTCAGTTCTCTGTTTCTCACTTATCTAAGTCTATTCTTCAAGATTTTCTTTTCCTGTGTCGTTTTATTCTACAGTCTTTGTTTTGTGTTCTCACTGGGTGTAAAGACATCCTTGTGAAAAATGTGCCCTTTTTAATGAACTGTCCTGGTTATGCAGGTGATTTGACAGTAGCTGTCTGTCAAGAATATAGGTGGGCTGCAGCTTTATCATCTACCTTAAAAAAAATAAAAATATATCTTTAGGATCATATCATAGCTATATTTTGTGTAAGAGGAGATTTCAATGCAAAGGACTTTTCAAGAGTAACATAATGAAAACATAAGATACTCATTTATCTCTGTGAGAAGGGCTTGCTTTAGGTGAGCATGTTCCCAATGGATCTGCACATATTCTCTAGGTCTGATGCATACAGAATATGTCAGACTTGGTGCACAGTCTGACAAAATTTCAGAGCTACAGAAGAATCAGTTATCTTGCTACCAGTTTAAAACTGAAGAAATCTCAAATGGGTAACAAGGTGACATAACCCTGGCCAAACCCTTGCAAACTCAGATCACATAGGGAAAAATACTGTGCAAAACTGTAGTTGATGAAGGCAAGCTAACCCATCTAAAAAGGGATGGATACAAAACCATCCAACTTTCCACCATACCAGATTTTATATTCTGACATGTCATTTTTTAATTTGAAAATAATCTCATTTTGAAGTAAAAATAATAACAATAATAAAAAATTAAAATAATAGTTGATAAATGCTTATTTTGAATCTATTTTAAAATATATTTTTCCACCTCCTTGATTCTGAGTCATAGCAATGTCTCTCACACAGACCACCTGAAAAGACTTTTGTCACAAAAGTAATTGAGCTTCAGGATCTTTAGACACAACATTTCAGGTTTCAAAAATGGGACTTTGCTACCAAAATTAAAATTAATTGGAAAAAGAATTAACCAGTGACACTAGCTGTAGTTATTTTCAGATGGTTTGGAGGCCATACCTTGACACATACTGTTCCTGTTGTGTTATCTTAACGCACTATATTTATTGGGTCTGCTTGATAGGGTATTCATTTCCCCACAGCAGCCCTCATAGTGCTGTGCTTTGCATTGATAGCTAGACAGATGCAGATAACACACCAGTGTTTTAGCTACTGCTGAAACACTGCATCAGTACTGCAATATTCCTTCCCCAATGAAGGACGAGATCCTGAGAGGGGACACAAGTAGGCCAGCTGACCCAAACTAACCATAACTGACATTAAATCCATATTACATGTCACACAAACCTAAATGAAATTTCAGAAGAAAAAGATGTGCATCTTGTTTTTTTACCTCACAATTGTCTCCAGGGCAAATTTCAAAAACTTGCTCTAAATAATGGAGGTGTAAAGCTTTTCATAATTTAAAAGTGCTTAAAAATTTAGAAGCAGACTAAGATGCGTTATTCCCACAAGCCATCATAAACTTGTTTTGCTGTCCTCTAGGTCTAGGGTTGTTCTATTTGCAGCCCTACTGAAGAGGGGAGTAAGAATTATTCTTCAGTCTTTGTAATATCCATAAAATTCAGAATTTCTCTTGTAATAAGAAAATTACATGAACCAATAATTAGAGTGCCCTCAAAAACTCTTAAAGAGATGTTGAGAAAAGCTTCTTTTAGGAGAGTTTAAATGCTTGCCATTTTGTAGATAAGCCTGGGCTCTGACTGATTATGAAGGGATAGTTTCTGGACTGAGTAAGAATGTATACATAAATTCTTCTTCTGGATAAAAAGTAGAAAAGATAAAATGGCCATAATCTGCTGAAGTTACTTCTAATCTAGCATTTTTGCAATCAAACTTTTTCATTCTAGCCTTAAAATAGTTGCTTTCCTAAGAAAACAAATACCCTGTTAAATCAAATCTCCCATTACATGTCCTGAAAACTCAAAGTTCTATGTATAGTTATTGTGTTCTGTTGTTTCCTTTCCTTTATCCCGTACTAACATTTGTTAGTACCACATGTACTAACAAATACTTAAAAACTGGGTAAACTGATAGTAACTTCCCTGACTAATTCCAGTGTTTTCTACATGCCCACACACTATACCTGCCCTATTCAAATAATTTTTGTTGTTTTTCAAGGACAAAGAGGATAAATGTTATTTTTTAGTATCCTTTAATGTAATACTTCTATTACTGAATTGTTTAAAATTGATTGCATAGGCAAAGTCCCTTGAGATCTAAATTTTTTCACCTTTAATCCAAGGCTGTTGTTATCTTCAGTAGTCCTTGTCCAATTCTAGTCATAATTCTGACAATACTATTACTTTGACTGATGTTTGACTTTGATAGCAACCCAGCATGTCATTTTATTACCAAAAATCTGCACGTTTTATTTCCAACCATTTCTCTAGTGATGTTCACTAACTTATTTCAGATGTGACAGTGTTTTAAAACTGCCCAGAGGGATGACTGTCCTTATTTTCAATTGTCTTTTAAAAGGAAAAATAATTCAATGTAGAATAACTCTGTTAGATGAATGTATTTTAATTTCTATTTTTTCTCTGTGAAGTACAACAAACAAATGTATCATTTAAAGATGAATCTAAGTATGTTAAAATTGCTCCACTTAGGTCCTAGAGATATAATTCATCATTATTCTCTTTGTAGTTGCCAAGGTGTTTCAGTCAAATGGTTTCTAAAATTTTTATTTATGAAGTTTATTTTCATTTTAATTGTTGTTCCATAAATAAGACAATGCATAATTTCATCTTTTTGTCTATACCATTATAAAAAAAACCTGGGATTTCTACTGAAAGCTAATTATAGCACTTATTGTATTAAGAATGCACCTCTTAATTAAGAATAGTTTCTTAATACTAACAGTTCTCTGAAATTCTATTTAAATTAGAAACAGTAATGTAGTTATGATGCTCTATCAGAAAACCGTCATAAAATTTGTTTCAAAACCTGTATTTTTAACTCTTTGTTCACTCAGCTATAAGCATGCCTCTAGCACCCTGAGAAAAAGTTTAGAAGGAAATAACAGTGTATCAAGAACAGAACAGAGAATCAAAAAATCTGAATCCAACTTGTACATGATCAAAAAGTCATACAACAGCAAGTAAACTTAATTGTTCTTTAACATAGAAATAAAACCTCTCTTGTCTGTCTGTGAAGTCTAGGACAAAAAGACTGTCTCTTGTTCTGTGTATACAGAATCTAATCCCAATTTGAGAATATTCTATGAAATATTATCTTGACAATCTTTAAAGGAAATAATAAGCAAAACCAGCTATTGTTATTCCAGAATAGCATTTTCATTTGTCTTCTGCTTTCTCATTCTAAGCATTTCTATAACATACTGATATTTACGTAATGATTTATATTTTTTTCCTTTTAGGAGACAACTAATGGCCTATTTATGCACCTATGTTTTTTGGGGGTTTGGGAGTTTCTTTTCTTTGTTTGTTTGTTTGGTTTGGGTTTTTTGTTGTTTGGTTTTTGGTTGTGGGTTTGTTGGTTTGGTTTTTTTTTTTTTCGGTGGTCTGAATGAAATTTCACTGGAAAGCACTGGGTTAGGGTTCCTGTCAGAGCAACTCAAAGTAAGGTAGCTCCAGTAGATAGTTTGAGGATGTGAGTGCTATAAGGAAGATCTCGAATAGGGTTAGAGTTGAAACCTCAGGTACACTTCCCAGTTACAAGCCCTCTAGTTCTGTAGATTCCTCCCTTGATAAAAGCAGAATTTTAAACTCCAGCAGGCTATACATGAAAGACAGACAAGATCCAATAGTTCTTAATTAAATTTTCCATTACTATTACAGTCAGTAATGACCAGAAAAGCACAGTATGAGCAGGAAAACTCTATGACTCAGACAGGCCACCTGAAGTGCCTAATATGGAATTTATGCATCATTAGCCTTTCTTCAGCTGTTTAGATTTTCATCTACTTTGAAATTTTTAGTTTAGGAATCCACTGCATGTGCTTATAAATTTTTTCCTTTTACTTCAGGTTGCCTCTTTCAGCTTTCCACAGAACTATGCATTTTTCCCTTGATATTATTTTTCTACAGGTGAGTGAAAAGGAAATCAGTTACAATTTTAGCAGAGCATTGGGACTTTTGACATTTAACTCAAATGACAGCACCGAAGCAATTATTTTGGTGTGGAATCATTATATATCAATTCAAACTGATATTTTTGTCTTTTGCAAACTGTATTCTCTTCGCTAATGCCATTGATATGCTAACAGATACATTTCTTCCTGATAAACATATTTAGGGGTATAGGTTAGGCCTCTATTATTTATATAATATAATAATAATAATAATAATGTTATTATAATATATATATTACTCTATTATTCATAGATCCAAAGAGCAGCATAAGCTTTGCCTTCTCTAGTGCACTTACAACCATTTGCAGTTCTTTAGTGCAGCATTTTTTGTGGATAGCATAAGTCTTCTCACCCTTGAGTAAGTGAATCACAGAATCAGATTTGCTGAGGTTGTAAGGCACCCATGAAGGTCATCTGGCAAAACACCCTGCTTAAAATAGGATTAGCTGGAGCAGGTTGCTTGGGATTGTGTTCAGTTAGGTTTTGAATAACTCAGAGAGACTCCACAACATCTCTGTGTAATCTGTTTCAGTGTTCTACTACCCTCATAGTATTTTCTGTGAGATTTTTATGTCTTCCAATTTGTATCCATTACTATTCATCATGTCATGAGTCACCACTGAGAAGAGTCTGGCTTCATATTCCTTACTCTTTTCATCAAATATTCTTTATGAATTGCGTAATGATAGCGCAGATAAAGTGCTGACTGCTAGAAGTCAAGAGCACACACTAGGTAAAAGATACCTTTGTACTTGTTCTGTTTCTGTTCTTCATTTCCTAAATACCTCTGTCTGTTCTGGCCCTCTGTCAGAGATGGAAGAATGAGGAGAAAATCTCTGTTCAATGGCAATCCTTTTATAACTCTATGTGTAAACTGCTCTGGGAAATAAAAATACTGCCATGTTACAGGTAAAAGCTCTATCCACTGAAGTAAAATGGTGGGTTTCTAGTTTTACCTTACGGAGACCAAGTTTTCTGTCTTTGTAGAAAGAGTGAGTGTGGTCTGATATTCCAAAGGAATTAAAGGTATATACTGCGATTAGTAGTTTCATATTGAAAATCAATGAGGCTTATCTATCTAAGTCATTTAAGGTTGTTTACACATTTGGCCTGTCATTTTGATATTTAATTTTGAGTAGTATGTTGGTTTTGTTCAGTGTATTCAATATTTTCAGTAGTAGTGAGAATGAAGAAAAAAATTATGAAGTTTGAGAAAAGCAATCCAAAAGTTTTGTCTGAACTTATCCAGTTTACAGTATTAGTCCCAAAGAGTCATGGACACAAGTTTTCTTTTGAGAAACATTGTTGGAAGAAGGGAGGGAAAAGACTTCCTGAATCTGTCAAATTTATCTTTTAGATTATGTTTTACCCTCTATGCACCCAGTATAAAGGTATCATGAAATGGAAATAAATGACAGTGTTTGAGTTAACTATAAACAAGACATCAAAACTGTTTCTGTCAAAGATCCGATGGAAAATGGATCAGATGAATATATAGAACAGTTCTTCCATCTAGATCTAATTGTTCACTTTACAGTCTTGCTGTCTTTAAATTCATATTATATAGATTTCAGTATAACTCTTTTAGAACTTTTAGTAGCACTTTTCGCTAAGCACTGCACCTTTGTATTAGATTTCTGAAATACCATTTAATATTTCTTGTCAAGGATTCCAATGGATCAAGATTTTTAGCAGGATAAAGGACATTTTGTCTGTAGAAGATGTACTTAGAAAAAGACATAACAGGCACAGGCACATTGCTCGATATAACCAAGTCAAAATTGCTCAGAAGTCTTGAAACTGTTCCAGAAGGCATGCTACTGTGCCAACGACCAAGTAAACAAGATGAGGAAGAGGAAGACAAGATGAAGATAAGGGGTTGCCAAGATCTCTGACTCAAATTTGGGAGGCGTGTTGGGGGCAGGGCGAAGGTGATACTGTGGGATGGATGGGTTTGGGAAGTGGGTGTAACAGATGATGTAATGTTAGATATTATAGTATAAATATTAGTATAGATATTATAGCACTTCTGTAACTCAGTGTGCATACTTTGGAAATTACTCCTATGCACTGACCATGCTATAAATAAAGAATGCTTTACTTTCTAATACTCAAAAAGGAATGTTAGAGTGTTCTTTCTGGCCATTTTTGGCAACAGTCTCAATGATGGAGTAGAGTGATAGAATCATAGAGCGGCCTGGGTTGAAAGAGACCTTAAAGATCATCTAGTTCCAATACCCTCCTTCCCCCATCACCACCAGCCACCATGGACAGGGACACCTTTCAGTAGACCAGGTTGCACAGAGCTCCGTTCAGCCTGGCCTTGAACAGCTCCAGGAATGGGACACCACACCTCCTCTGGGTAACCTTGCCACCATCACCACAAAGAAGTTCCTCCTAATATCTTGACTAAACTCTCTTTCAGTTTGAATCCATTCCCTCTTGTTCTCTCACTATATACTCTTGTAAAAAGTCCTCTCCTTTCTAGGTTAAACAAACCAAATTGGCTTAGCCTTTCCTCATATGAGAGCTGCTCCATCTGTCTTTTTTTGATGGCACTCTTCTGGTTTCACTCCAAGGTCCGTGTCTTTTGTGCTGAGGACTTCAGAGCTGCACACAGACTCCGGGTGGGGTCTCACCAGAGAGCAGTGGAGGAGATAAACACCTTCCGTTTCAGAAAGATACTGTCCTTCATTTTTAATATATGAAAAATTCACTTACTTGGGGTAGAGCCATTCACATTGTCCAAGTAAATGAATAAATGTCAGTAAGAACACACATAAGTAAGAAAAACATGGAAAAAAGTCATGTTGATAGTGAAATAGCTGTACATGAATTTAATGTATATACACTTTGTCTATGACTCCTTTTATAGACATCTATGACTCTATAGTTTTATAGGAAAAAGTGTGCGCCTAATAAGGAAATATTTTTTTTTTCCCTACATACTTATTTGACCATGCTTTACTCTTATCTATTTTGCTGAATGTAATACAACTTCCAGTATAATTGCTTCAATAAAATTTTCCAGTCAGGGATTTTTCTCCCAAAAGAATGAAGCAATCAGCTGTCTTTTTTCTTTTTCCATTTAGAGAGCCTAGAAAGGCGAATGTTTTTTCAACCCTTCTTAGAAATTAGCACATTATAATAGGTATTTCAGCAGTATTAAGAGATTATTGTTATTCTTTTCATCGGTATAAATTTTACAATCAGATTTTCTGGCTCATTGAATAATTTTTGCTTTTCCTAGTAACACCTTTATAATTATTCTCTGGGTTTAGCCAGCCTTCTTGCAGATCCACTTGCATCCTTCAATAACAAAGCCATATTCTGTAATTAAAGACATATTTTTAAAGTCACTTCTTTTGCCATTATATCATCCTTCTGTCTACTAAGTGTTTCTTTCAAGTGTATTACAAATGCAATGTTGTAGCTTTGTTGAAAGGCTGGGTATTTGCTCCACTCTTGGGAGTTATTTATCCAGCTAAAACAGTCCAATGGCCTCCGGTTACACCTCTTTTTCACCTCAGGCTGTTTCATATTTATGTGATGCTGAGAATACACCTCTCCCTTGTAACCTGTATAATACATTTAAAGTACTGTGTGTCCTTCCTGCTTCAAGAGCTAAAATAATCTGAGTAGTTTGCCTTGAAGTATGTTGGTCTGCCTTCAAGTTGATAACACGCACATTTGCAGTGCAAGTTTCTGAGACATTTAAAGTGGTTTCTGTTATCCAATGTCCTTGTCCTTTATGATTAAATTTTGAAAGTCACATTTGTTTCATTTTTTCTGATGAAAAGTGTTATCAGCAAAATGAGATTGGTACACAACTTAAACATCTCTTTCCAGTACCCCTACAGGGATGTGATGGATGTCATTATGCAGATCCAAAATGTGCATTCTCTGCATTTTTTCCTGATACTTTCACAGACTGCTATTAATAGAAAAACATACTTTATAAATCCTGCTGGGTTCCCAATTGCTAGGTAAAATCTAAGATGTTTGAATTAATAACTCCAGTACTTTTTAATTAAGAAATTTAATCCTTCTCTAGCAATATTGTGGGGTTTATTTCCTTGTATAGGATTCATTTATCATTTTATTTAGCACTTTGTTATTTTTTCTCCTCTTCCTTTTATTTGTTATTTTTATTGGACTAAAGAATATTCCTGCTATGTTAATGTATATTTCCATTTCTCTTTTTGATTGCTGTCAGTGAAATCAACTGTTTCAATTTACTATAACTGTATAAAATTGGGTGAATATTAAAGTAATATCTTCTTTGCAGCAAAAGTTGGTATCCAATTACTGTCACTTTCTTCAACACAAAAGTCAGATTTGCTGAGGTTGGTGTGATCTTGTTACTTTCTAATAATAAGTGAATTATTTTTAAAGTGACATGTAGATAAACAGTGAACTGTGATGACCTTATTCATCACTAGCAGTATTTATCTCATGAAGAGTCACCTTGACTTCACTAAGACTTCATATATTATAAGCTAAATAAGCTTAAATGCATCACAATTTGGCAGTCATACTGGATTTGGCATTCTATACTGGACCTAAAACAACAACTGCTTTCTTTACCAGTCTGCAAAGGGAGAGAGCATCTGTGTGGTACTTAGTGGCCAGCTGAGGTTAAACCACAACAGTCCTCACCTAGCGATCATGTTGTTTTGAGATATGTATGTAGGTAACAATCTCTATGCAAATGTTACAGGCTGTGAATGTTAACATAGAACATAGGTCAGGAAGATATATTTCTTATTTTTACATTGTAATAAATTAATAGCAGAGTGCATCAAATACCCAGCCATATCTCCAAGTGTTATACATCTTTGCTGACTCACATAAATTGTTTTCCCTTATTTCTCTTAAAATTTTTCTTCCTGTACACTTTTTCTTCTTCTAGAAAATAGGTGTTTCTGACATGCTTAGAAAACCTAACTGATCAGATTTCTCATGTTTTTCTCTCTTTTCCCATCAATATAACAGAATGCTGCTTTGGTTTTCGGTTCTTCAAAAAAATTTCTCAATGCTACTCTTCCTCTTTCTGATCTTCTTCCTTAGATTTTCTTTTAAACTGGTATGTTTAAAATGATGTTATAACTTTGTATCCCTAAAAAGTCCTCAAGCTAAACCAAAACAAACAGAAGGCATATAATGCATTCTGAATTCATCTGTCCTTCTTTCCAAAATCTCTATTTTACTGCAATGTGACTTTTAAGATTGAATTCCTTCCACTAAACTCCTGTTCTCTTCATCTCCCTAGAACCAAGCAGTTAATAGCAAAAATCTTTTCCTGATAAAATTCCTGAATTCTTCTTAAAGCTTTCTAGCTTTATCACAAAATGTACATGAAAAACAATTAATCCTTTCTTTCTCATGAAATTGTTCACCTCCTTAAAATATCAAGTCTTCCCTCCACCTTTCCTTGTCTACAGAAATTTTTGTGTAGGTAATCATTAGACCTTACATCAACTTCAGGATTTTTATAGTGCAGGGTAGAGCAAAGAAAGATCTTAAATACATCAGCCTCCTGGCATTATTTACTAGGAGATTACTTACCCCATGTTTATATTACCAAAAGAAGCTAGGTTTCACTGACAAAACTAAACTAAAAACAAAAGTAAAAGATATTTGTAATGTTTTGAGTGCACCTGATTCTCCTTAGGATTTAAATGTTTTACCCCGGTCAGCACTAGAGCCTTTATCTTTAGCCATGCCTTCAGTATACTGTGTCTTCAGCAGACAAACAAAACCTCAAGTACAAAGCCATTTTGTTTAGTTCCCAGACAAAAGGAAGAGGCTTGTTTTTCTAGCAATTCAATTTTTTCAAAGGTGCTTCACAATGGAAACTATGGTGCACAATTATGTAAATAACTGTCTTGTAACAAAAGGTGATTGAATAGGATTCATGTTCATGAAAAAATGAGCAAATTCATAGTTGCATACAGAAAGACAGAGACATATGCAATATATCAGGTTCAAACTTAAATAGAATCAAAGGTTTCCTTGCTTTATTCTGTGACATTGACTATTTTTATATACCCATATAAACCCATGTACATCAGAGAAATAGCATGAAAAAAAATGCAAAATAGCTTTTAAAAGATCATCTTGTGAATTCTACATGCTTCTTGAGCCGTGTCCCAAAAGTGTCTACATTAATCCTATAATGCAAAGATGTTTAATTAGAACAAATTTGATAAGCAGTCAGTTATCTGCATTAAACATATGTGTTACCATTCTTTGTGAAAGTAAACTCATTATTTCTAAATGAAATCAGAACTATTAGATCAGAAAGGCTTACTGAAATGCAACTTTCTTCATTACTAAGCAAAATTGGGGATTTTTATTTCAGAAGGGAGTCCACGTATCATTTCAAAGTAAATGACAGTAATAGACATAATTAGCACTATAAAGTGTTCAAGAGTCTTGAGGAAATTAGTATGTGTTGAATTTGAATGGGCAAGATTGCTTCTTAGGTATTGCAAATAGGTATTAAGTATATTAGCGTTTTAAACAAGCTTACAGAGAAATAGATAATATAAGAAGCAGTACTCTGGGAAATGAATCTGAATAGATTGTGAAACTCTTTATGTGATTAAAGACTGCTTCAAATTGGGTTTCTTCCCTGGATCTTTACACAGTTGTGAAACATTATTTATCCTTCATGGATATGACAGGGCTCAATGACATTGTTGTTAAATGAATTTTTATATAACACTCATTACATTTGACAGAAACAGTTTAACAGTCTAAAAAAGGGGGCTTTATTCACCACTCTGCATTATTTGTCTCTGTGGCTGCTACGTTTTAGATATCTGCAAGCCTCAAGTGATTTCCTTGGGCAATCCAGAAAAATGCTATTTCACCAAACCCTGTGTTGTCACAGTTTTGGTTAATAATTCAATATTTTGTCCAGACAATCTGTGGGAATATTAACCAGTTTAAGCAGATAGCTCATATTTTTCTCAGCTTTGTTTAACTGCAGTCTCTTTGGAGTAATTCTCATATTAGGCATTATAAAGTCAGACAATGAAGCTTGGAAACCTTACAAAACTTTACCTGCATTTCTGTTTTTAATGAGATATTTATAGAGAACTGTGGTGACTATGACACAGACCAACTGACTTGAATGACAAGACAGCAAATCAGTTTATTAACAGTCACAAGTGATCTTATATACCCCCCAATGGTGGCAGTTATATAGACATGGAATGCATGCAAACCCAACCAATCATTTTAAGGTCCTTCTCTTGGGCATGGGCAGTTGGGTACTCCTTTCGCAGGTTTAGGTGTGGACTTCAACTCTCAGTTAAGTGTGGTCTGTATTTACTGTATTAGCCCAACCACTACAGAGGGGCAAATGAGGACAAAGTGAAGGTGACTGGGAATTTTCCCAGATGCTAGTTTAACTTTAACCTGTTACATTCCATGCAGGTGACAGATCAGTGCTTGATTATCAGTCATTAAGAATCTTTCTCATTTGACCAGAGGAAAATGTGTGCTATATGCTACAGAAGCCCATAAGATAAGGGGACTAATATGTATGCCTCGGACAGTGATAGCCAGATAGTTGGGGAGCCAGCCAAGAACTGTTTGTGATAACAACCAAGAATTGTTGGTAAGAATACATTGTGAAAAAAGAACAGGATGTTTTTGGAAAAGGTAGGGCAGCACTTTTTTGGGACAAGCATCCTTGTTCTGGGTCCTGAAGATAAGCACAACACAGTACAGGCCTAACACAGGAATGAGGCCAAGATGCAGTCATTGACTGTAGGGAGGGACCAAGACCACCAAAGACTCCCAATGCCCTATGACCCATTTCCAGAAAGAAGAACAGACTGTGCATGAAAACTAATTTGCATAGAAAGCAAGAAAGTTATCTCCAGGGTGGGGGAAATTTATCACCTAAAAGCCCAGCATCCTTGCTCTGCAAGTGCGCTCCAGAACCCTGGACACCCCCACTGGATCGACACTGGAGCCAGGAATGGTGTTCTCTCTTTCTTCTTTCATTCCTTTTTTTCTTTCTTCCCCTCCTTGATTCATCTCTCTATTTCTCTCTTTCCTACCCCTTCATCCAACCCCCACTCCTCATATAGGAGGTCAGGGACTAACATACCAGTTTTCATGTCAAGTGTGTAATTTACTGATAATACTTTGCATGCTTTGGTGACCCTCTGACTTCTGTCCTTCCTTTTGACCACAAGCATCTATGACTCTCAGGTGCTCCCTTCCCTTTAGGAGTGGGACATCACACATGCTTTCTCCATTAAGATGAGAAAGGAAAAAAAGATACATTGAATCTTTATTTGCTCCTCGCTTACTTGGCCAGGAAGCTCCCTACTTTGTAGAGTATAATGGAAGCATAGGGAAGTGGTATAACATATGGAAGTGGTATAAATGGAAGCACAGGTGGTGAATGTAGTTATAATTCTGATTTTTAAATACATTATCATTTTCAATACCATTAACCAAATGGGCATTTCTAGAAATGTGAAATTAGTATATAAATGAAATACCAATTATTTGGTAGCAAATAACCCCAGATCCCTGGTCCATGTTTCAGTGATGGGCAGTAACATATTTCAGAGACTGAACATGGCTTGAAGACACATAAAATCATAGAATACCCCAAGACAGAAGAAACCCATAAGGGTCATCAAAGTCCAGCTCCTGGCTCTGGACAGGACCATCCCCAAGATGTCCATCACCATGTGTCTGAGCGGATCATCCAAACACTTCTTGAACTCTGTCAGTCTTGGTGCCGTGACTACTTCCCTGGCGAGTCTGTTCCAGTACCCAAACACCCTCTGAGTGAAGAACCTTCTCCCCTGACATAGCTTCATGCTGTTCCCTTGGGTCCTGTAACTGGTCACTGTCAGACAGAAAAGATCAGTGCCTGCCCTCTGCTTGCCATCATGAGGAAGTTGTGGACTGTGATGAGGTCTGCTCTCAGTCTTCTCTTCTCCACGCTGAACATCAAGTGACCTCAGCTGCTCTTCATATGGCTTCTCCTCTAGACCCTTCTCCAGCTACACTGCCCTCCTTTGGACACTCTCTAACAGCTTTATAACCTTCTTATTTTGTGTGCCCAAAACCACGCAATATTCAAGGTGAGGCTGCTCCAGTGCAGAACACAGCAAAACAATCCCCTCCCTCAACCAGCTGGCAATGCACCCCAGGCGATGGCCCTCCTGGCTATCAGGGCATTGCTGACTCATATTCATCTTGCTGTCATCCAGGACCCCCTTGTTTAGCTAAGATGCTCTCTGTAGGCTTTCAGAGACGTTGCCATGTTCTTTTCTCAGTTTTGCTCAGACTGAAACAATTTTGGTTTACATTAAAAAAAAAAAAGATAAATTTTCTTCTTTTTGCATTTGTTCAATGAACATAATGTTTTCTCATATGGATTCAGCACCATTTTGATGTGGAAATCAGAAAAGGAAAAAAAAAAGGAAAAAGAAAGTTCATTCTTTCCAGCAGGAGAGAAAAAATGCAAAAAACAACCAACCAAAAATAACCTAAGCTGAATGATTTTCACTGTGTGCTTTGGTGGAAACAATTAACCACAACTGTCTGAAGGTATATTTCTATAAGCATGCATGCAGATCAGACTGGCATTTGGAAAAAAGATCTTAAGTTTACTATTCATTCTTTTGTGCAACTTTTTTGAGCAACCTTTGTACGTCTTAGAATTTTAAGAGTTTTTTTCTACAGTGAGTGACCAGTGTGTTTGGAAAAGCCCAAGTGTTTAAAGCTTGTGAATATCTAGGAACAGGTTATATGGGGCTTTGTCATAAGTTTTCAAGAGGTATTTTGTACTATATGAATGTGATGACTGCTGTGAATATTTTCTTCCTCAGATATTTAACCCATGTACTTTGATTTCTTCCTTCTGCCTTATTGAAAATTTTGTTCCTATTTAATTTCTAGGCTTTTATAAACAAAATCTGTTACAACACATCATGTTTGCTGCTACATATTTTCATGATTGTTTACAGTACTTTGAGCAAGAATATTTGGCGAGAAACAGCCATATGCTTTCATTTCACACATATTTTGCACACATTGCAAATATTTCTCAGTATTGATTTGCATTATCTCACTCTGAGGGTCTTGGTACAATTGTGCCACTTAGCTCCTTTAGAGTGCCTCCTTATTTAGTTATTTTGTTCATTAATTTTGCATAGCAGAATACAGTAGCAGGATTTATGGCAATTGAGATTAGCTGCCCTGATTCCAATTTAGTTTGCTAGAAAACAAAGTATGCACAAATTACACACAGGCAAATTATGGTTAGTGTTATTCCCTTAAGTTTATAGAAATTGGTTTGTTCTTTTTGTAGCTCTAGACATACTGAAAAGCAGTGTGCTCTTCCATGAATTATAGGATGTTTCCATTCTACAGAATTACCCTATTTATTCCTCCTTTAGTTTTAGTAACAGATTTTTTTTTTGGCTGGACTTACTTATCAGTAATAACCTAATCACATTGGATCCACACCTCTTATTTTCATAAGTTTCTTAAAAGTACAGGCAGCATCATCCTCTAGTTATGTAGGTATATTCTTTAACAGTACATCAAGTATCTACATGGACCTCACCGAACAATATTATAACTGACATAAAGCTGGTTTGTTTGTTCAGAGGTTAAAACCACTGTCACATATAACTTCATCTCATGGGAAGTGAAGAGTGAAACATTAATAGAAAGAAAACCCTCAAAATGTTTTTCTTATAAAATGGTGACAATTTTATTTTGCTTTTTTCATCAGAGAAGGTGGTGCAGGGGAAGCATTTATGAAGTGAATTTTATGAATTAGACTGACCAATTTTTTTTCTGTTGAGGTACCCTTAAATCGTTAAAGGCTTCCCCTCATAATAAACATAGTTTGGGCATCAATGTTGCAATTGTCACATTTGGGTTAAACTGAAATACCACACTGCCTAAATTAACAGCACAAATTCTGACCACTGTAGTCCCAAGGCTGAGGACATGCATCCTCTTCTGAGACTGTATGTGCCAGTTAAGAAAATCTTTCCAGCTCCTCTGTCTCCAACTGCTAGTGACTGTCTTTCCTCCACAGGTTACTTCTCCCTGAGGTATTCTAAAAACTATTTTACCATAATCAATCTCAGTCTAACTGACATGCTAATAAAGATCTACTGTTTAACTTAAAGTAGGAAATTTTGCCTGAAAGTTAGGAATCATTTGTCAGCTCCCTGATGCATGATTTACACTCTATACTAGTAGGCTACATCTCATCTCTACTTACTAGCTTATCATCCTCAAGATCATTTCCCTTCTGACTATATGGATATTTTGACTCCTTTATCTACTGTGTTCTCCAGTTTTGCTCACTGCAATTTTCAGTAGAACTTTGCACTTCTGTGGCTGTTTCAAGAAATTGAATTAAATTGATCTCTAGACTGATCATGGAGAAACTTTGATAATGGCAACATTGTAGCAGTCTCGGTTTGTTTCATTTTTCTCCCCCATTCATTTGCATTGTCTCTGCCAGGGCTGTAACTTTGCATGCCTGTGTATTTACTGGACCAGCCTCACAGATACAGTGCTTTCCCAGTCTCAACATATGCACGGTTTTTAATGAACATTATGTTTGTTTTGAAATTGTTATTCTAATGAATAAATTAACCTGTTAATACACCAGTTGACACTTATTTACATTTCATATAGAGTTCTTATGACAGATCTTCTTTTGCAATTAAACTAAGGTCAAAGGCACATCTGGTCTATAGCTGCTAATACAATAGCAATACCTAAGTCCAAGCCCTCAGAGAATCCTCTGAAGATCTAGGCTCTTGTTCCTAATTCAATCTTTAACCAACAATTGAAATTGTAGGATTAGAAAATTAATTTCAGAGCAATTACCTTTGAGAAACTGTTATAATGAAAGACTGGGGAATAGAAATCTCAGAAGTGTCAGTGAGTTTTGCTCTTTCTACAATTTGACTGAAATGTATTAAATAATAATCACTGCATTTTGAGAGATGAACAATTGGAATAATACTCTCCTAAAATAAAGTCATTTTAGAAATGAGAAGTCTTTAGAAATCCTATGACTATGACAATTTTGGTGAACTAATATAAATACAATAAAGCTGTTCTGTTAATTTAAACATTATTTCTTTCTATGCTTTGCTGATTAAAGACTAAGAAATTTGCCTAACTTTATTGACTACCATTAAGACGTCATCACTAGAAGAACCAACATTTATCAACAGCTACTACTAGGATCGAGCAATAGCCATGAGCCAATACTTCTGCTGTGTGCTAATTTGGTAAAGAGTAACTATATAATACCTGAGAATATACTCTTATTTTAGACTAATCTAGATGTGCAGCACTTGCTCTGACAGAACTTTTTTTTAGGAACATTTGTACCATTGGAAGATTGTTATTTCTTAAGTGTTCTCTGAGTCTCTGTGTGTTCAAATATGATATTCAAGAGCCAAATAAGGTATTCTGTGTTTGTTCTGGCTGAATTTTGTTTTCACAGTACTGGATTTGATTTAAATTTTAAATTGATATTTGGTCTGACTAGAAATTGACTTCTTTACTGGCACTGTAAATAAATTCTTTACTTGCCATTGCTATGGCAATAATCATCCTCTAAAATTATGAAAAGGAAATATAAATCGGATGCACAACATATGAGGGGTTTTTCTAACAAAGCAGGATTTTTTTTTTTCACCTAAATAGAACACCTTTCAAGATATTGGTAAAGTAACTTCAGAAAGCCCATTGTCAATCTTTTCTCAGGTCTCATACTGGCTAAATATCCTTGAAACTGCTACTCAATGGCTGTCTTATCTCAAACCAACATAGGCCAAATATAGGTCTGTGTTTCCAATGAAAAGTCTTCATCCACAGGTTTAGTTGGGACCTTACTGATCCAGTAAAGTGAGAAAAATTCTCTAGCTACATGAAACCTATGTTTCTTTCCATGTTATTTTATTAATGGAGTCCAAAAATCTTGAAAAAGCAAATTGTATTATTTGATTCACCCACTAATAAGACTACTACATTTTAACAGCTATTTACTATTCAAAATAAATTAAATGTCTAGAAAATATTACAGAAAATATTTAGCACATTATTCTATACTGTAAGAGGAAATACTCTGGTTTTTTAAGCAATTCAGAAGTTGAATTCCCATATCATCTCTTGTTGATGGAACTCCCTGGGTACTACTTCACCTACATCTTTTTTGAGGTCTAATCCAGCATGGCAGTTCTAAGTACATAGAATATAGATATGGACTCATTGAATCATTAAGGTTTGAAAAAACCTCTAAGATCATTGTCTCCAACCCCTAACCTAGCATTCCCATATTCACCACTAAACCTTGTCTCCAATCTAAATGTCTCCTGAAGCAATGGAATCTGTTTCCTCTTTCTCTGTTAGTGGTTACCTGGGAGCAAAGAACAACCCCTACCTCATTACAACCTCCTGTCACGTAGTTGTAGAGAGCAATAAGGTCTCCCGTGAGCCTCTCTTTCTCAGATTAAACAATCCCAGCTCCCTCAGCTCTCCTCAGACTTGTGTTTCACTGCCCTTCTCTGGACACATTTCAGCACCTCAATGTCCTTCTTGTAGAGAGGGGCCCAGAACTGGACACAATACTCAAGGTTCAGCCTCACCACTGTCCAATACAGGGGGGTGATCACTGACTGTTCCAGGGAAAATAGGGGTCCAAAGAGATGTGGAAGCCGAATCCCACATCTGACACCACAGAAAACTTAACCCAAGCAGCAGTTTTATTATCAAAGGTGANACCCGAATACACTGACCTAATTCTGTTGCCCACACTATTTCTGATACAAGGCAAGATGCCACTGGTCTTCTTGGCCACCTGGACCAAGCTGTCCACCAGCACCCTCAAGTCCTTTTTCACAGGGTAACTTTCCATCCACTCTTCCCCAGTCCTGTAGTACTTCATGGGGTTGTTGAGGTGAAAGTGCAGGATCCACACTTTGTTTTGTTGAACTCATACACTTGGCCCAGCATCAGACAATCCTGCCCAGATCCCTTTGCAGAGTTTTGCTACACTCCAGCAGAACAACATTCCCTCCCAATCTGGTGTCATCTGCAAACTGAGAGTGCACTCAGTCCCCTTGTCCAGGTTGTCAGTGAAGATATGAAACAGGACTGGCCCCAACGCTACACCCTGGGGACACCACTCATGACTGGCTGTCAGCTGGATGTAACTCCATTCACCACCACACTCTTGGCTTGGCCATTCAGTTTTCATCCCATGTGGGAACCTGCTGGCTCTGTGGGTCGCTGGAGAGAGAAGGGAGTTTTTGGCCTTGGCTAAAACTCTGTGTGCTTGTAAGATAAACAACTTTGCAGGTCTGTGAGAACTAGAAGCAGGCTGGATGAGGTCATAGATACAGCAGCCTTATAGCATTAGCCAATAAGTGATTGCTTATGTGTGTATGAACCAATAATACTATTGCACGTACATTTAGAGAATACTATAATTGTAGAACTTCTTTAATAAAGTGAGCTTTGTAGTTAATCCATATTGGATTGTCTCGCATTGCTCCTAAGCCCGAAACCTCCGACAATCCTACCTTTGAGTGCACATGTCCAAACCATGGGAAGCTAGTTTCTCAAGAAGACTTCTGTAAGGATGCCTATAAAATAGACATGAAATGTACTTCAATAGGACATTTGTAATCCATCTCCCTGTCCAATGCAGAACCAACACAGCTGTTTTTTTTCCAAAGAGTCTGCTATTCTAACAAATCATGTCTGCAAATGAGAGGACATCAACTGTGGATTATAACGTGACTCAATTGCAGATTATAATGTGCTAAAGAAAATAGTGGCATAGCACAAAGTAGCAAAAGTCAGTGTCACAACTCTAGGAAAGTTTCATGTCTTCAGTGAAAAACTACCTCGACATTCTAGTAGAAAACTAATGTGTGTAATGACTTTATACACAGTTCTCATAATCTTGAAGCCTAAATGAGTTATGACTTGTATAGGTGCTAAAGAAATGCCCTGTTTTTTTCTGTTCACTAAAGTAATGCAGAGGTTTTATATATGTAGATTTCTGGCTGCAAAAAAACAAGCAAACAAACAAAAAAACCCAAAAAAATACTTCATGAAAGCTTTTAACTACAGCTTTATGCTTTAGTTCAGACACACAGAAAGCTGCACTGTGTACAACTGATTCAACCTGTGCACAATCTCCTTCCTAGTCATCCTGAAATCACTCTGTCAAAGGGTTTAAGTGATGAAACCAAGAAAATTACCCATACTTTGTTAATCTTGTGTTTAAAACTGAAGTGGAGCAAAAATTGTTGCACATATCAGCAACAAGTACTGGTAACCACTATTGTAGAACTTGACAATTAAGTGCTGTTAGTGCTTAAGCAGTTGTAGAGATGTCCTGGAACATACAGGATAACTTTACCAATGTAAAATTTAAAATCTTTGTCTGTGTGCTATGGGTGACTCCAGAATTAAAAGACAAATGACATATGTTTTGAGGACTTAGATATTAAATTTATGTGCCTAATATTGGTGTTTGACTACTAGTATCTTTTGTAGATTTGGCCATTAGTCATGAAGCACAAAGAGCTAAATTTAACTCTGAGGTAAACAACAGCAACTTTATTGGAATGGCAGAAGAGAAATGAATTTACTAGATGTACTTGGCACACAATCATTAATGTTCATAGCTATATAGAGTGCAAGTGCTTACTTTTTTACTGCAAACAGTTATCCCTCTCAAAACCTATGTAAATAGACCAGTGTAATAGCAAATTGTACTTTCCTTTCATAAAACATATCAAAGCTTTATTTAGAAAACTCTTGAAGTAAACCTAAATTGCCTAACCTAAAATTGTGATACAGTTGATAGCTTTCTTTCAATTTTATTCAGCCTTTTATTTTCTCCTGAATATACTCACTGAAGATAAACCATTAAATATTCAAGTTCATGATTGTATGAAAAGACTTTTTTTTTCACTGAAGACGGCATTTCTTCATTGAAATCAGTTATTACATGAGCTCAGACTGATAGTATTGAACACTCAGTTTGTTTTCAGGAAGGTTTCATTCTGTAATTAAGTAACTAATACTCTCTTAACTGAATTTCAGTTGATATATTTACATTTTAATGAAATGATATCACCTTTTTTTTCTTGACCTTACATTAAAAAAAGGAAAATACCATATGCAACTCTTGTAATTTCTACCAATTACATTAAACAGTACTTTTAACAACAACAAAAAAAAATGAACAAAAAAAAACAAACAACCAAAACTCAAGAAAACAACAAATATTTTCTTAATATTCTAAAAGTGAATATTCTAGAACAGACTGAATATTCTAAAATATAGAATATATATAAAATATATTTGCCATGGCTGACTAAATAAACAGGTATAAATGTCCATCAACATATGCAGTAAAAAAGTATGATCCAAAGGTTGGTAAAAGAAAAACCTATGGATAGAAATCATATTTTGATGCTAAAAGTATCTATGATGAGAATTTCTTCTGGATCTAAAGCTATGGATCATATATGGAGGCTGACAATCAAGATATTTTCCTTTCAATAAAAACAAGACCACAAATAGCTTTAAAAGAAATCTTTTTCTACTTTTATATATTTCTCTTTAAAACCAATAATAGGGTAAAATGAAGATTTTTGTGGATTATAACACTGTCTTCCTTCCAGCTAAATGCTTACAAACGCATCCTGTAATTTTGAGAGAATTTCAAGTTCTTAGTTTCACTTCGCTGTGCATATGGCTGAACCAATGAAAGAGGAGCAATCTGGTCAGAGATACAGCCTGTCAAATATACAAAATACAGGATTTAATTTTAATTACTAAAGCCTGTTTACCTCACTTATAATCATATTCCATGATTTTCATATGTATAAAGTAGCATTACTGTTACTGTTTAGGAAAACAATTATGTATGCAAATAAAAACATTTATCCACTATTCAGTAGGACTCAGTTGTTAAAATGTGCTGAACTGATATGAATTTCAATTACATTTGATGGGATTGAAATTCAGTAACACTTTTTTTTAATATTTTAATAAGTTAGCTCTACACATTTCACATATTTTGGTAACTAATCACCAGTACATGAGAAAAAACCAAAAGAAATAATTATCAAACTGAATAGACATAATTCAAAATATTTTGTATCAATTTGTATAAATCATTTGATTATCAACATTTAACAGACAAACAGCTTGATCCATAGCCATCTTATTCTTCAAGACAAACTGAAAGGAAAACATTGACTTTTCCAATGACTTTCAAGGAATATCATTGGGTTATAGACTGATGTGTACATTGAAAATGGAGTTGTTTAAATACTGATCTCTACAAAATGGACCCAGATTTCCAAATAAATCTGACTTTTGCCCTTATATTGTGAGAAATATAATTGAACAGTTTTCTTTCGAGATTTCTGTTTAATTTTCTATTAAGTAGCAGTAAGCTCACACAGATATTTATGCACATTCTCACCTTTTTAATTTGCATATGCATGAATTTAAAAATTAGTCGGTAGGGGAAAAGTTCTAATATTATTGCTGAAAGAACAAAAAGAAGTTTTACATAAACATATTGAATGGACAAGGGAATATGCCATAATTAATCACAGTTTTACTTTCCTATGGCAATGGTTGTCCCTGTATGCTACTTATCTTTTAAGCTCTCCAATTAACAGCAACAGTATTCAGGATATGGTGTTTTGGTCAGAGGTTAAAAATGCAAAATAATTCATTGGATCTTTGATCTGTTTCTAAGCACTTGTTCTAAGTTTATTGTGCCCTTGAGGTTGAGACATAGTAGAGCACACCCAGCAAACATTCTCAAATCCGTTTCATCTTTCTGAGCTTATTTTGAGAGTAAAAACCAGAACAGATGTCAGATGGTTTTATGTTTTCCCCCATGTTCCCCTAGACATTGTTTTCCCTTCGCTGATAAAACTCTTAAAAATTGGAAAGTGTGTTGTTTTGGAAAACAGGGATTGTCATTAACCTTTTCATTTCCCTCGATGGAATGTATGATGCATAACCACTATGACATTTACATGGCCTTATGTTTCAGTCTCATCTCTTCACACATCTCCTTCTACAGCTTCTGTCATGTCAGACAAGACAGCCCTGGGTAGCTGTCAGTCATAAAATGACTCTTCTTTTAAGACATACAGATTCTATTTCATGAAACCAGGTGTGTTCCACAAAAAATTCTTCCCCCCTTCTCATATGATACATTGCTTCTTCCTCCTGCTAGAACCATAAACTGCAGATGAATATTCGTAGGAATAAAAGAAAATGACCTGGGACATCAAGTAGAATAGTAATACTTAGTTTTAAAACCCCACAATAAATCAATTCTTTTATATATACTGGGATTTTTTGATTTTTTATCTGTCTTTTCTCTCTTTTCGTCTGCATTCTTCTGTCAAATTCAGTCCTGTGATGAGTTCCAGATAAACTCAAAAAAAGCTGGAAAAGCTCTGCTCATAATTTCTGAAAATCTCCTTTACAACTCACATATTAAAACTTTCAGGATGTTTATTTGTATTTTGAAAGATACAAGGGTTTATACTGACCTCCAGAATTTTAAACTTCATTCAAAATCAAGTTATTACATAATTTTCTTTAAAATTCTTGCAACATTCAGCATGTTTACTGAGCATGTTTACATCTATTGCATTTTTCATGTAAACAAAATGTTTGCAACTAAATGAATAGTGACATTGATATTGTTTTTAACCCTCTTCATTACCTTAGTCATTATGGCTGTGGAAATAAAATCAATAAACAGAAAAAAGCCCACATAAAAGTACAGACTGAAAGTGAATGTTTTGTTTCTCCCTATGAACATGCTATGTCTGTTATTTTCTAATGCCTCTCATCCTCAGAGATAACCATGCTCGTTCACCCTTTGTACACTTGCTATTAGTCTTTCCCATTTTTTTTCAATTTGCTATTCTTCAGTTCATATATCCTTTGCTTACTGATGACTTGACAGGAAAAATACCTCTTCCACTGACCTTCTCTCTCATACAAAAATACACAGGTAACATTTTACGTGAACAGATGGGTAACGTCTCAAATACACTCTAACCTTTAGAGAGCTCCAAATGACAATTCTCTAAATAAATTCCTATGTCGGCATAATATCTAAAACACTTGAATATTCCAGGGATTTCCAAACTCTTTATCAGTTCTCAGTCTACTCAGCTCATTAATTATATGGGACAAACATAAAGAGAAAAAATTAAAATCAAAGATAAAAAAGAGAACAGAGTTTCTTAGAACTTCAATAGCTCAATATCTAGTATCCAGTAAATACTACATCTATGTTAAAAAGAGGAAAAATCAAATCAAAATCAAATCAAAAAAACAAGAATGAAAAAAACCAATAAACACAAAGCTAAACAAACTAAAACAAAAAACACCAGAAAAAAACACAAACAGGAATATTCTAAAAACTTGGAGGAAAAAGAGCAAGAAAAAATTGGATGTGCATTATTGCTATTGTAGACATTCCCCTCTCCATTTTAATAGCATTAACTGATCCTGAGTTAAAAGATATGCAAAAGTCCTTACTAACACTCTGACCCTTGAGTAAAGCATAAGTATAACAGACATTCAGGGTTTCTTTTCTGTTCTCAACCATAAAAGGTCAAGTAATACAATAAATATTATTAATTTCAGCAAGTAAAAATAATAACAATATTTGTCCTGAAGAGATTAACCATTTATAACAGCTAGAGAGACAGATATGAACAGTTTTATATGGAAAGTAATTTCAATGCAAATCTGGCCCTTATCAATTAATTCCAGGGTTTTCCATATTTTTTCTTGGCTCCTTCTTAATATGCCTTTGTACACTGGAAAGTGGTAACAAATGAATTGCTGCATCTTAAGGAAGCAATTAGCACTGCGTATATCAAGGCAGGAACTAGAATATTCATGACCTGATCATGCTTCTTCATTTCTTATAGTCTCCACAGTAGTCTTCCTGAATAAACACAGAAACTGAAGAAGATATAGCAAAGTACCTCTGTAAGACTGATTCTTTATTTTTCCAAGGTGACGTCTGTTTAACAGGACTCCTTGCTGTATGTGGGTGTTTTGCTTTAATTCCAAACAAAAGGTTCTGACCCAATATCGGAAAAGAATGTACCATAGTATCTAGTATTTAAGGTAATGTGTGTATGTATGTATGTGTATCTAGTAAGTATCTATTATGTACATGGTTCACTTACGGCTAACACACATTTTGGATCTGATTTTCAGAAATGTGAGGATGTATTTCAACACTTTCATTAAGCAGTTTTTTTGCTACTATGTTTAGTATTTGTAGCAAAGGAAACAAGGAACTTGGGGAGCTTTTGTTCCTTTGGGTTTTGTTTCTAATTTTAGCACTGCAAATTTGACTGGGGAATCAGATTATACCTATGCATTTTTTTTCAGATACTATACTAGTTTTCCAAAAGCTTTGATAGAACACTAACATTTATTTGTAAAGTCTTATGCCATACGGTTAACATTTAATAAAGTTCCTAACAAATGCACTTCTTCAACAGTTCTTTATTAGTGGCATATTCTTGGACTCTCTTCTTTTCCCCAAGAAGGTAGTTGTTTAGTCTGTTGGGAATTTTTTGTAAACATATATGCCTGCATATGCATAAGGCAGCAGGCAGTTTTCAGAATAAAAATGCATTGATGTTTTAAATATTTTTTTAAAAGCCATACTGTGTCCTAAAAACCATCTGCATTGGTCTGTATTTCATAACTATTTTACCATATCAGGTTTTCTTTGCCAGTTGTTAAAACTCAAGGCCCTCCATATCCTGCCAAAAACTGCACAATAATCACCCCACTGGTGTTTTATGAAGTTCTCTCAAAATAAGGCAACCTTTATTCTGAACAGTTTCTTTACTGCTGAATAACAGCTGTATTTTTAGGCTTTTAGCACTGCAAAGTTCTCATAACCTTCCAAACAACTTTTTTCTTTTGTAGTCTGGCAAAGAGACTCTCATTCATTCCCCACATGCCTGATCCATCAGCCTAAGCTACTGCCATTCTGATCCAAATATATTCACACTGTGAGGGCTAATCCTCTCCTCAGTAGTTCAACCTCTCCTACATGCAGTAGCACCCTCTCTGGAGATGCAAAAAGACTCTACCTCCTTTCTCTTCCCTAGGACTCAGGGTTCTCTGAGTTCACACGTCTGGTGTGATGCAGACAAACGGAATGACACGCTTCCTATTGCTTTCAGCCTTGCTTTTCCTCCTTTCCCCATACACAGAGATAATACCTTTGATGAACTCTGCTGAGGTACCAGATGACTGGGGAAGTGCTCCCGCAGTCAGACAGCAATACAGCTGTATGCAGACCTGCATCCTTATACCCTTCGGTGGCATAAACTTGTGACCAGAGCTGAGTCTGTATACTGTGCACAAGCTGGGCTTGTCTCCCCAGCTTCTGTCATCAAAGTGTAACACTTAACCTTTTGGGATGTTCACATACATTTGCTCTAGCAGTTTTTCAGTAATCAACTCCTTTGCTTACAATTCTGGCATAACTCCATTTTACCAAACTAATTCATATGCGTTTGAAATCGGAGTGAGTATTTCAAAAGGTGGAGATTCGAGTATTTATGAGTCTATTCATGATCACAGTGACATCTTGCCATTTTTTCTCTGACAAAGGAATTGACAGAGGTCAGCTTCAATCAGTCAAAGCACTGCTTTTCTGTCTTGTTTTTACTGACAGCCGTTGCTTGTCAAGACAAACAAATTCATGATCTGTAACTCTTCCTGCTGTTAACATTTCAACAGCAGTAGAACTTTTCCATTTAGGGTATTCTTTTGCTGGACTTTAGTCTCATTACTTGTCTGGGTTCAAGATTTGCTTAGAATTGTGATGGAGGTCTCATTGATTTGGTATCTGAGTTTAAACAAGGTAGTGTGATTCTGAATAATGTGGCAGTTCCAGTTCACTCATGCAAGAAATCCTTAAAAGTGCAGTTCCTTTGTAGGCAGAGTAAAAATTTCAGTATATTCTGTGCACACACATTCAATTACAAAATAACCTTCATATCAAAGAATTTTAAATGCTCCAGAAAGCCTAAATATGAACAGTAAGGTGTGTTAATGACTGTTATATAATGATTTTGTTTTAAATAAAATCCTTAACAGTATTAGGAAATTGAGGAGAAAACTCTTTGAGCCCCTTCCTCCCCACTTCAAAACTATCCTTGTTTCAGGAATTGATTCTCCAGTTATGCTTGAAGACAGCTGTATTTCCAAAGATGTTCCAGGAAATGTGTTGTCAACAAAATTACAAAAAGCTTTTTAAAAATTTATACCCAAAATTCTCCTATATGTCCTTGCTACTGCAAAAGACTCTTTTGAAGGATCCTCCCTGTTCTTAAGGTAGAAAGATGAAGGACATATTGGCGGGTTAGGATTAAGCAGGTAAGTGGGGACAGCACAGCTGTGGAGACAAGCTTCCCTACACCAGAACTCCACTCCATCCCGTCCAACTGCTCAGGAAATACCATGGGGCTCCAGGTGCATTCCCAGATCAGATGTATGAGGGAATTACCCTATTCATTATGAGTTATCAACCTAGAAGGTTTCTTTGACATTGTTTCAGGGGCTGGCTTCTCAGCAGTTGGGGATATTGGCCTCACTCAGCTGTCCACAGGTTCAGACTGCTTCAGACTTTTAGCAGCAACAGAATCTAATGGGTGGGTTTAGGATATGAGAAACTTATGTTCTGACAGAGCTTTCTGGGGTCTGACTTAAAAGACTCCTTCCTGGAAATAACTGGCCTAGAAATCTTCAGTACACAATAAGACGACTTAGAAATATTTTATGAAGGTGAAAGGGCTGCAGTCTGGATAAATTGTGTTGTGAGGCTGAGGGTAGTGAGAATGCACAGCACTCAAGCCTTTACCTAGTCACGTGTACTGCTCTGAACACTAGTAAAAATGTTTTATAGTCTTTTTAGATGCCCCATAAATTTTTGTCCAGTAAAAATGGAATTCTGAGCATTCAGAAGTTGCCAACCAATAAAATCTATTTGGTATTACTGTTAAGGGAATCGAAGTGAAGAACTGTGACTACAATTGTTGTTTCACTGCTGACAAATATAGCCATCAAAAAGGCAGCAAAACATTGCCTCTTCTTCATTACACCTGACCATTCACATCTCTCTCCAAGTCTGGCATCAGTATTTTGAATTTGAGTTCAAGAATATCTGCAATACATTCAATATTTTTGTAACATTTAAAAACCTTTTTTTAATATTCTTGTTTATCTGCATACTGATTATAAATTTCATGGCGAAAGATTGTGTGACTCTTTGGGCTGATGGTTACTGAATCAATCATTTCCTCAGCTAAGAAGAGAAAAAATAATTACTAAAATTCTATAGAAGTCACCTTTCTTATAAAATAGTTCTGGAAATTAGGAATTTGGCTCTGCAAACTGAATGTGGATTAGAGCACACAACCCAAATACAGGATAGCTGTTGCTCCTATCACAAGATATGCACCTATGATAACATCTCCAGGAATGTTATCTCACCCATCTGAAGACATGGGTCTATGGAGGTAAGACTAATTTCTCTAGTATATCTCTACTGTTTACATTACAAGACTAGCTTGAAACTTAAGCTTGATTCCTAGATTTAGTGCACCTAAACATAGTTGTCTGCAGGACTAAACATTATTTAGCTCAGTTGCTTAGAGAATGGTACAAATAATGCCATGGTTGCAGGTTTAATCCCTGCATGGGCCATTGACTTCAGAGTTGGATTCGATGACCCTTGTGGGTAATTTCCAGAATAACCTGTGATTGTGTAACTAAGAAGAAATTAGAAGTAAACGCTGGTGCAATTAACAGGTAAAATCCTATGATGGTAAAATTATTTAACATGAATCTTGCTACAATCTTAACAATCTTGCTAGAGATTTCATATGACCATGGGCTTTCACAGAGGGTTAAAATGCTTTATTTTTTTAAACAGCTAACGTCTAAAAGAATAATCCGACAACACCTTATATTTGCAGAAATAAATGCATTTGTCACAAATATAATGAATAGGAAACAAACCTGCAAATATGAATGTGAAATGAGTAAAGAACCTAGACAAATGAGCAAGTCCCAGGAAAACACTAGTGAACACTGGAATACCTTCTCATAAAAACAAGGTTATTGAGTGTGACATAAAATGTAGAAGGCAGACAAAGGTACTCAAAGAAGGAGTTAGAGAAGCACATACTGCTTAGCAGTATACTGGCTTTTGAAACTTCTTTAACTGAATACGGTGTGAAACTGGAAGACCAAACAACAACAAAATGAATGTACAATACAACCAAAACTTCTGTCTGTCAGGACTATCTTGCAATTTCTACAACCACTTTTTAAAGAGCTATTTGAGTGGGAACAAATAAGGCTACTACTGCCTCCATAAAGAAATTAAAACTGATCTTTATTGTTCCATCAATAAAAGGAGAACAACAGCTGCAAAGCTTTTAAAACTATCTTTTGCTGCATTTAAAAAATTTTGACAATTAGAACATAGATGATCTGCCTCCTTTCAACTGCTACTCAGATTTCAATCCCACAGTTGAAAGGTAATGGAAGAAATCATTGTCTCGACTGTATTTGAAATCATACTTTTTTTTTTATAGTCTTGCCTTAAGGAGCGAGGAAAAAAAACTTCAGGCAACTTCAGTAGGAGATAAGATAAGTGAGCAGGAGCTTTAATGAGCCAACACCGGCTCCAGGAATACATTCACATGGGAATCCCCCCCTTTAGACCCTCGTTACAGATTTTATAATAGTGTCCATCCAATCCCATTCTGTTATTTCCCCCAGTCCTGTCCCGTTCCGCCCTCGGCACACCCCATCAGGAATTGGGTCTGGGGCCTCAGGACCCTTCTTTCATCTTCATCGTCTTCACAGCACGTCAGGTCCTTGGAGGCCTTCCAAAGCTTCAGATTTGGAGGTCCTTCTGTCCCTGTCTTTATCTTGTGGTACAGGCTTCATGGCGCTTTTCTGCAATTCTACCTTGAAATAAAGACTAAACAGCTAAAGGAATTCTAAGGGGTTGATATAGGATGGGGTTAGTATGTATAAACATTCAGCTACTGAAGTTATATTACTAGTACATTAGATCTACAATAATTTCTAACATCTATACAATTGAAAAATCAAAAATCAAAGAAACCCTTAGACATCAATAGCTTCTTATCCAATTAAGAAAGGGGAAATTGATCTTAATTCCTTTATATTACTTTTCATGAAGAAATGGACACAACTTAACAGCAAGACTTAGATGTGTCTTAAAGTTTTATTTTTCCCTCTGTTCAAGCAGTTTATGTCCAGCATTACTAAGGGAGCTGTAGACAATTTAGAGGTAAAGCAATATTGTATCCCTTTCCTTTAATATTAGATATGAGTAAGTCTAAAAGATGTAAGACATTCTTAGAAAAGAAAATCTCAACAATATGAATTAATACATAAATATTAATTCAAGACATTAATTTGTACATGCTGCAGTATAGGCTGTGAAATTTCAGTGCTCCAGAAAGCCCTATATAGTTTTCACATTCAGCTACCATTTGTGAATATTTTCTGGCTAAAATGAAGACCTATGATTGTTGATACAGTAGTGCTCCGGGAGAACAGACTGACCTTGAGTTATAGCATTGCCTCCTTAAACACAGATATTTTCTTTCCTTGCTGGCAGTTCAGATGAGGGTGCCAGACCTCATCTTGTAGTTGCAATCTTGCAGTGCCTTTGCAGAACAACACAGTTCAGATATATTTTGTTTAGAGAGAATAATTAATGTGAAGGCTTTCTCCTGCCATTCTATACTATACTAGAATTTAGATTGTAAGCCTAATGATTAGACAGTGCCAGTGACAGGAAATTTAGTGCTACAAACTCAGAAACACACTCAGGAGTAGAGTGGAGTCACAGAGTTCAAATATACTTTCTTATCTTATGTCTACTTAGTTAATATCCCAGTTATACTAGAAATTATGCAGTATAATAATGTTCACAATACACTCTTAAAATCTTTCTTCATCCTCCTTTAAAGGCAAACACAGATTTCCTTGCATCTCTTTTAGCACATTTTAAAGCATATATAAGGTGTTTTATGTAGTCCAGTTAAGAAACTTCTAGAGAATACTAATGAACAGTAGACATTAGGAAAAACAAATTAAGATTACATATGGTACACATTCATCCCTTGAATCATGTGCTTCAATATTAATAGTGGCAACAACACACAGGCTTTTCCCCCCAGTTAACTAATTAACAAAAAAATCACAACTGAAAGGTAGAATTATGTGATTATTTACATACACTTTAAATTTTTCACAATTTCTTCCATACTAGCAGTGAATAATTCATGTTTTAGAAGCACAAGCATTATACAAATGTCCCACAGAAAATAATTTAGAAGTAATATGCACATGAAAAGATCAAACCTGAACCTTCAGACATTTCACAGAATATTTTTTCTTGAAACTGAGATGCTTTTAAAGTTCAGAGTTTCATGAAAGGCAATCTTTGGCTAAAATCAATGTACCAGCAAGATAAAAGGTTCAACAGTATGACTGCAGTGATCAAAGCTTTTCAAAAGAATGATCCACTCTTATAAAACCACATCCCAGGCAACAAGTCCTTCTTGGTTTGTACCAAAGCAGAAATGATGAAACTCTGTAAATCCACAAGAAATATAGCACTTACGTTTTACTACATTTGGTGCTTTAGAAGTGACAATGACTTGACAAAAAATGGGTTATTTTATATACACTGTAAAAAAAAAAAAAGGATTGCCTTTTATAGTCAGTACAGCGATTAGTAAACAAAATGGCTTTCTGAAAACAGGGCTGTTGCAAAGTCCTCTGCATAAATTCTACAACCTTCTGGTCTTGTAGGGAAAAACATGTTTTGTCCCTTTCTTGAGTAGTAAAACCACAAAATTGACAAGCAACTGCAGAAAAGTAAGATGGTAGAAAACCTAATTTAAACTCACATGCCATGAAGAGTAGAAAAGAAGGCAGAAGATGACTGGTTAAGTACCACATTTTTTGTGTGAACATTTTTACTGCCTTTGTGTTTGCCTCACAGGTCAGTAGCAACTCTGTTATCTGATAAGTTCTCCTGTGAACCACATGGGATGTTGAGGTATCACTTTCTTTGTGGACAGGTATCTGTATCCAAGAAAGCTCATCAGAATTAAAATTAATTGGCTTCTTTGTCACTAGGCTCAGTCATTAGAAGAAAAATTAAATTTTAAATTAAAAAACAAAAGGAACTCTTGATTACTAGAACTGGTCTTCAAGCAAAAGGATGCAGTCATATTTGCATAGAAATGTCATAAGACTTTACAACTTCTAATTAAGACTTCTACTGATTTAGAGACCTACATTATTTTTATATTCAGAGTCCAAAGTGAAACAGCCCTCTTCTCGGAGCTGTATTTGCTCACACTGGATATCTCCTGCAGGCATGTTGGAAATATCCCAGCTTTCTCCCATTTGCTGACTGAAGGGGCAGGCTGGGGTTAATAGTTCAGGGGTTAGTAAACCAAAAGATTTTCATGGATGATTAAAACAATGGTTGAGGGAGAGGAAAGGGATATCCTTACACCACAAAAGTTTGACTACTACCAACTTGGTGAAGGCATGGGACATACCAAAACCAAAACCAGGTTAGCTAATGGTCATGTTTCTGTTGACAGACCAAACAGCTAGTGCTAGAGGACAGATTTCAATTAAATGAACAACTCGACTTTTCTGAAAGCTCCCAAGCAGTCCAACAGTGCCAGAAACTGCAGGTAAAAGAAGTCAGAGACCAGTCCTCAGCATCATGAAGCATTCTGTACTGCTGTTCCTCAGACTAGCTTAAAAGCTTACAGTCAACCCTTCTCAAAGATTTCAAAAAGGGAAAAAAAGAGTATTGATTTTAAAGTATATTGTCAATGTTTATTCAAGGTTAAAAAATTACAGATTTATGAAACCAGTGCCATTGTGCCTTTGTTGTTTTCCTTTTTATTTTTCCCTAGCAACCTGGTAACACATAACCATGAGACAAAACAAAGGGCATTAGCAGTTCTATCCACAGGTTAGTTGAAGGAAATAGCAAAATCGTATGTTGAAATGCATTCACAAGAAGCTGAGATTATACTTATACATCTCTCGATGAAAGAAACACCCAAAAGTGATTACAGAGCTCAACACTTTGATCAAGGTTATGAAGAGACTTGATTAGAAACCTTTGAAATATCTTCTGTTCATAGAGTGCTATCTGTTAAAGACAAAAGTCTTCTTTCAAATAATGGAATTCACCAATACAACCTGTGCTCCTTTCAGTTTACTAAAACTGAACTAATTGTGAACTCACAAGTAGTACTCATTAATTTTCTGCTCTTCATTTGTATCTTGCATACTTAAAATATATGAAGAAAGACTGGAAGTGTACAGATTTAATTATATGATCACTGAATGAATCAATTGATTTTGTATCTATTAACTCTCTTATGAAGATAAAGGCTTACACAATGTCTTACTTATAGAACAAAAGATTAGATTATTTTAGACAACTGATCAGCAAGCAGTGCACTAGTCAGTCCTCCCTTTGAAGGTTTTTGTTCCAGCATCTTGCATCTCCTCAAAAAACACTCTTCCAACTTCCTTCAGCTTCTGTTAGTATTTCAGCATAGGGCAAAGAATTATTCAGCAAGCCAAAAGAATTGAGAATGTCTGTATATATTAGAGGTTGCAAAATGCTCTCAAATAATGAGTCTGGCAGTTTGGATGCTAAGAGAAAGCAAAGGGACACCCCCTCACTTCTGCAATAAAGCAGCAATAAGGACATTTCAGGTCAAGGAAGTGGACCCATGGGATGAGGCAATCAATAGAATGAAAGGTCTAGCCATCATTACAGGCTCACTTGAGCTTATTGCCTCTAGAGAATGCAGTTGGAAAGAATATCAACTGTGCAATGGCATTCCCTAAGTAAAAAGTCACTTAGAACTTTCCTGTTTTATTAGGGAAGCAGGATGTGGAAGAAAAAATGTTTTCTGGCCACCCCTGTTCATTTCTGCCTGGAGAGATTCTAGTCAGTGCACGGTTGTTTACTCCACCTTTCAGTGTACATTAACAAACACAAAAACAAACCCAACAACAGTCTAAGAAACAAGGAAAGCAAGTTAACCACTTGCAAAATATCTCATAAAGACAGAATATGTTTCACTGGTAAGTAATGAAGAAAACTTCACAAAATCCAAGTATGTTTGAAACTTCGAAAACTTATAAAAAAATTGATACGGCCCCAACGTTTGGAATTTTTTTGGTGTTTTTTTTGTTGTTTGTTTGTTTTAACTAACTAGAAATTAAAACATTAGGATGTACTGTTCTATCCCAGAGAGGCATATATCTGATTTTTTTATTTTATGTTTTTTTAGGCATGACATCTTTTTAAAGTATATCCTCTGAGGACAGAGTTTTCCTGCAACTGTTCATTCTTTCTCCTTGGGATGAGCTACTTTACTCTTTCTTATTCTTTTACATCAACTTTGAGGAGGGCTAATTTCTTCATCCTACAGGGATTTTCACTAATCCCCCTGTGAGATTATCAGAAAATCCACAATTCTGCCCTGTGAAGGTTGTATGTGGATTTATTCTTAAGAAGCCCTTAGCATATATTTGTCCCACCCCAGAAATAAAAGCTGCCAATCCTATTTTGATCAGATAAGGGCTTATGCTACTTTACCCTATTTTCACTGAGGGTTTTGTAACCTTTGTGTAGTTTCATCATACCGCAAAGAAAGCTGCCTGTTGCTGCCAACTCATAACTAATAAATTCACTCCTATGCTGCAAAATGTAAAGGAGTTCTGTGATTTCAATTAAATTATATAGCATATTTTTCCAACCTGAAAGATATAAAGTACTCAGTATATAAAGGCTACCTTTTCACAGGGCTTGACTATGTTGTGTTATTAATTTCTAATCCCTAGCCAAAAATTCAGAGTTGAAGCCACTTTGGGGTTTTTTTGTTTTCTTTTTATATAAATTATTAGTATTGTTTATGTTGAAATATGAATCTTTGTGTCTATGAAGTTTTGTATGCTCAAGGAATTTATCTCAAGATTTCTTTCCATGTAGTTTTATTGTGTCTTTATAACTATGTCTCTTTCATACATATTTAGTGTTTCTAAAACAAGTTCACTGTTAGGCACTTTAGGCTTGGAGAATAAATACTGTGGTTTAGATGTTGGTTTTGTTCCACTTTATTGTTACTTTCTATTTTTGTTCTTAAAATTTACATGTTTTGTTATCAATACTATACCTCAAACCTTTACTCTTACACTACAAGATGGGTGAAAGAGGAAAGTTCAGTAAATACTGTTTTAAATTCAGAATTATTTTGGAAAAAAATTCAGGTTTACCTCTGAAAAAAAAAAAGGTAAAAAAGTAATACTTTTCAACAAAACTCAGTCCAATACATATCTTTTAAATATTTCATATGGGTATCAGTGGTAAAAACAGCAAACTGCAGAAGTTTCCAGGTATATACATAATTAATTCATTCAATATGCAATGCTTTTATATGCGTAGCTTATTTGTATCCATGATTCAGCATTTCTGATATTACAAATCTGTATCAAACTGATAGTTCCTTTTTCTTTATTGCAAACATTTTTTAAGGGCAGCATGACAGTGAAACAGTGTTAAGCATATGCAGAGTGATAAGAGTGCTCTCATCACGTTACTTCAAGCTGCTATAGTTTATCACTTTGCCTCAGAAAGCTTGCAAAATACAGCAAATCAAATCTGTTTTTAAATGCCTGTCTTCCTCTGATTTGTTCCACAATTCAGGGAAAAATTCTTCTAGACATGTTATATTGCAGGAGCACAGGCATTGTGCCAAAGACAAAAACAATATGCATGTCAGGAAACACTTTGTGGCATAGTCAGGACATTCTAGATGAAATTAAAAGCTAATAGTTATTAGGTTATTGATCTGACGTCTCTAAATTTGGCACTACACAAAAGACTTCATTTTCTTCAGTGGTGGTATTCTTGAGAAGCCTGCCTGTCTAGTGTGAATCCATTAGATATAATAAAGTGAACAACAGATGTTCAATGTAGCTTGACAAAAAGGTAAGAATGACCTTTTCAGGATAAATATTTCCTTTATTTTTTCATGCAGGTAAATAGAAAACCTATTTATTTACAGTTTGATAGGAAAAAAAAGTAAAAATCATCAGATCCATGCTTTCTACATTGAAATTAAATTAATATTTTATCATTTTTCAGCAGCTTCTTAAACCAATGTAATAGGAACATTCAGATGCTTAAAAGGAGGTTAGCAAGAAGACAGAGCAGAGTCTTCACAGTAATGCATGCTGAGGTTGAGAGATTGACAATGAAGTAAGAAAGAACATGGCTGGATATAAGG
The DNA here is from genome assembly GCA_013396655.1 of Campylorhamphus procurvoides. Taxonomy (NCBI): domain Eukaryota; kingdom Metazoa; phylum Chordata; class Aves; order Passeriformes; family Dendrocolaptidae; genus Campylorhamphus; species Campylorhamphus procurvoides. Next base: position 610,675 of record WBMV01009007.1, on the reverse strand, counting down.
AAGAAGTCTGTGAACTGGAGACTGGATACAAGGGAAAACCGTGCAGTGAAAAAGGCTGCCCAGAAAACCAATACTGAAGGTTTTCAAAATCTTGACTGGATTAAACCCTAAGTAACCTAGTCTGACCTCACCGGTGGCCCTGCTCAGGCTACAGTCCATCTGAGAACTCTGTCTGAACTTGTGCTGACAAGTCTGGAGCTTTGTTTTCACTCAGCTTAACTGTACCAGACTTTTGATGGCTTGGTTGGGGCTTTTTAATGATCACATTACTGTAAGTACTTCTATTTCTGCTTAACTTTGTATGTTGCAATGACAGTAACAAGTGGCTATTCTGTGTAAAACGAAGTATCATTACAATGCAGTCATGTAGTGAGCAGAAATACAGGTGTTTGGCAGAGACCTCACAAAGTGAGAGTGCTGGCTTCTGAAACTACAGTCCAGTAGGCATGGCATGGGACTACGCAGAGACCCAACTAACACGGGAGATCCAAAGGATAGGGCATCCCATGGGTGGTCAGCTGAGGAAATGAAAGCAGTGAAAGAAAAGGGAAGAACAGTTATAGGGGTAAAAAAGCGAACAAATAATAAGCTAGCAAACTTAAAAAATAACCACAATTGGATCTAAGGATAAAAAAGAAGCCAACACCACATTCCTGCCAACAACAGTCTGTATGACTCAACGTTACATGCACACAAACCATACTGACGCTTGAACTTTGGACACAGAAAGGCAGTAGCAGGATGAGCATAATACTGAGACAGGGGGTAGTTACCAGCAAGTCTGTGTGTAACAGATTTAACTGGATTAGCATCACTGAGACTTTTACACTTTTTTTCCTCAATAATTATATGTAGACTAGAAATAACTGCTTAATTAGACCAATTATACAAATAATAAATCCTTGGCTTTATGGATGTAAGTTATACAAATAATAAATCCTTGGCTTTATGGATGTAAGTTCCCTCCTTTTTGCCTACAACATGATTTTGATCATATTGAGTTATATGACTATCTATAAAGTTCTTAGTAGTAGTAAAACCAGAAGGAGGTTACTTATTCTGTATGCAAAGCAAATTCAGCACAATGATTAGTACACCTTTCATCTTATTCCAATACCTATGAATTAGAGATAAAAAGGGAAGTTCCTTCCCAGTTGAAGGAATAATTTTTTGTTTCTCCACTTCCTCTGCAGGTACGTATGATTTTATGCAGTTGACCTCCAATGTTTCTGCAATGAAATTGTGATTGATATGATGTACATATCATTTTAACTTGCTGCGAAAAGGAACCAGCATAGAGCTAAACAGTCATTCATCTAGGTCTTCATCACTGTTCTAGTGAGATTTTAGTCATTTACTAGAAACAACATGAAACCCATAGCTGTATTTTATGAATGTGGAAAGAGATTAATCTACTTCTCACTGTATCATCAATGAGAATGAAGCATGATAAATAACAAATACTTTATATGCTTTTAATTTTGGATTATGAATGCAATTTGAATAAAATGTAGCATGCACATAGTAATTGTTCAGTAGTGAAATTATAATAAAGGGGAATGATATATAGCTCTTAACTCTAAAGATCTTGTTGTTGTTGTTGTTGTTTAAGAAATACTCATAATTGAAATCATAAACTGAGAAAATTTACAGTTGCCTGAACCTACAACTTGAATTTGCTGCACCAAAGTTCTATTTAACATTGCTTCTGTGATACACAAGAAGGAACAGTTTTTTCCACTAGCATTTAAGATAGAATTTAACACACAGAATTTTCTGGGAACAGCTAAAGGTTCTGTGGAAAACAGACAATCATGAAAACCAAACTGAAGATACCAATCCACAAAGTAGGAGAGGACAACTATAAATATCTGGCAGATTCTGGAAAATATGGTTTCTGAAGATGTCTCACACTAATCAGGACAAGAGCAAATGCTCTTAAATTCCAACAAATCTTATTCCTCGTCTCAATAAAAACATTAATCTATATTTTATTTTCAGTCGTATCTTAAGTATTAGCATTTTTGAAACATCCATGTTCTTTTGTTTAAAAGGAAAGTAATTTGAAATGTTAGATCTCTGAGGATGTCATTCTCAGCAAAGTGAAATTCATAATGAATGTTCATTAATGTTCTTTATCAGTTCATTAAAGCAGCTTCTGCACTATGTTCATGAACATCTTTGATAAACATTTGGATTTGTTGTGCATGAACTGCTGATGAATAGTCATTAAACTGTCCCTAAGTTTATTCATTATGAGTGCTTATTAATTTCTCATGAATTATTATAAAATTCAAGCTGCTCTGGCAGTCATCTATAAACAAAGAACAATCATTCACAATATGTATTACTTATTAGAAATAAATTACTAATATAAGCTTATTTCAAAAGATTAATGTACAAAAGCTGTACTTTGTTCTGGCAGTAACTTAATCAATTCTAAAGCAATTTCAGAGAAAGCTACTGGAAATTATGCTATAATTTGGAGACATGCTTTCACTTATGAATCATCTGACAGCCAAACAGGATCCATATTGCTGCAGAATAGCACTTACTTCTAGAGTATATGCATAAAGATGTCCAGATCTCTCCAGCAGATGGAACATCTCTCTTCTCTATATTATTGCTAATGTTAAGGGAATACTTTCTGTTGAAAATATAGGTAGCTAACACTCTTCATAGACATATATTAATGAAATATTGAGTAACATTACTTAATTTGTTAACAACAAACTTGTACTCAAAAAAAAAATCAAACACATCACAACTACAGAAACCTATATATATATTTAATTTCCCTTGTCCTGCGCACAGGTCTCATTACTCAGTCTCATTTTTCCCTATGAAATTTCCTAGCCTACAGAGTCAAGTGGCTCTGACTGTAGGACAGATCAGAAATTTCTGAACTAAATTTGTACAATTTAGATTGCATACTTGTAATAATTTAGGTGATGTTACTCTCTCTCTACCATGACAAATACATCAGTGCTTAGCATCTGGATAGTTTAGCCATAGAAAACTTAAAACTAGGTAAGGTATACACTATAGTTGGACATCTGTCGTCCTATCCATTGTGCTCACACACAATAAAAATCTGTTCTCAATAGAGTTTTATGTTAATAACCAAACAATTAGTATTAAAGATGTGTCCTGGTTTAGATGAATAAACCTTGATCTATGATTTTGGGGTTCAATTACTTATTGGAACAGAGAGCATTTTTCACAAGTATCACAAATGTAGACCTTCTATCCTGTTTTTATTCGAGGAAAGTGAAAGTAAAGAAAACGGAGTGCAAGTAGAAGAATGTCAAAAGTCGCTGTATCACAGTGTCATAGTAATCGCTTCAATTGGAAAAAAAGTCATGTAGGCTAGTCATGATAAATGTTATAGAAGGACAAAAAGATGCTATCAAGTGCTTAAAGTGTTCACACAGTGTAGTTTCTGAAAAATGGGTCAGTAACAAAAGAAAAGGCTTTCAGCAGAAAGAATGCAATCACTGTAAAAGGTTCACAGTACAAACAGATAATGTGGTTTTGTTTTAATGTGGTTTTGTTTTAATAAGTTCAAGTTTGACAGAATTCCCTGTAACAAAATTCAAAATGAGATGAGATCCTTTGGGCCTCATCATCAGTATATTAGTTTCACAGTATGGTTTCTCCACAGACTTCAATCAAAACTTCTAATCTCCAGCAATATATTTGTTAAAGTACACACTGTCTACACTAATAAATATTCAGCTACTTAGTAACATAATTGTTTTTTTATTCCTCAGTAGGAATATTACTCAGAAGTAATTTAAAACAAATTAGACAGAAAACATGGATTTATTTCTATTCTATAAAAATGGTAGTTAATACTCTCTTGTCCCCCTTTAAGTACCTGATTTATTCACATAGAAAGAAAGTACAGTATTACAGGCTCTACGCTTTTCTCTCCTGCAGCCCATCCAGGGCCACACATCTCTAATGCACAGAATGTCTATTACTCACATAGCCGTTCAAAATCACTTGTAAATAAGAACATCCATTCATGTTGTAGTAGATTTCCATTAATGTTAGTGAGAAAAAAATCTATATTGGGGAGGATTCAATCTAATTGCTTCTCTTTCCTTTATCTTCTCTTTTGTAGCCTTATTTAAATTACTTTTTCTCTTCCTAAAAATTTTATTTTTTATTTTCCCCTCACAGTTATTTCACCCACTTTCACTTTTCCAAAATTGAAGTTAGAAAGAAACTCAATGTTTTGTTTGAATTCACTGCTTCAAATGAAACAAGAATAACTTTAATTAAAAAAACTGCAATCGTTAATATTTTAACACTAAGACCATACTAGGAAATTTAGGTGAGTCTATGAAAACTAGTAAGCTTACCAGCAGTATTCTATCTGTAAAAAAAGAACTTCTAACTTCTCAGTTTGTGTTCAGTTGTAAAAGCTATGAATGGGGAGAGAAGGGCAAGGACCTGCCAAGCAACAGGGCAGTTAGCAGGGAGAACCCCTTAACATCCTACTTCAGTGCCAAAGACATCAGACTCCAATACTCTTTTCTGACAGGGAACTTGCAAGCATTTCATGAAATAGACAATCCCAGCTCACATCTTCTCCCTCAAAATGTAATGAAACAAAAAGACAATTGGAATTATTTAATTAAAAAAAAATTAGTTTTAATATTAAGTATATTTAAGTCAATACACATTTAAATAGTTAAACAGGTGTTGATTGCAAAATCTCCTTTACTAATCTGAGAGTTTTATACCATTTTAGTATCTAATTCACAATACAGAAATAAAAAATATATATTTCCTTTCAATTATTGAAACAATTAATGGGAGTAAAGTTCATACATCAGTATGAGCTAAAGCTACTTAATAAATTAAGCACTTTTGTCATTATTTAATTATCTGAGAGTAATCAGAAGTGGTAACTTCATTTTCATAGATAAGGAAGTAATTCAAGATATAAGGTTGATTGAGCAAAACTACCTCATGGATCGTTTTTCTGGAATAAGTTAATTTGATAAGTATCATTTGGAAGAGCAAATCATTAAAATCTGCACATGAGGAAGTGGTAGCTGTAAATTGAAATACATAAAAAGAATCAAGAAATATACTTGGAAAAAAATTTTAACCATTAAAGAGCTAATAGAAATATCACAATCCTTTCACATGTGAGTTCTTTTTTTCATGTATTAAAAGTGAACCTTTGTTCTCTTTGTTACTTATTTATCCAACATGCACAAAATACTTTTTTCGGGTGTTGACGGGTTTTTTCAAAGACTAGACTTGCTGTGGTGAGAGGATTTTGTCTGACACAGAATGGAAATTAGAAGAGTTCCAGCATGTTCTACAATAGTTTGTGGAGAGTGGGGGGCAAATACTGGAATTTTGAGGCATGTTGTATTTAAGAGCTTGAATTCACGTATTGTTTCTCTGCACTGAAAATGGAGCATTTGTGAGAGCACTTCCTTATAAGAGCAGAGATCAAAAAGATGACAAAATATTGCTTCTGTTTCTTTGCATTAAAAGTATGCATTGTCTACCAGGAATTCAAACCTAAGTTGATACACTTCTATAAAATGTCATTTTTAGAATTAGTATGCTTATGGGAGAAAAAAAAAATAAATAAAAAACTTACGTAGAAAAATTTGCTGAGACATATGTTCCAACATCTGAAAATACTTGAAAATACTCTTATATAGCAAGAGCTGATGTTTGCTTAACTGAATTAGTGATTATTCAGCTTGCCCTTTACTTTTTCATTAAGCATAAAAAGCTGAACATTCCTCAAATTTTAGTAAAATTTAAGTTCTTTTCCATACTTCATCTAATACTCCACCCTGATGGACATGCTCTCTATAACACGCAATGCTAAACTAAGTTTTAGAAGGAAAGATTGCTAGGATTGCCCAGCTGAGGAGATTATGATTAATGAAGCTTCGTAAGTTCAGAGATGGGCATTTTGGTGGAAAGCACTGTGTATGGTAACCTTGACTGCCAAGAGATATCTACTTGGGATGACAGCTGAGAAGGAGAGATGTACTGTGTCTCTTTATTCCCCCTGTCACCATTCAGAAATATCCAGAGATCCACACCTCCTCACCCTTCCATCCTCTGCTCTGGAGTGCTTAAAGCATGGTAGCACTATACAGGACTTTGCACAAATAGATAAAGAACCATTCTTGATCTCACAGTTATCTCCTAATAATACATGTAGGTAATTTTTTGTCTGAAATTAGCTTTTCTCTCCCTGAATGCTTGCCTTCAACTTTCAGGAACCTTCTCCTGAGGAGTGAAGGGCGGTTTTGGCCTTACTCCAGCAACTGGTAGCAATCTATAAGGGAAATATCCAGAAAATTATCTCTGCGTTAGAAATGACAACTCTTTTGGATGGTTTTTTTTCCCCTTTTTGACTCAAATATTATCTCAGTAACCAAAGACAGATAACATCATCTAGTTCAGACACTTCTGTAACTTCCTTAAAAAAAATATTTAATCACCTCAGACAAGTCATCCAGCTGACACAAGGACATGCCATAGTTATGGATAACCTTTATCTCAAGTATGAGTCGATTCATGAATGCTGAGTGAAATCTCCCTTTTGCCCCTCATCATCAGTATTGCTTTGATTTATGAAAATGCAACTCTGAAGTCATATCACCTTAGTTCTTAAGGACTGAATGAATTTGTATAGAAACCTACCAAATCAACAGGCTTACGAGACATTAGTTTAAATTGTTATTTTCTGAGGTTTAGTATCTGCCATCAGTAGGATTTTTTACACTAATTGCTCTTTAAAATGAAATACTGAGTACTCCTCAAACTCTCTGCACAGTCTGACAATATGTCAGCCATCTATATTGCAATGACCTCAAGTCTTTGTAATTGCCCAGTTTTCCATTATATGCATAATTGTACAATAAAATGAAAGTCCCCTTCAGTCTGACTATCCTGATGCTTACCATAACAGCAAACATACCACTCACACATCTCTACATTTAAATAAAATTTTAAGTCATTCCTTATTCAGCCAGATATTATTTAGACAAGCTAGGAGAAGATTTCTAGCAAAAGGTTCCTTACCTGAGGAGCAATCATCCTTCTGCTGATGCCAAGGAGTTATGCAGATGTAGAAGCACTGGGCAGGAAAGAAAAGATCATTTCAGAACTGATCTCTGCAGAAATGTTGAATGGTTACAGAAGTCTGATATTCAGAAGTGCCTCTGGAAGTTAGGAACCTAAATTCCATTAAAAAAGAGAATGACTTCTAAAACCTAGAGCTTTAGAAAACCTTCCTTTAAAAAGCAAAGAACATAGAGATTTAGGCTTTCAGAACAAGTTGCTCTTTAAGCTACTAAACTCATCTGTCTGTAATGACTGTAGTAACTGTGCACGCATAAGTCCACACTCTACACTGAAAATCTTAAGTAAAAAAATACATTTCTTTTTTTAAACTATGAGTCATAAAGAAAGTGAGACAAAGTAATTAGCACAAGGTCATCCTGAATTCAGAACCAAAGCTGTATCATTCAAGTTCCTAACTCTTGTCTCATCCAGTAACCTAAACTACTTCTTGGTTTTAAATAAATGCAAACTCCTATTTCCATTCCAACAGAAGCTTATGTATTAAAGGAGATGGGCTTCATTCCTCAGCCACTAGACTCGTAGCAATTAATACACCAACCAGATTCTTTGTATTAGCAGATGTTGGGGGTTTTGGGTAATTTTTCTTTTTTGTTGTTGGTTGATTGTTTGTCTTGGGTTTTTTGTTTGGCTGGTTGGGTTTTTTTGCATTTGGTCATAGAATCACAGAATGTTAAGGAGTTGGAATGGACCTTAAAGATCATCTATTCCCAACCGTCCCTGCCATGGGCTGGGACATCTCCCACTACACCAGGTTGCTCAAGGCCTTATCCAATGTGGCTTTGAACAATGCAGGAGTTGGGGCATCCACAACCTCCTTGGGCAACATTTTCCAATGTCTCACCACTCCCACAGTAAAAAACATCTTCTTAATATCTAACCTAAATTTCCTCTCTTTCAGTTTCTGTTCATTATTTCTTGTACTATCACAAACAGTCCCTCTATGGGTTCCCTGTAGGCCCCAAATAAATACAAATAAACCTTTTTTTTCCCCACAGAAATTCTAGGAAAAGAAAGTTTCATTTCTATTTTTTGCTTTAGTTGATAAAGAGGAATTGATCATATTATTTTTAAGTTTTCATCAAAGTACAGTTATAGATTTGAGTTGCTTTACTTGGTAAGAATCTGCATGCCTCAACCTTAAGCTCCTCTCTTTTATTCTGCAAGGCTTCTTCACTTTTTAGCATAATTCATGGTATACTCAGGTCTCCAGTTCCCACCCAGCAGGTAAAAGAAGCTCTCTTTCAGGCGCTAAGGCTGACCTACTTCACAGTCTGTAAGTAATTCGCATCTCATGGATTTCTGATACTTTCACAGCTCATCATTATCACCCCTTCACAAAATCTCTCATTGGATTATCATTCCCTAAAGCTCTGAGTCTGATTAAAAAATGCAGATTGAATGCACTTTGGAAAAAAACTAAAATGGAAAAACACTAAAGGCTTAGTATTATTATCACTGCAAGGAGTCAAACAGGACATTTCTATTGTTTCTCTCCTGCCTTAGAGATAAAAAAATCACATCCAGCCTCTGAGTGATTCCAGATGGAAATCTTTTGCTAGATGGTAGCTTCAATGCAGCTACCTGGACCATATTCCCAGACTCAGCTCTTCTGGCAAGATATGCAGGAACTGTAACAGGGTAAGCATGCCCTTGATCTGCTACTTTTTATGTCTCTCTCTGCCTTCAGCTCCAGAAGCATGTAAGCCCCACAGGCAACCCCCAGCCTATGGGAAGCAGAGTTGTCTGAACGCCTGGCCCTGATTCTCTGTGCTGATGCTTCCCTCTTGCAGAATTACTGCTTCACTCTGCTATCTACTGCCTGCAGTGTTCAGGTTCATAGAGAACTATTAGATATTTCTACATGGCAAGCAAGCTTTACCCATCCAAAGTTACCCAAATAACTACACGTAAGCCTGAACTGTTGACAGCTGCAGGCTTTCCCAGGCTGAAACAAAAGGGGAATACAAGGTCTGAAAAAACTGCTGACACTGAGTATCTTGACATTTTGCCATGCCTATACAGAATGGCTAATTGCTGAATTGACATGGATCCTACTTTTCTTAAAAATTAATGACATTTTCATGTCAATCCACAAGTTTTCTGGTTTATGTCAGCCTCTTCCCACATTTCAGAGCTAACCTTGGCTATGTTCATCATTATATTAAAACATACCCTAACTAACTTCCCAGCAACAGCGTTCTAGTTCTAACAGTTCATGTAGTAGGTAGCAATTTCCCCCCACATCTAAATTATGCAGAAACTGTCGAAACTTAGTATTTAATACCTGGTGAAGATCAATCAAATCTACTCTTGTATCTGACTCAGCAGCAACAGGAAAGTATTGATGGACTAGCAAGGGCAAAACAAACATAAGCACATCAAGAAATGTCACCTGTGTCGCAAAAAGAAAGAATTATAATAAAAACAATTACAAGCTTTATTGCTGCCTACCACTAGCTTAAAAAAAATCCCCACAAGGCTCTGAAACAACCAGTTTTCATTGAAAATTCTTTAATCTAGAATTTATGTCTTTCTTGGATGTAATCCAACACAAAGTAGGTGATAATTCTTATGAAAGGACCATTTACAAGTTGTTAAAATTGTACTACATGAATTTTCATTATAAAAGCTAAACGGCATACTGCTTATGAAACTCATACAATATTTACTATATTCTGAAGAGCAGTTCATGTGGAATTCCACAAATATTTATTTTCACTACTGTAAACTAAAATTCACCCCGATTATTTTAGGCAAAATATTCAAAACGTAATTTAAATATATAGACAGGATAATAGTAAGGACAATACATAAAAATTTAACACCTTTTTTAGTACCTCATTAAAGGAAATTAAACCATGACATGCAGGTTTACAGTATTTATATTTTTTACAGTATTTATATTATTTGTACTACAGCTCTTTCATGAATCCATGAAGTTCTGCTATGCTGACTACTTAATTCTCATACTACGTAACTGTAACTTTAAATGCAATATTTAAGAGTAATAAACTTATAAATACACTTTTTTTTTCTTCCTCACTGCTATTTAGAACTTGTTTTCAAAACGCTGAGTGTGTTTTCAGCTGTGGCAGCTGAAAATCTATAAATACCAAATTGTCAGTGCCAAGAAACGGTGGAACTCATCTTCACCGCTGCTGCAGCTCTTAGGAGGGCAAAAAAAAAAAAAATGGAAAACTTTGAAATTTCTAAAGTCGTTTTTGACTTAGAATCATGGAATATCCAGAGTTGGAAGGGACCCACAAGAATCAATGAAGTTCAACTCATGATCCTGCACAGGACAGCCCCAACAATCATGCCACGTGCCTGAAAGTGTTGATTCAAATGCTTCTTGAACTCTGGCAGGCTTGTGATCATTCCCTGGGGAGCCTGTTTCAGTGCCAAATCACCCTTTGGGTGAAGAATCTTTCCATGATAAATCCTTCCTGACACACCTTCATGCCATTCCCTTGGATCCTGTCACTGGTCACCACAGAGGTCAGTGCCTGCCTCTCCTCTTGCCTTCATGAGGGAAATGTCTCCTTAATCCGATTTGGCTGCACATTTATTCTCCTTTATTTGTCAGTGCAACTTAATGAGCACAATATGTTCTGATAATAATTTCTTACAGGACATTAAAAACCAGAGAGAGCTGACCCATCACCCCTAACTTCACCCACCTCCTGCCTGGGGCCAGGGGAGATGGAGGGCATGAAGTCTGCTACTGCACATGCCAATGCTGGAGGGGCTGATTCAGGGCTGGTTCATGGTGCCACTGGGAGAAACTGCCTCCACCCTAGGATTTATCCAAACTGGGATTCCTCAGTCTGAGTGGAGGTCCTATCCCTCAGACAGATGTACTAACCAAGGGCCAAGGGCCAAACAGTGGATGCAATCAGAGGCACCAAATGCCCCTTCAAGCTTTTTGTCTGGTCCTGGGAATGACATTGTGAACTGCTTACTCAGGCATTCCATCACACAACAGTGCTGCAAGGGCTCCCACCTGGAAGAAGTCATTCTGTGTCCCAGGCATAAAACTCAAGGCTGCAGCAGATATTATCACCAGACTGCAGAAGGCTAAGTAATTACCTGTTCACAAGAGGTGGGAACCTGGGGCCTCCCTAGAAACTGATTTCACTTTTGTAGCATGTTACTGTGTCTCCTCTCTGGCTCCCCCTGCCCTTAAGCACTTTGGGAAAGCAGACTTGGTATTCTTAAAAAGCGGTTGGAAAACAGAATTGTGTTTCTAAGCCCAGCCAAGCTCCTCAGAACCTTTTTTGTGTTCTGCTACTGCCTGGACAAATCCCTCGTTCTTAGTTCACTATGAGAGATGACCTCGGCAAAGAGGGGAATCCAGGGCCTGATGACAGGCTCTCTTCCACCCAGGAAAAACAATAACAGGCCACCTAAACTAATAAAATACTCTTAGGGTTTTTTCCCCTAAGCCTTACTAGTCCAGACAGACATTCAATTCCCTCATTGCAGGATTTTTTTCTTTGCAAGGGACAAAGCTTAGGCTATAACAGAGAGATTTTAGGTTATGACCATCTATTCACTTTCCAAATAGGTTTCATAACGCTTACAGAAATAAATATAACTTGAAGAGGGAAAAAAAAAGCCAAGTGTCATCAACTGTGTGATCTCTTTCTTAAATGTTCAAATAAAAAATAATCACCAACTTTGTAAAACAGTCACTTGGAGCTCTATTCACGCATATTCAAAATGGTATGGATCCTTCCACATCCTGTGGAAAGTCTGAGAAAGCTTTTCACACCTACTGTTTGAGTGTCTTGTGCACAGGTCTGTTTGCACAGGGAATGGGTTGCGGGGCTCAGTCCTGCCAAACCATCTGCTAGCAGAGAGAGAGGCTACATAGCAGTTACTGATGTTACGAAGTATACTGAAGGACCAAGACAAATACACCTGTCTGCAGGTTATCCCTGTTAGAACATGTAAAATGTTCCAGCAAATGAATTTACAGACATATACATATCTAGTTAAAAAGTTAGAGATTAATGTAATAGTGACAACACATGAAGCCATTCTCAAACTTTCAAGCTAAGGGTTACAAGTGTTAGTGAGCACACTGTCCTGCAGGTCCTTGACCGCAGGCAGCAGCCCAGTCTGGCCCAGTGCTGGGAGCCACATCCTTCCCTCTTCTCTTCCTTCTCTTAGTGCCCTCACTTCATCCTGACCTTTCCCAGCTGGCACCCCATCCCTTGCTACCGAGGCCTCCACTCTGCACTGCCCGCCCATTTCATAAAATACTGAATTTTATGTATTCATTAGCACCTCATATTCATAAAGCTATTGTCTCATATATTGAGAAAGGGAAATGAGTATCGTTCTACAAATTAAATTAAACAATCTCAAGGTCACAATATCACACAGTGTCTCATAACCTGAAACACCAAGAGCTGTCAATGTCAAGAGCTTCAGTGTCACTGAAAACCAGGAAATAAAATCTCCAACCATTTTGCTAGATTACAAAGCTGACATAACTTTATTAACAGCATGCTGGGTGCAAGGGGATAGCTCCACAAAGTTTGCACACCCAGCAACCTAACAGACCAGGTTAATGCATGTTCATCACTTTACTCATATTTCCTAATTATTCACACACTTAATTGGATATGGTTCAGGATCTTCTAACGAACCTTTTCTCCTGTAGAGTACCTCAAATATGTGGTCAGGTCATAATGTGCTTCTCTTATCATTCTTTGTTCTGACACAGTCCTTGTTCTCAAAACTAAGACATCTGCTAATACATAATAAAAATTGATATAGATAAAGAAGGAAGCAATAGCTAGCACAGGACTACTAGTCACAGATGTAGGGATCAAACACTAAAGTTAAAAGAATTTTCCAGTATCTTCCCCCACTACTGCATGAGGACTGCATGCAGACTCCTTTTAAAAAGAAAATATAACTTGTTCAGTAGCACTGGTGAAGGCAAAACTTTCTGGCTCATGCACTGAGGGTGTAATGTCTAATACAGAATTTACTTATTTCAGGATAGTTAATGTTTCATGGTATGTCTAGTTTAGCTACAAACGTAGGCTACACTTAGCAAAATGTATAAGGATTTCAATGCACATCTCAGTCACAATACTGGCCTGAGTCCCATTGCCAGTCTCTGTCAGATGCTGGAGATTGATAGGAAGGAACAGGTAAGCTGAAATCAGCTCAAGCTTGTTGCTGTCTTTGAAATAGGCACTGGGACAGGTTTCCCAGATAAGTTGTGAATGTCCCATCCCTGGAAGTGTTCAAGGCTAGGTGGGGCTCTGAGCACCTGGCCTAGTGGAAGGTGTTCCTGGCCAAAGCAGGGCAGGTGGAAGTAGATGATGCCTAAGGTCCCATCCAGCCCAAACCATTCTACAATTCTAAATACTTTTGCTATTTGTTAAGTTTTTATGCCCCATGTTAAGTGGAGTCACATACTCCCTGCTCCTCATTCCTACTGCTGGCGTGACTAACTGCTGATGGCTGTTTAGCAAAAATAGGTATCTCCCTCCAATGCCCTGTGCTCTCAGCTACAATAAGCCTCCTTGAAACAGCTGTGGACTACCACAGCCTGCATTATTCTAAGAGCTTCACAGGCTCTTCTCCCTTCCTCATCATCTCTGAGTGTTCTTCCATTGCCTTTTCTTGCTTTAAGTGTAACAGGCTCTATAGAGGAACTGAAATGTTTTTCCTGGGTTTATTGCTTCTAAATTAGCAGAAACATTTGCTTCCTGTTAATGGAGACATAGGGGTCAAATATGTATATGGCATTTCATTGGACTTCTTTGAAAGTCCAGCTTCAAAAGGAATACCAGTGTAAATAATCTATCATAATAAATTTATAGAGTAATGTGTTCTCTTGAGCTATAGAAAAAGTGAAATTGTAATAAAAAATAATGCACAGCAAAGAAAGATAAACTTAGTGCAGATTAATTAGGGCTGAGACTTAAATTTGCGACCTGTGAAGATAGTAGTGGCCCTTTACTTGTCAAAGACTTCAAAGTCAAAAAGTATCTCAATATTATTTCCTTGAGATTGTGCCTATTTGTTTAGCTGCCTGTTTTCTGTATGTAATGGCAGCAGGTGTCATTACATTCCATAAACATTCATACAGCTTCTCTATCGGATGTTGCATTGGCATGTGTTTTCTTTCAGTTCATAAGGACTGTTCCTCATCTGCCCAGTGTTTCTATTTCTCTCGCATTACCTAACACAGTTTGAATCACAATTGCATTCTTAATCAACAGTATTCAGGATATTTTGAAGGTTTGAGAATCTTTAGGAATACTGACTTAATAAATATATTCATGAGGGTATTTTGTGACAAAGTTTCATTTAAAAATTTTATCTCTCTGGAAGACTGTGCCTCCAACTGTACCCAAATGGACAAATTGGGAAGAAAAATGTGGATTATCCCTAAAATGCAAAAAATGTAAAAATGGCATATGGATATAGCTTTGATATGGGGGTGGTTGTGGGGTTTTTGCTTGTTTGTTGGTTGGTTTTCTGTGTGGGTTTTTTTTGGTCTTTTATTTTTCTGGGGTGCAAGCCATTCATCACTTATTTTTATTTCTATTAAAGACAGAGGTTTATTATTTTCGAGAGAAAACAGATGCAAGCTTGTTTTCTGGTTTTGAGAAAGAATAGCTCCCCTGCTGCCATGTCCAAGCTAAAGACTAATTAGACTTCCAGAGATGCTTCCAGGAAGATGAACATAAATTGTGGGGACCTGATCCTGGGAAACTGAAAGCTTGCAATGTTAGTGAAAACAGTGCCAATAACAGGCAATTTGTTTATTTACTTTCTTTTTCCCCTCTGGGCACAATTTCATCTTCCCTATAATGAGGCCCTGCTGAGGCAAAAAAATAAAAGTTAGAATACAGTCTGTTAAATATTGGCAGTTTCAAGGCAGGTTACATACTTTGTCTTGCAAGCACATGGACTTTCGTTTCTTGCAAAAATAAAACTGTTTCTTACACTGCAAAGAGTTCTTTTATACTCTATGAATTAGGATTGACATATTCCATCATTACAAGCTAGAAACTTTCAGACTGTATTATATTTCTGGCAGAAAGATTTTTCAACCTGTTTTTGTTTGTTTGTTTGTTTTTTTCTTCTATTCCTAGAAGAAGCAGTGTTTGAAATGGTGTTGATATTGCTATAGTCTTAAAGACTTTTCAGAAAATCATGTTTTGAATACACCAAGATATTTCAGAGGAGAAGGGTAATTGCCATATAAACTTGGAAGGGACCATTAGGTAACCTAATCTAATCTGACCTCCAGCATACCAGCATGCCAGCATACCAGCATACCAATACATTTCCTTTTCTTCCATACTGTGTCTTTGCTGAAGTGAACCTCCCCCAAAATGCATTTTTTCAGAAAAGTTTCTGGCTCAAATCCTGCTGTGTGCTTTTACTAGTTTGTCACAGTGGTTAACATTGGCATTATTTCCAGTCATGTCTAGTTTCTAGGCAGTGATTTTTTGTTATGTTTACCTGCCTAAGGATGGTTTCTGAATTAGGATTTTCTCTACAAGTGTTTTTCATCTTAAATCAAACAAGACACTTTTCTTTGGAAAGAAGCTTAAACTCTTTTAAATGTCTTACTAAAATATAACTTTTTGAGCATAATTTTTTCAGCTTTTCTGTACTTTCTTCTATATTTCATCATCCTGTCAGAACTGTATGTTTTATTAACATAAATGGAAAATTCATAGTATTCATACAAAATAAGGCTGGGAAGACACTAGGCAAATTTGTCCAGTTGATCCACTACTCCAGGGCAAGATCAGCTCTACGTATTCTTGATCCAGGTTTATCTGACTTGTTCTTAAAATCTTACACCACTGGAGAGCCTATAACTTTCTAGGCAATCTATTCTAACCCGTTCCTGTATGTACCTCTAGAAAGTAAATCCTCTAACTAAAATTGGACACAATGTTTCAAATTAGACCTTCCTAATGCCAAACAGAACATAAGGATTTCTTCACAGTATGTTGTAGTAACATACTTTATTTTTGCAACAGTACAGCCCTTCACTCCTTTTCAGCTTCAAATTTACAGTAGATTCTGAAGGTATTTTTTGTAAAATTAATATCCACCAGTAGTTTCCCTCTTTGTGTTTGTTCAGATGGCTATCCTAATATTGTTCTCTGCAACCTTGTATAAAGAGATAAAATTACTCCATTCATATTCACTACTGCCTCTTTTGTACATTTGTAGGTCTCATCAGCTCCTTAAGGTTACAATACGGCACTAAAAGTGAGCTAGTTTCTTTGTCTTATGATTCATGAACTGTCTCCAGTGATTTAGCTTTTGAGGAATGTATGCAATCTTTCAATATGGCATATATTATTCCTAGAGATGCAAGTCAGTATTCTGTAGTGGGGATCTGTCAAAGCTAGTCAATGGTAATTGTCTTAAATGCTGCCCTTCTGTATCATTTAGTTGCATTAGTCAGAATTATTGTATATGTGCCTTGCTCAAATGTATCACATACTCAGCTTTCTCACATTTGTCTGCCTTACTGAGAGCTTAAAATCTTCCCTGATTATAGGTATCTACCGCTTTTCTTTAAAAATCAAAGAGAAACACTGCATTTAGCAAGACATTTACATGCATATTGTAGGCTTTTTTATACTGACAGAGCAATGTAACTGGGAATGAGTTATGACAGCATTTTTGGAACATTAAAAAAAATTGAAGTCTGATGGTACAAATAAATTGACACTACCTTCTTCAAGAGGTAATTTATGATGTCAGGTGTCAAGTTAACTAGTGGAAAGAATCATATGTTTCTGTATACTATAGAAATGTTCCTTGAAGAATATCAGATAAGTGTGTTGTCCCTAAAGGGGGGATCCATCACCCAGTGTGCAGTAAGTCAATCTCACACACAGAGTCAAGTATTGCTTTATTTTATATTTGTGCAAAGATGGATGCCAGGTGGTAAATCCACAAAGCTAGCACACAGAGTCTCAAAACTTTAAACTCTGTATTACATTTTAGTAAGCAAACAAATCACAGTTCATTGGCTACCTAGTTTTCTTATTAATTAGTGTTCTATCCTCTATTGCTTTAACAATCGTCTCAGTTCTCATGCTTACTTTCATTCTCAGTCGTCTTTAGAGTCAGTGGATTTCTTCAGTCAGTGGCCTCGATATCCGCCTGCCAGAAATACCTGTTACCCAGGTAACTTAGTGAGAGCTGCAGTGGCAGCAGCACATGGAGCTCTGGCTGCCAGGAGCCCCAGGAAGAGGCCCTTTGCATAACAAAGGATGCAGGGACCTGTGGCCCAGCCAGGTGAATGGGCACTCAGAGACACTGCAGGAGTCGATGTCCCCAGACTATATCGCAGTTAGACTGTGAGGGTATAAAAGCCCAGGTGGTCTTTTACTCAGTGTCCCACCTTTGTGTCTCTGAGGCTGGGTTTGTTTAATTTTTTCTTAGATTCACTGATAAGGCAAGACCCTGTTTCACAACCCCCTTCTCATTCTCTGTAACTGTCTGGGTGAATTGCTATTTCTGACTTTTGAGTTGTCAAGTATGTCACGCATGTCTTCCCTCCTGCAATTTAACATAAAACTATTTTAAATCAGATAAACTACAAGATTATTGAAAAAATATGTTGGTAAAGTACTTGAATTGCCATTTGTCACATTCTTTGCATATTTACTGCATATTTTATTTACTAGACATGAATTAGAAATAATGTTCCTGACATGCGTGTGATGTCTTAAGACACAATGGACATGGTCTCTTTGTGACTTTGATTCTTGATGGTGGGGGTGGCGGAGTGGAGAATAGTCAGAAAGGACACCTTATGTAAGTCCCTTTCATAAAATTGAGAAAAAAAAAGTTATAAGGATGAAAATAAAAAAATTGGTTTACAGGTATATGCTGTGTGTTAAAGATTAAGCAGTGAAAAAAAATTAGAGCCCAAAAGAGATTTCATTTAGACTTTACACAGAAAATTAAAATTAATAGAAAAAAGAGGGCTTTTACCCATAAAGACAAATGTGCTGTTACAGACTTACTGGTATTGCACATTGAAGGCAAATATTTTGCCTCAATTTAGATTAGGGACTAATAGGAAATTAATGTCACAACACCTAATGGAAATTATAGGAGAAAATAAAATTGTAGCATCAGATTTCAGGGTGCAAGCAAAACTTTTATTGTTTTCTGTGAAAAAAATTAGGGACCCTTGAACATTTTGTACTGAAGTAATCAATACACAGAATATGAGCTGAATGGAAGGTAACTAATAAATATAAGCTTTTGCAAATACAGTATTCTGTGTTCACCTAAATGCTTGCTTGCAGCCTTAAATTATTATAATAGAAATTATTTACATTTCCAAATCATGATCATGATGAATTAAAAAAAAGTATTAACACAGAAGTTATGTGCTCCTTTTTGCTACTGAGCACTACTTTTTGACGAGAACCATTACATGTCATCATCTACAGGCTATACTGCTCACTTACTAGAATATGTGACAGCAATGTTGCACTACCTCCTTGCCCCAGAAGACCTTATTGCAAGTGCCTGCTGTGGTTTCCAAAAGTCACACTGATTAGACTTGTCCATAGAAAAGGGAATGATTGATGTTTTCTGCCCCCAAAGCACGTCTGAGCCTCAGGTATTTATTAAGCTTCAAACAACTGGTAACTGGAAGAGAACCTTGAGGATACTTTGTACACCCTTCCTCCTTTCTATATACCCTTCTCTGGACATCCACTTTTGGTTGTACTGGTGACAGGATACTGGACTAGACCTGTGGCTTGACACAGCACTACCTTCTGGTGCTCATAGATTTCATAGGTATAGCAACGACTCATCAAAAGGGTCAATTTTTTATTTTTTTTAATTTGTTTTCCCAGTTTTATCAGAGACAATTTTTTGTATGTCTACTTAGCCATCTTATCTTTGTGGGTCCCTTCCAACTTGGCATGCTCTGTGATTCTGTGATCTGTGTTCCAGCTGTCTTAGGTCTGAATGGTCAGGGGTTCTTTCCTTCTGGAAATTCTGTAGGGGGGTTTTGTTTTCTTTTACTGTAAGGGGAAACTTTGTTGCTTTGTTGAGCATGGTATTGGCCAGGTTTTGAGTTTGAAAGAGCAGCTCTGGAAACATAGAATTATTTGCCTTAAATCTTTGAAAGAACAAAAAATAATCTTTCCATTATTTGGGTTGTAACTTCAGAAACCTTTTCAATGAAAAAGCCCGCTCAAATACTTACACATACATATTTTACTGATAATTCTGGCACTTTTTTTTCAAGAAACTTAATGCTTTTGTCACAATTTTGAGTGTTGCTGACATGAGTATTATTCAATGTCACACATTTTCAATAGAGAATTGTAAGGATGGCTCTTCAGTATGTATTGTCAGATCAGCATTAACCATTTTATGTTTCTAGCCCATGTTAAATGACAGTTTATATCCCAGTAACAGCTGTTGCAAATGCATTTATACCTGTGAACAAATATTTCCAGGGAATGAATATACATTTTTACTCTGTGTTTTGGTTCACAATGTTGTAACTTGTGCATGAAGTCATAACCCTATCTCAAAATATTGACACAGATATTAAAACTTTTACATCATGAGTTACCACTGGACTCAAATGACTACTTACAGTGATAAAGCTGAAGGTTCCAATCCTGCAATTAGTTTTCCTCTTTGTTGTGGTGGTGGTTTAACACCAGCTGGAAATTAAATTCCAAGTACAACACTTCCCTTCTCCCCATCCCCTCCAGCAAGGAAGAGTCAAAGGCAGAGACTATGATTGACAGAATTTACTGAAAGCAAACAGCAATGGAATAAGAAACACACAGTGGCAACAGCAATATTAATAACAAAATTAGAACATAATAACAGCTATTAATAACAAAATTTACACACCACATGACTGATGGGACAAAGACAAGATGGTGGATGCTCCTGGAAGTGCCATGTGGTTTTCCCAAAGACAAGATGGCAGGCACTCCCTGCAGCCAGCTCTCCCTGTCCCAGAGCCCGAGACAACTGAAAGCAATGATGGACAACCCCTCAAAAGCCACATCATCCACGCTATGCCAAGCGCCCGCTCTGCTGGGGTTTATGACTCTGTGCTGTGCCAGCTGTGCTCTTGGACTGCTCTGCACAGCTCTGCTGGCCTCAAGTGCATTTGTCACCCAGAGCTGCACTCTCCTGAAGGGCAGGAACAGACAAGCAGTAGTGAGAGAAAGCAAGGTCCACGTGGCTGGTCCCAGCAACCTCTCCAAGGACAAAAGGGAAACAAAATGACATCGTTTCCAGGGCACACTCACCTTTCCTTCCCCCAAAGCCATATGCACCTTGCCTTCCCCCAAAGCCATACCCACCAGCAATGATGTGGGTGGTATAGAATAGCAATGGAACTGTGCCCATGTTAAGCTTCTCTCTCTGCAACCAGTACAGTTAAAATTCCCACATGACAAAATAAGATGGATGAAAAATGAGAATCCATCCCACTTCCCCAACATTAAAAACCTTTCAGACAAATTTTAAAAATTGAAAAAAAAATTGATTGGCTAATAATAAATTATATCAACTAGTAAGAAGTTCATTATATGAGCACTGTATTTTGAGGGAAGCAGATATGTGCCTTAGACCTACAGGAATAATTTTGCATTGTCTGATTAACCTCATGGGACAATAGGCATGCCACTAATTGAAGAAAATACTGTTGCTGAGGTAAGGACCACCAAATCCTACCTGAAAGATTATTTCTTGTTTGTTTTGGCAAAAGAATGGTTGAAAAGAAAATGTTTTGTGTGTAGATGAATTTTTAGGCCAGCACAATCAGATTTTAAAATTTGATGGCATATTTTTTTCCCAGTAAACTTCATAGTTTATTTAGGCTGTTAAGATTGAATTTCACAGAATTCTACTAGAAAGAGATAGAAGAACTATCTAGTAGTTTCTATCAGCAACAGATCAGAAAATCTTGGAATTGCATCAGTGAAGTAGTAGGGGAATGTAAATATATGTTAGCTGGAGAGCAATATTTCTTCATTCCTTTTATTACTTAAAAACTAAAGAAAACAACTTTTGTACAAATTGCAAAAATGAAATAGGCTTACCAGGAAATGTTTTAAGTCAGTGCAAATTGCAATATTGACTTTCTAACACTTCTTGCTTTGCTGCTATTAAACAACCCAGTTACTGTGAACTACAAAGTAGGTATTCTAAACTTTGACATGATAGTGCCAATGTTAGAAATGTAGAGATAGTAGTGGTTTGAATTAACAATGAAAGTGAAACATCCAACAATGAAATTTTCCCCTGGTCAGTAAGGGTTCAATCACAATACAGTTAAAGAATAATTTTAAAAACACATGTTGTAGACAATACTTCTGGTGAAGTCACTGAAAATAATCATATTGTACTGTGTTACATAATATTGGCTTTCCAATTCATATTCAGAGATTACATTGGATATTATTGCAATGGATATTATATTAATTGGCTTTTGATTCATGCACCAAATTGAAAATAATAAGAAAAGTATATAACAGTTTTATATGTTACATCTTCATTTCTTATGTAAACATGCATGATTATTAACCAAACAAATTGCAATGAAAGACAATTGATCTAATTTACATTTATATCCAACTTTGGAAACAGAATTTTTAGATAAACTATATTTATGATAGAGCAATGCAATAGTTCTGTATCCAATTGGAGTTTCACTAGTGGTCTCATTAAATTAGTTACATTCAGAATGTCCAATTTACAGCATTCATAATTTTTCATCTCATCTTGTTCAGCAGATATTTGTGGATTTTCTTCTAGTTAAAAGTTATTTTTGTAAATACTGACACCCTGCCCCACAAAAAAACCCCAAACCAACAACCCAACAGAAAAACCTCTCCAGTGCTTATTTTTAGTCTTGTTCTACTTAAAAATTATTTTCTTGTGCAGCAATTAAATTGGATAGTTACTTTCCCATTTCACATATGATCATCACTGATACTAAGAAATGTTCAAGTGATGCACTCAATATACAGTGATCAACATTACAATCTTTACCATTGCCATTTGTTAATTAACATTATTTTATGGTTGTTCCAACACAGAAAAGGAATTTATTTATAGATCTTAAAATAAACAGTTTGAAGAGGATTTTCATTACAATATGCATTTGAAAACTAATGTCAATCATTGCCAGAAGCCCATTGACAGAACTGGCTGCTAAGAAAAGCATGCCTGCTTACTCAAACATTGCACAGAAAGAGAAGCAAGGAGTTGTAGAATTCCATGATGATGACCTTTCAGTAGTATAAGCCTCTACACAGATTTAAAATCAGGCATGGAGGTTACAGCAGTTGTCAGATTTCTCTAACTTGATCACAGGCTACAGCCTGTGACTGGACTACACACAGTAGAAAAACTTCGGATCCTGGGATTATGACTAGTGAGTTATGTTCATAAACCTCTGGCTTCCTTCCGTACCTATGGACCTTACAGTACCATGGTAGGACCTTCTGCAGGATTGGCAGAGTCAGCATTGATTTGAGGTGTACTGATTGTCTGGTACCCTAGGCTGGTACAAGAAGAAAGTTTGGGACTCATGATCCATGAACACTAATAGGCCTACCATAGCCCCAAGAATACACTAAAGGTTTGAGAATTTAGATTGTGGACTTAGGATACTAACTTTTTGTGTCTCTAGACCTTATTTGAATAGTTTCAGAAAGACACCTCATTAACTGATTCCAAATGCTGACAGTTAACAATTTATATTATTTCACTTTTGTGTTTAATATTGACTTTACAAAAATTTTAATCCTTGTTTCAGAGAAGATTCCAACTCTGTTGTGGAATGTATCAGTAAAAATTTAGCCAGTGACTCCAGAAAAGTAATATTTCCCATTTTTGGCACTTGTGAGATTGCATCTGGTGTACTGTGTCCAGTTTTGAGCTTCCAAGATTTGAGCATGCTAGAGCAAAATGACCAACACAGAGTATAAAACATATGAAAAGATGTTTAGGCAACTTGTTTTTTCTCAGTCTAGATCAGCTCCATAGAGACTGTGGTTCATATACTAACTAGATCAAAGAATACTGAGAAGACAGCGCCAAACTTTTCTCAGAGGTGCATGATGATATGATGAGACTCAATAGAGAGAAGCTGCACCAGGCAACCTTATAATTAGATGTAAGATGACATATTTTATAGCTATATAAAATTTGTAAGTAAAATTATACAGAGGAAGCAAGTTTCAGTTTTCATGAACATTGCCTTCTATATATATTTCAACTGAAATACCCCAAATGACATCTAGTTCTTTTTCTATTGAAGTCATGTTTGATATTAATTTAAAGAAAGGATGTTTTAATTTTGGAGATGTTCTTGTGAAGAGCATTTCATGAAGTATGCTTTATGTTTTGTTCAGTATTATTCATTACCTTCAAATCAGTCAAGTGGCTCGGAACAAAACCAAACGAGTGGAAGGTTTTCATTTATTCCTGACCAGCAGGTGGCAAGCGCGAGAATCTAGTTTAGCTGTTTCATTTTTCCAGGGAGTTAAAGAACGCATGAGTCATTAAAATGAGGAAAACAGAGCAAGAGGAGTTAAAGGGGAGAAAACACCCTTTTCCTCATTAATGAAAACAGCTGTCATAATGTAAGCTTATGAATAATGAAAACCACTTAGCAATTTTCTTATTATTAAAGAGAGTAGACAACAATTATTCTGTCTGCATGTTCAGAGTTTTAGAGTCAGACTTTGTATACAGCATGTACACAGCTTTAAAAAATCTTGGGGTCTGTCACAGTGTTCTCTGAGCTTACCAATAATGCTAAGCACATATGTTGACAATGACAGTACAAAAAATCTAATTACTGGTCTGCTCCATAACATGCTATGGAATGATCACACCTTTGCTGATAAACCTATGATGAATATTGTTGTAGCTGAATAGTTTAAAAGTGTAAGCTGAAACTTGAAATGTTGTGTTAGGTAGATGCTAGGTTTACTGGTTTTCATTTTGATCTGTAGAATTTCTCATATTTCCTAGGTTTGCTGATACCAGTTTGTCTAATAAATTACATTCTGTCTATTTTTTTATTTGATATTAAATAGGATTAAAAATGCACAAGTAATAATAAAAGTCTTGGGTAAACTCCAGAAGAGATGTTGTTACAGAGGTGAACATCTCACTGGGCAGCTGAGAACAATATTTTATGTTAGTAATGCCACAACTTTATTGAGATGGGAGAATAATCATATTAGAAAATAAGATAATCGAGTAACTGGGTTGTTTGAACCCGGAGTACATGAACTTGATCCCATGTGTCTGTGAAGGTTAAAAAGTTGGAAATGTTTCAATATATTAGTCAAGTATTTTCATTTCAGAGCAATTTCTGAAACTTTCTGGAACTTTAATAGTCTGGAACCTGTTCTATATTTTTGTAGAAGGACTGTACATACTAATGCTCAGAATACCTTCTAAAAATTGGCATCCAAGTAAAGATATTCTCCAGATATCTAAATAACCAACAGCAATTTTTATTCATGCAGTGTTTTTTGGTTGGTTGGTTTTAATTAAATCTCTGTTCACCTGCTACTTGTTCCAAAATCTTGAGACTTCTATTTCTAAATAGGTAAAAGAAGAATGTTTTATCACCTCTTTTAAAGGAGTGTATGTCCTTTATAAACATGTTTGGTATTATAATCCAACAATGAACAAATGAGATCCCTGACATATAGGATTTTCCTCATAAATAAATATATAGTTTTGTAGGTTTTATCAAGATTTATCCCACAGTCCTTTCTGAAGCAAAACTGTAGAGGTTTGAAATATCACTTTCCCCCAGGGTGAAAAGAATGTTTAATATAACTGTAATTACATGACCAAAAGCGTTATCACATAGTATAAGAATACAGTGGTCATCAGGGCCAGTTACCATCATTCAACACATTCCTTTCTATTTTAGTGAACAAGTTTTCTTTCTTGAGTATTTTTGTATGATAGTTTAATAAGGGCTGATTTTCCAATGGTTCACATTGTGCTGCTCATCCAGCATTCAAGAGAGACCCTTAGTATTCAATCACATTAATTCTTCCTCCCTCACTACATTTTTATATGTTAAACTAATTTAAAGTTGATATTCTCCCTGTATGCAAATACATCTCCTTATCCTCTAAATCTTTTAACTTGTTTAATGCCTTTCCCACTGTTTGAAGATAATTAACTTCTTTATGAGTTCAAAAATCTAAGAAATGAAAAAAGCTTTTAGATTTCACCTTTGAGTTCTGATTCATTTCCTTTTATGCTTTTTTTTTCTTTTTAGTGACCTTTTCAGCATTATGGTAACCTCTCCAGGAGGATATTTGGGCCTTATAATTCTTTTTATACTCTCATTAGTTTTGTAACTAGAGGACAAGTCCAGGTTAAAGAATTTTTTTTATTATTATTAAAATTAGAATCAAAGATTAATCTCAAAATCCTTATGACCTAAGTTTATTTTCATCAAAACACACACTTTAAACCTGTTCAATAAGTCTTTTGAATTGCCTATTGTTTTTATATTCACCATCTGAGTAATTTATTGGCCTTATACCCTAATTACATCCTCTGCCTGTTTCCATTAGCAAGGAAAGTATGAGCAGTGATAATCCAATACAGCCCAAACATTTAGGGAAATGACATCATGCCTTACTTTGGATGTTGAGGTTATGGTTTGCATCCCTAATTTGCTGTGCATCTTGTATATATTCCTGTCTTCCATTCCTCCCACATTTCAAAAATAAATAAGACATATAAAATGAACTGTGTAACAAGTACACTAAAGATCTGCCTGAAACATGTTTTCCCTAACACAGGGGTAAAAGGAAAGTATCTATGACCTTCTGGAAATAGGAGGTTTTAATTTTTAGAACTGCTGCCTGTAACCATGTTGTTTATAAAATTGAGGCAAAATGAGTGTCTACTTAGGCTCAGTTTATTTCTCACAAGTTCCACTAAAATTATTATAAAATGACTCAAGTTTACTTAATCATTCATTGAAAAATAAAGATAATGTTTTTTTGTTGTTTGTTTGAGGGTTTATTTGTTTGTTTGTTTTGGTTTTAATCAAAGCATGTCCTACAGTTCTTTGGAAAAAAGACAAAAGAGAAACACAACTTTGGGACTATTTCTAAGTCTTACTCCCCAGAATGAACTTTATATCTCATCTGTTTAAACATTTATTTTCTAAGTATCTCAGTCTTATTGGTTACTACATTAAAACATTCTTTGCTGTATGAGGACATTTAAAAAAAAATACTTTGAT
This sequence comes from Campylorhamphus procurvoides, assembly GCA_013396655.1. Taxonomy (NCBI): domain Eukaryota; kingdom Metazoa; phylum Chordata; class Aves; order Passeriformes; family Dendrocolaptidae; genus Campylorhamphus; species Campylorhamphus procurvoides. The sequence continues at coordinate 584,220 of WBMV01009007.1, read as the reverse complement.
ACATATAGTAATATTACACTTGTGACGATGGCCAAAAAAACACACACACGTGGCACAGGTTTGAGGCAGGGAAAAGTTAACAGCTAGCACTGCTTTATTATTATAAAGCTTGTCTTTTAAACTTTTTCTCATCCATCCATGCATAAAGGTGCCATACTCTATTAGCCAAGCCCTTCTGTCCATGAGTCTTAGACCATCTTCTTATAGGTAGTTCACATCTCTCCTCATGCTGGTAAGTCTCAAAACACATCTTGTTTTTCACACTTGTTTTTCTCAGTTGTTTTTCTCCTTTCTTCTACTTTCCCATGCTGGTGCAAGGCCAGAAACATGTTTTTTTCCACTTTCCCATGCTCACAGCTGCATCCTTCCAAGGCCAAAGTAGTCCTTTGCCCAGTAATCTTCCACATTACATTAATGTTATATTTCATCATTGTCCTACTTACAGGGATAGGAGGCACAGTTTAGTACTATGTGGGTGCGACCAAACTGTGTATTCTATACCTTCCACAACATCTTTGGTGGACTGTCTCTTTAAGACTCATGGACAGAAACAGAAAGTTTGCCTTATTTTGCTGCTGTGCTCCAGTGAGAGAACGTGAGGGACAAGAGATCAGGACTATGTGGCCACTTGGCACCAGGAGAGAGCCTGTCGCACCAACACTGCCACTGCTGGAGCCACCACAACCACAGCCACCACTACTGGCGCCATCACAACTGCAGATGCTGCTGCCAAAGCCACCACCTTGGCTTGTCGCTGCCATTTGACAGCCCAACTAAGCCACACGGAGCTCAAAACCCCAGTGGAGCTAACTGGAGCAGTGCTGGTGTCAGGGGCAGCCACATGGAACAAGACCCAGACAAGCCATGTGAAGACCAAACCCCAGTGGATCTGAGCAAAGCAACGCCAGTGCCAGAGGCAGCCAATGCAACTGGGAACAAAGACCCTCCTGCACCCACACTGCTGCTATGCCAGGACCCATCCAGCATATTGGCAACATAAATCCTTTTGGACAAAATAGTCTTCCAGATTTTTGCTTTGCTCCTATTCCTTGTTGGTTTTCTCTGGCTGGGGGGTGCTAAACTGCAGAAACTTTTTTGCTAAAGTACTTTGTTTCCTCCAGGTCATATGGCATGCAGTGTGGGTATGGGAGCCATTTTAGTTTTTCCCTAGGGCTGGGGGGCTGGGTAACATTTTGCCTTTGCTGGTTTTGCGAGTAAACCATTTTCCTCTGTATTGTCATGTTATTTGTGAGTTTTACCTCAGTAAAATGATGACTCTAATATTTTTAACCTCTTGCAGTCTTGTTTTCTTTGTTTCCCCCCTCCATTATAGAAAGGAGACAGCTCAAGCAGTCTTAACTTTTCCCTACTAAGTTTTTAAACCCAGCACAATCATTAAGCATGATTTTTTGACAAACATGTTAACTAAGCAAAAAAAAAAAAATTAAAAATAAGCAAAATAGTTACAAACTCTTTGGATAATAATTCTCTAAAAACAGGAAATTTGCTATTATCAACTTTATTTACTAATATCACCCTGACACACATAGACTGGTAAAACTTAATAGATGTACTGAGTGTCATTTCTTACCTACCTTCAACTTTTAAGAGTCACATTAGGGGTTTCTTTTGGAAATGTAAACAATATCAGAAGAAGACTGGGGCAATCCCTCAGTATCAATACAGGCTGGGGGATGAACAGATCAAGAGCAGCCCTGCCGAGAGGTCGTGGTGAATAAGAGGCTGGATATGAGTCGTCAGCATGTGCTTGCAGCCCAGAAGGCCAACTGTGTTCTGGGGTACATCAAAAAAAGTGTGGACAGCAGGTCATGGAAGGTGATTCTTCCCCTGTACTCTGCTCTTGTAAGACCCCACCTGCAGTGCTGCAGCCAGCTCCAGTCTTCCAGCACAGGAAGGACATTGACCTGTTGAAGAGAGTCCGGAGGAGGGCCACTAAGTTGATTAGAGAGATTGAGCACTTCTACAAGGCAAGGGTGAGAGAATTGGGTTTGTTCAGGCTGGAAAAGTGAAGGCCTGGGAGTGACCTAATTGTGGACTTTCAGTGCCTGAAGGGAGCCTACAGGAAAGATGGATAGAGACAAACAAAAGGGGAAATGGCTTCAAAATGAAAGAGAGTAGGTTTCGATTAGATATTAGGAAGAAATTCTTTACTGTGATGCATTGGAACAGGTTTCCCAGAGAAGTTGTGGATGCCCCATCCCTGGAAGTGTTCAAGGCCAGGTTGGATGGAGCTTTGAGCAATCTGGTGTAGTGGAAGGTGTTCCTGTCAATGGCAGTGGGGTTGGAACAAGGTGATCTTTAATGTCGCTTCCAACCCAGGCCATTCCATGATAGATTCTATCTTACAAATATGTGCATACCTTGCCTCATAGTGATAAGATGATATGTTGTGAGTCATTCAGGTGTTATTTTTCTGTTCTGTCTTGCATATTTCTCTTCATTTACTCTAAAGATGACTGGAAATCTTGCCCTGAAAACAGTTCTTTTACTTGGTAAGTGTCTCCATAGAAAGTAGTTCCCAAAGACATGATCAAAGCTCTGTGGACAGGAAATCTCCTCTGAGCTCATTAGTCTATTACAAGTGGGAAAGATAATGGGTTGTAGTCTCTCAGCTTTGCTGAGAGGCAGCAGAATAAGCTCTCACTTTTATTGCTAGCCAGTGACACCAAACAGCTTCACATGTACTCCACTTTAGAAGTATAATTCAGCACAGTAATTATATTTCATATATAAATTTAACTTACAGCTAGAGTGCCTAATATACCCAGAGTTCACACTATAATGTATACCTCTTTTTATACTCTTACTGCTCTTTTCTGTAGCATGAATTAATATGCCATAAGTCAACAGTCTTTGTAATATTCGAGGGAAAAAATGTGTCTTTCTCTCCAACACATTTATTACACATCCAACCCTGAAGATGTTTTTAATTAGTTGATAAGAATGGCAAATAATAAATTTCATGAACATTTTATTACAGTGTGTTTGAGTATTAATTGTTGCCAATTCATCAACCCTAAAGCACATTAGTTTTGGAAAGATTTTTCAGTTCTATATTTATGAGTACAATAACATTTTCAAAATATTAGTAAAAATAAAAAAAAATCTTTTGATCATAAATGTTAGCACTAATATTTTCCTATCTGCAGCTGGCTTTAAATGATATCCTAGGAAACAGAGCTCCATCCTTGGCCCAGTACTTTTCAACATCTTCATTAATGACCTGGACACAGGACTTGAAAGAATACTAAGGAAGTTTGCCAATATCACCAAACTGGGAAGTGCTCTCAACTACCTCAAGGGCAGAGAGACCCTGCAGACAAACCTTGACATATTAGAGATTGGGCAATCACCAACCATGTGAATTTTAACAAAGGAATATTTAGGATTCTGCAGCTGGGACAGAGCAATTCCAGTTGTGTGTATAGATTTGGGGAATGAGATGCTGGAAAGCAGTGTTGCGGAAACGGACCTGCGGGTCCTGGTCGATGGCAGGTTGAATCTGAGTCAGCCGTGCCGTGGCAGCCAAGAGGGCCAATCTTGTCCGGGAGGACATCAGGCAAAGCATCACCAGTTGGTAAAGGCACTCTACTCTGCACTGGAGTGGCCTCACCTTGAATGTTGTGTGAAGTTTTGGGAGCCACAATATAATAAAGACATTAAACTCTCAGAGAGCATCCAGAAGAGGGTGAAAAGGATGCCTTCCCTTTTCTGTCTGCAGCAGAAGTCTTATAGGAGCAGCAGAGGTCACTCAGCCTGGAGAAGAGGAGACTGAGGGAAGACCTCATTGCAATCTTCAACATCTTCGCGAGGGGGAACAGAGGAACAGGTACTGATCTCTTTACTCTCATGATCACTGACAGGACTTGAGCAAATGACATGAAGCTGAGTCACAGGAGATTTAGGTTAGATTCTAGGAAAAGTTTTTTCACCCAGAGGGTGGCTGGGCATTGGAACAGCCTCCTCGGAGAAGTGGTCATAGCACCAAGCCTGCCTGAGTTCAAGAAGCATGCTTTAAGACATATGATGTGATTTTTGGGCTGTCCTGCATAGGGCCAGAGTTGTACTCAATGTTCCTGACGGATCCCTTCCAACTCAGTATATTCTATGATTCTATTCTATGATTCTATGAAATATTTTCCTCATTAGTGATCAATTTTAATTTATAGCCATGTGATTTAGTTTGCTCTTGGCCTTTTTAATTCCTATACTGGCAATTCCTTAAACTCTGTATTTCACTTGCAATTCCATTAGATAAAATTTTTCTGCTTATCTGGTTCATTTACCAGTGTTATAAACACTACCTTGTGCCTAGTTTGTGATGAAAACCTAGATATCTACACCAGTCTGAAAGGAGATTCTAAGTGACATTTATAGATTCCTAGTAATAGGAATAGTAAATGCACAGCAGAACCTAAACACTGCCTAGAACAAATTAGTAAATAAGTTAATTCAAGAGAAATAGATTGCTGAAGGAAGAACTTCCTTACAACTTGAATATTTCAGTGTACTAGGGAGACTTGTATATAGTAGAACCTTTTATAAAGTATAATCACCTTCACCTTGGGTTACATTCCAGGCCACAGTGATCCTATATCCCTCTTGACAGCACAGCAGAGGACAAGTTCAACAGAGACAATAAAGTTCTTCAACTCCCGTTCATGCCTTGTCAAGTGAAAAGAGGGACTGTTGGCAGTCTTCATACACACAGGATGCTAAAAGACAATTTTCCAGAAAAGGAGCTAGTGGCCTCATTTTTAAAAATTCGTAATTTTCTATGGCATATGCTCTTGCACAGTATGCGTAGAGTACCAAGGTCAGCTATTTTCTATAATGATGAGTTCTAGGAGCTCTGCTTAGATAAGAATCTAAACCCAGTCAATTATATATTAATAGGAGTTGCAGATATTATGCAGCTCATAATAATATTACAAACTAAACCAAAAAAAGGTAAAAGGAAATTCTATTAACATAAGTACCTGTCTTAGTTCAAGGGAGAACTAAGATATCTATGTTGGCCAAGAAATAATCCCTCTCCTTTAAATTTAAAAACCAGAACTTTAATTAGAAATATATATATATGAAAGGATAACAGTTCTTAATCACCATACACATATATATATATATCCAGAAAAGAACCAAACAACAACAGTTTGTAATAAACCACTCCCCCCTAAATGACAAAGCAAACAGTTAAAGGGGCTTTTGTCTACCCCCCACCAAAAAAATGGTCAGCTCCCCTGAGAAAATCCGAAAGAAAAGCAGTAACAATCCTGTCTCTGCAGGGGCAGGAAACGGTCTCTCTCTCTCTCTCTCTCTCTCTCCTCTTTTCCTCACGGCAACCTCTGTGGTGTTCACGATCGCCCACAGATGAAAACGGTCGAGTTGGAGGAGGGAAAAAGAGAACACAATCCAGTATCCAGTGATGCCGGGATCAGAGTCTGTGTGCCCCGTTCTCCTCACTCTGCCGAGAGCTGAGCTCCTGACCTGCGCAGAAAGCACAGAAACTCCGACCCCTGCCCCTCCCAGCCTGGGGAGAGATCAGAACAAAATGCTCTGGCTAAAGCAGTTAACATCAGGATATGCACATCCATTGTCTCCTTTGTTAACCATCTTTACCGACACCGAGGTGTTGGCTCCGAGCTTTTTGGAAGGTATTCCAACTGAGGTTTGAAACTATAACAGCACCCTAAGCTGATCTCTCCTGGGCACACTGGTCCTTTAGTTTCACCCAGTTGCATTTCTGGTGAACTCAGTAAATAGTATGACAAAACTGGTCTTTGTTTTGCTTTTGTTTTCCTGGAAAGCAATGTTTCTCAATCTGTTGACTGTCATAGGCTGCTGCCAGGATATTTGCAGTCCAACAGGAACACAGTACTTTTCAGCAATAGATTAGAAAATGTGAACTTACACCCTGACATCTGAAACAACATTTAACCCCTTTTTACAATGCTATGAGCACTCATCCTGGGAGTGCAATAAGATTAAAGTATCAAGGGCATAGAGAGCAACACTCTAAGGCTGATTGAACAAAATTTGAAGAAAATTTGTTAAAAGAGAAGAGGTTGTCTGCTTTGCAGAAACAAAGATTATATTCCAAAATCCAGAAAAATTTAAGGGAAAAACTAAGTTATTGCAAATGGTGATTCCAAAACATGGGAGAAGCTGAAAGGATAACAGATATGATCTCCCATGCTAAAGAGGTGAAACCTAGAACCCATCAGTCACTCCTAATGATCTGCTTCCCAAAGTAATCTACATGGACTGCCAGGAGCCATGACAGGAGCCATGGTGTACTTCGGTTGGTTTGTGATCTGGATGGGGTCTGGGATCTTGTACAACATGTGCTTCTCTCTTATCTGTATGTCTAGATGCAACCAGAAACATTTACTTTGGACATAAAGCCAAGCCTTACAGAGCAATGACATGGCACTTGCAGAAAGCAGACTGTATAAAGCAAGCTGAACATTTAGAGAGACAGAGTGAAAAGATTGCTCTGGATATGTGAAGGCCTGAAATCTATGCCTGGTAAAAACTAGATATTGAAAAGTCTGGGCCACTATCGAACTGGGTGACAATCTCTGTCACACTGTCTAAAATAATCTTTCATTTTAACACTGGTTGTACTTGGTAAAGAAGTAGTTTGGATTGTCTTACCGCTGAGACGGACATTTCCATCCTCCTAAAGGTGCGATAAATGTTACTCTGACCAAAAATTATCACAGTTTTTTCATGGCTTTTGTCACATATTTTGTTAATATTTTAATTTACTTTTTTTTCCCCCCTAAAACATTCAAATATGTTGTTGCTTGTACAATTGCTCATTTCAAAATCATGATGTTTGTGCCATGAGGCTTTATAGAAAAGAAAGAACAAGGAAACCAACTCACAAAATGATTTTATTTGCTTTCCAGGGGATGTCTTTAAACAAACAGACTGATTTTTTTTTTCTGTATGAATGTTTAGGTGCACTTAAACAAAACTTAGCTCTGAAGTATCATTTTATTTTTCTTGTAGTGTTTTCAAACTCTTCACACTGTGCACAGGCAGAACTCCAGAACAGATGCTTTGTCACCCCAGCCTAGACTATGCTGTGTTCCTCCCAGATGGTTTCTCAGTTCAGATTTTATAATGGCAAAGACTTTTTGACTTCTAATTAAATCTTTGTAGTGCTTCTTCAAGCAGCAGGAAAAGTTAGCAACACAAATATTTGCTGTCCTATTGCATGAAGACCATCACTGTATTTTTCCATGAGGCAATAGTACTTCCACAATAAGTTAATTTTCTTCAAGTTCATTCAAGGAACTGGGTTACTGCCTGACAAAGCAACTTTTTTTATTGAATAAGCATGGTGTTTCCAAAATAACTTTCAGACATTCCCTGAAATAGCAACACTACAAATATAATCAATCCCTTTTTGATAGCCTTGCTGTTTTAACTGCTTATACAGTTGCAATTAATGCTGCATCTACCTTTGAAATACCTTTCTAACATAATGCAATTTTTAAATGTTTGCAGTCTCATTACCTTCCTTGAGTGAACGGTATTTGTAATCCAGTTCTATGCCTCAGTCCTCTTTGTCTTTGAAGGTCGCATGCTTTTCAATTGCATCAGTGCAAGAGGCTGGGAGCAGAAAGGTCTGATGACTCCTTGCTCCTCTTTACTTTAGCAGTGCAAGCAGAAACTATGTGAAACCTATTGTCCCTGTTGTGCTGTCATACAATGAAGCTACAAAGAGTAATAAAATGTTATGAAGAGTTCTTCCTTCTCTAATCTCATTCATATGCCACTATAAGGACAGGTCATGGTCTCCAGTTCTGTAGAACTCCTGACCATAATTTGTCACATGCTAAAGTATTGTTTCATATTAAGTCCACTGAGGCTGTTCATTGGTTTCTCTGTCACTACTTGTCAGTCCTAGCACTGGCTTATGTTTCTGTTACCAATCACTCTGGTAAGTTAAAGTAAAACAAATTCTTCTAAGAGAATACTTTCTTCTGAGTAATTTTACTTAATATACAAAATATCTAGTAACCAATGTTACAAACACAATTATCTTTGCACATAGCTGTCTGAATTAACAGATATTTCAAAGCCATTGGCATCAGTGCCCAGTAAATGCTCTTTTATGTTTGAATGAAAAATTAGTTATAACAATGAATGGCTTTTTTAAGACAGTCATAATCCTTCTAACTTGTGCACAGGCCATTTAATGAGTCTCACATATCTTTCTTTGTGTTAACATCATATATTTATACAATTATACTAATATATAATATACTAATATATAAAATATTAATGTGTTTTTCATTAAATTTTATAAACCGGTCTTATAATAAAAATCCATCAGCAATCACAAAAGAGTGAACAGGAATGTCTCAGTGCACTACCTCATCTGCATAACTGTGAGTAGGTTACATATTATCAAGGTTCTTGAAGGCTGGGATAATAATTTTGCATACTAAACAGCAATGTCTTGTGTACGCTGCTATTCTGTTCTAGTGGCTATTTCATAAACTATCTAAGTGTAATCTAAAGTAGGTGAAGTTTGTTAATTTAAAGGCTTACTATGGAGTAAATAGGATCTCTAGTTTAACAAATTCTTTTGCATGGTCATCCTACTGAGTACAGAAGTTCACAAAGGACCTTGGCTGAAGTACAGTGAAAAGTACTAGCAAGATATGAATTTCTCCACCAAGGATACTAACAATCACTTACAAATCTGTTTGATTAACAAGCAGATTTTTTAGGATGAAGTAGCATAGCTACTGTACCAGTTGGGAATAAACGGAACAAATTCTTAACAGAAGTCTAAAATAGACCCAAACAATGCAAAACAAAATATATTGGAACAAACACTTTCAATTGCATTTCATTAACTAAACAGACAATTTTGGAAAGTAGGATCATTAATGGAAGAGAATTAGTGCCAAGAGAAGAGGTTATAAAATCCCTGGCACTTTGAGAAAAAGGCAGAAACAGGCAGTCACTGAGACCAAGGCATTGTATAGCTTTTTTCCCTCAAAAATCTATTTCCTCATCATTTTATTAAAGATATTATCTCCCTCTGGAAATTTACCTCACTTATATCCCTGGACTATTACAGGTCCAACAGCACTGCACTTCTGATTGATGGCTTAGTACACACAACATATCTGTCATTTGCTCTTTGGCAGATATTAAAAACCAGCAGAACTGTAGAAATATCCTTCTGAAGGTGGGCACTGAATAAAACCTAATATAAATCAGAGCTCAGAACTTGAGATATTCACAGGCAATATGATCTCCTGCTGGAGTAATCCTACTCTTCTTCAGCTTCAGGGAAAATAAAACATTTCCAAATATAAACCCCAGAGTTAGTATTATCTTAGAAAAAAATATGCTAAATAGCAGTTTTGTATGCACTGTGTGAGTATAGGAAATTAGGCTCTACTGAATTGAGTCAGTCAAGAAATTCATTACCTAAATTGGTGCTGAAATAAAAAATAGATACATAAATCTAAAACTGAGATCTCAAATCCCTTTACTTATGTTGTTTAGCACTTCTTTTTCAATCACTGTTAGTCATGACTTTTATCAAGAAAACAGGGCTTGTTTGTTTTGAACTCACTTCTGCTGGAATAGGAGCAGATTTACCATTTCCAGGTGAGTGTTCCAGTCACCAAGCCATTGTGTAAAATAGAATACTGCTATTGTAGGCTTTATATCTCTACCTTCAGGATAAATTTGCTACCTGTCATTGTCTCTCAGACATAGAAATCTCTTACTAAAGTCTTGGAAGAAGACAGCATTTTGGACACATTCCTATACTTGATGTTTCTTTATGCTTTGTTCTAAACAATTGCTAATTAATGCTATGAAATCTTGCCTTGTAACTCCATCCTTACAAATTCCCTTTCACTGACACAATTTCTGTTCATCTGATGACCTACAGAAGATTACAGCCAATAAAAAGTAGCAAGCTGTATTCTTTCAGTACATATTTTTAAATCGAGCTGTTGTAATAAGGGTTAAAGGGGCTTTTTTGAGCGTTTAGAGATATTAATAGGAGGCTTGATGCTTTGCTCACTCAAGTCAGCAAGTTTCTATTGATTTTGTTAGAGCTCAAGTATAATATGCTAACTCACTATCTGCATCTCAAGTATTGGTATAGATTTTGAATCTTATAGTACAAATCTTAGCAGCAGACAATAAAGAATGATTCACTAATGCAAGAGGTTTAGGTTGCATTCCTATTAATTAGGCTTCCATTTTTCCCAGAGAAGACCATGCCAAAAATTTGCATGGGCTCAGGGGACTTAAATATAAATTATGGTCATTCTTATTCATGGCCTTTGGACAGTATGTAATCAACACAAGAACTAGGAGAGAGAACTTTATGGAGAAAAGAAGGATTTACATAAACACCCAAAATAACTAAGCAGAAAAACAACTATGCTAAGAAATTTCAGGACCAGATGGAATGTAACATTATTTTCCTAGATGCAGTATTACAAGCCATAGAACTCTATCCAGTTTACCCCTGTACTGTGCCAAAAACACATTCTTCAAAAGGTATCCAGCTTTGGCTTCCTGTGAATCTCCCCATCTCTTAATATTTGTTTCTAAAGACAATTTACATTTCCCAAAGCAGGCAAGTAAACAAGAAAAGGAACAAAAACATATAAAAGATTAATGGTTTTTATTTTGTCTTAACACACCTATATGCCCCTTTATGAGTATCAATCACTCTATTTAAAATATCAAAAGCTTCAAATTCTCAGTCATGAAGCAGCCGATCTCTACAGAAACCAGATGAATATTGGAATTCCTTTCAGCTGGTGTTGACTCTGCAGGTTATTCCAGACTAGTGATATCTGATGCAGTCAATCAGTCAAACTGCTTGAACAATCCGCTCCACTCCAACGGTGCCATATTCTGCTCCACTGTCATCATTGAAGACATTTGTTGTCTTCTGACTGCAGCCCAAAATGACTATAATGATTAATTTTAAAAATATTTGCCATCTTTTGCACTATTGGGAGACATATGTCAGTCCTGAATATTTAATAAGAGACATCATCTAATTGAAGTGTTTATTATGAGCAATAAGCTAGTTTTACTTCACCCATTTTCCATACAGATTCATACAACAAACTTCAAACTATATGCAAGCATATATGGATATTTTTAAATAGAAAACATTTAGTGAACACAACAAAAAAGTCTGCTGAATACTTTGTATTCCTAGATGTTTCTGTACTGTGGTCAAAGTGAGAATGAGAGCTGTATTTAAGGTATTGTCTTCATCTATCCAACGTACACTGTAGAGGAATATAATCTTACTCAGATCCTGCCCCTATGATGGTACTCAGATTTTTATTGCAAAGCTGGTGAAGGAATAGTAAGAAAATGAAGATTAGAAATCTGATACATAACCTAGTTCAGTAAGAAACTTTTTAGACTGAAGAAATGAGAGCATCTGAATCAAGCTCTTCATGTCAAAACATCATGTCTACCAAACACTTTGACTTATGTGTCATAAAAAAGTGACCCTCAGATAATCCAGGCAATTTGATAACATAGAAGAGCAGGTGACAGGGCACAGTTAAGTTCACAACCTTGTGTTTATATATGATTTCATGTAGCTTAAGGAATAATATCAGTGAGAATGTAGAGACCTGTTCTTGCAATTTCAAAAAACAGCTCCTATCCATACAACCTTCACAGAAAAGCTGCAAAAATGTGAATAACAGTGCTATAACAAAAATCCAGAAACCTTTCCTTTTCAGTTATTAGATATCGATAACTACCCTAAGATGGGTCTTAGTTCATATATTAAAAATTAAAATCTTAAAGTATATATTTTAAAATATTGAAATATAATGCAAAGAATTCACTTACTGAATGTTTTGTCATTCCAGACTTATTAGACCTGCCTTTGTTATTAAATAATTATTAAATATAATAGGATTTAAAATTGTTTTAAATGTGAGGTCTCACAGCTGTTGATAGGAGCAAATTTACCTGCCATTTCCATTTTCATAAATATGACATCAATTCTATATGATATATTCCAACATTATTAGCTGCAGCTTTGCTGATTAGGAATTACTGTCTACTATTTCCATAAATTACACATCATTAACAGTGGCAGGCAGGCACAAGGAGCTGTTCTATTAAAGCACGGGTCTCACATAGGTCTTGTGCTATAAACCAGTGAGGAACTTTCTTTGTAAAAAGCTGTATGGCCTTCCATCCCTTTGACATTAAGAGTTTAAATAAATTATAATTCATAATTATCACATCCAAATTTTCAGGAGAGGTCCTAAAGTGAGGGTAATTTAGAGATGCACCACACTAGTAAAAATAAAAAACAAACCAAAAACAAAAGCATCAAAACCCCCACATTTTGTAATATATGCCTGAAAACATCATTTCCCCCATTCAAGAATCCTACCAATAACCTTAGATCCCTTCAGTATAACATAACCAAGTCCTATATGTTGCATCAAGTAATCTGTTTTTATTTATTTTTAAATGAAGCAGCCAAAGTTAATAAAGATGATGATGTGTCATAACATATATTTGTATGTTATGTTTGACATAGCTTATCATCTATTAAATTATAGACATAATCTAAACTACACGATTGCACTTCATTTTGAGAAAGATCAATAAAAGCAATTGATATCTACAAAAAATCTCATATATACCCCTTTCCCTAACATGTGCAACTGTGAAATGCATGACAGAACTGGGCATAACCACAATCTAAAATATCCTGCAAGGTTGCTCTACTGTCTAAAATACTCCTCTGAAAGGAGACGCAGTGTCCACTTACAGCTCTTTTTCTGAAACACAGAGATGATGGTCTCTGTGGTTTCCATAAACTTCAGTTCTGCTATGGATGGTGAGTGTGTTTACCACTACCAAATCAAACTTGTTAGACAATTTAACTGTGAATTAACTTTTCAATTTAAGGAATTTAATACTCCATGCAACTTGATTACATATCAAAGCCAAAATAGTTATTGAGCTGAAACAGATTTTTGGGATATGAAAGACTCATGATGCAAGATGAAGTTTTAAGTTACTTAGAAGTTCTTGAAAGAATATATAAAAGTTATGGCAATAACATTTTTGGTTGTTGCCACCTACATGAATACCATTAATTTCAGAATTCAGTCTTCTGTTTGGACTTCGTAACATTTTCTGTTTACTTTCTACTAACTACTGTAAAGGGGCAAATAACAAGCCCTCTGTTCCCTGAGGACCTTTTCATTAGTGTAATTTACTGTTCTTGTATTTTAATTAAAATGAAATATATTTCTATTTCTAATTAATTTTGAGAATATACCTCTGTGATGATAAAATTAAGAAATTAAGGTCATGTTCTTTCCTATGGTACCAAATTTTATCAGCGTAATTTTAGAATAGTATTTCTGTATTATGTGTAAACAAATCTGGAATCTTGAAGGATACTTTTGTACTTGTAACGTTAAAGGTATGAGCTTTGTCAATGTTCTGTGGAGCTAAAAAATCCAGTATGAACATAGCTTTCATTCCTGGTTCTTTCATTTCCTCTCTTTTTGTCTCTTAGTGCTTCCAGTTTGGAATAAGATCAATAGTTTTTCACCTTAATTTCTAAATTTTTCCATGTAATTAACAGATAAATATATATTGGTTTGCTTTCCATTTTAGAAAAATATAGAATATATATAAAAATAAGATAAAAGTATTTACAATTTTCATTAATTGTGAGAGCTTAATAGAATGTTTTATGGTCCTGAAAAGTATGGAAGAGAACTAGCTGAATTGAAACACACCTACAGTCATTTTTTTGCATTCAGTTTAGAAACATTGTAGAAACATGGGGAGTTTTATGTGGAAGAAAATAAAGCTGTTTTCACCATTAAAACATAAAAAACCCCACATTTTCCCTATGAACTTCAATTATAAGTGAAGCGTTTTCTGTTCTTTCTTTGTTGATGTGTCTCTAAGATACATAAAACTGTTCTGAAAAATATTATGTAATGTTTATATGTTGCATTCTCTTTCTGACCTTTGGCTAAAGCATGAACAGAATGGTTCAGCATTCTGCCCCATCAGCCAATTTTCTGCATTACAAGTAGCTTTTTATTGAGTTGTGACTGTTGAGGACTCAAGTGCATTGTGATAAATATTGAAAGTTTCTTCTTATCAGGAGATTAATGTGTGTCGTCATTGGTCTCTCTGGACATTACTTCTTAATAAAGAGCAATTTACTTAAATTACTCTTCTCACTCCTTTTGCTAATATTGCAGAATTACTAGCAAGAAAAGGGAAAGCTTTTAACTCTGCTTTGCAGGAAGTAGTATTTAATTTTTTCATTTAAGATCTAAAGCAATTGATTAACCATCATAAAACCTAACCAGACTAATTGCAACACAAAGGAGAGCTGGCCAATTACAGTTTTCTACATTTTTTCAAAGATCTCCACTAACCTGTAAAGGGAGAAGTATGTGATAATGAATCATTACAATACCGTGGCAAATTAGATACAGATGGAATATTTGTTATGCCATTCACCATTTCCACACAGGATTTACTTCAGGAAAAAAGCTGTTCTTCTAAACAGGTACCAGAATTAATTTAAGCATAATTCTCACTTCTAGAAAGAATATGAAATAATTTTGTGGATTTTATCAGTGACTAAGCATTCTCCAAAGGGATCTGCCTGAATCAATGATAATTCAGAGTTTTTCAGAATAACAGACTGGTATTTTTCACGTAAACAACTCATACTTTGCTGTCTTTTAAACAAAACACCTAGTTTTACTGTAAAGACAACTTTGCACTTGAAGATTTAAGTTTATTACATTTTAACAATTGACAGCAAATAACCAAAAGTGAACTAAAACTTTTAAGCAATATCTGAAGGAACATCATAATGATTGTGCTGGCTTTTTTTACACTTAATTGACTTTTTTATATAGACTTCACATTGAGGAATAATTTCTCTATCTTGAAAACTTTCACAGCTATAAATATAATTTCCTTTCTGACCACCTACTCTTTGTTTTAGGCAATTATTCCATGCCAAGGTAACTGGCACAAACAGGGATAACACTCATGTATTTTACATCACTGTAAGATTACCTTTCTTCTATAAAACTTCAATAGCACTCTAAATTAGAAAAAAAAATTAGATTCACATTTTATTCCAGTATAGCAAGATGATGAAGGATTAGATTTATTAAAGTTTTCTGTATAAGTCATGACTACAAAAATTAGGATGAAAATAGATCATCTCCCTTTATGATCTGCACAAAAAATTGTTTTAATCACAAGAAGCTCTACAGTTGAATACAGGAAAACCAACAAAGTGGGTAAGAAAATATTTTTCTAATACCTGACCTCGTGTATAGATCAGGAATCTCATGTCATTAAAAAAAAATATCATTTTTAAGAGTTCAGTATGTAAGGGAAAAAAAGACAAAACAAAAGGATAATATCCTGATGCAGATGGATTTCATTGAAGATACCACTTTCACTAAAGAAGGAATTATGAGTTTCCAATCACATGATCAAACACTGGGACATAATTATCCAGAAAAGCTCAAAGACAATTTTTCTGATTTGTAAACTTGAAAATTGTGTGATGTCTGGGAATACAATTTTCCTGCTATAATTTTTCAATATTGGATGTTACAAGCTATTTATTTTGCAAGCCACTATAGCTGCTTTCAATGCAATAGCACAAAACTGACCTAAACTATAGAAACTAGCATGTACACAGAAAATGCAGGTGTTTACTTGACTCTGGAGAGTGATAAACTAACAATCAAATTTTAATTATCTCATATCATGTTGAGTGTGACTCAAAATAATGCATGTAGAGCACTAAATACCTTCTGAACTCTGTCATGATCTGACCTTAATTTGTAATGAAATTCTGATCAATATACAGCACTTCAAGTATATGTGTGTAACAGATTATTCATCCATATTCTACCCAAAGAACATTTGAATTTCTTAATAGTTCATGATAGTTCAATGTAGAAGCTTTCCAACTAGTAGACCTATAAACTTACAGAGCTGAAATAAGTGCCTTACAGAGCTGAAATAAGTGCTATTAAAATAACAATCTTAACAGCCATGATTAATGACATGACCAGGATATCAAGTCAGAAGAGATGTATTAGACAAACAATTATAGTAATTTATTTGTAAAAAATCTAAACCTGTAGATTAGTCAGCAACATAGCATAATTTTCAATTACCTTGTCTATTCCTGCCTGCCACTGAAGACCCTTTTATTCTCTTTAGGCAGATAGCAAAAGTAAAAACTAACTTTTATATGCTTAGACAATGTTTTAGACCTTACAACACTCTAGTCATAACTGCACTGTGTTATTCTCAACGGTGACAGTTCACTTCATATGGGTTGAGAAGAAGCAGATTTTGTAACGCTGACGTAAAGCTCTCTGAAATCAGTAATAGCTGTTGGTTAATGACAATGAGCTCGATCAGTTTCTAGGATCCTCATTGTGTAATACCAGGCACTTTCTGTAGTCACGTGTTTGAAACTTGTACAAATTAGCTTCTCCTGTTTGGTTAGATTGCTTAAGGTCACAGGAAATGCAGGTCATTGCTGCTCTGAGGTGGCATCTCGTATGTTACCATGATTATGGTAGTAACAACAGAATTGTGTTCAGTTTTATCAAATTTCTTCACTTCTATCAAAAGCATAATCTATATATATCATTTTAGTAAAAAATAATTAAGATAGAATATTTATGCAGAACAACTAAGACATACAAATTTGTTTGTGGTTAGTTCCAGTGACAGACTTGCTGTTTATACTCAGAACTCAACTTCCTTGGGAAAGACCAGCATATCAAATGCTGAAAACCTCTCCATAACAAGTATGTTAGTAGCACTAAGAATACTAAAATTACTTAAAATAAAAATGCAATTTGTCTGTGAGGAAAATCACAATAAATTCCTATTGTTTTTCACCTAAGGCATCATAGATATGTAGGTACTTATTCTCAATTTTTTTATTTCTCTGAACACGTGTATTTCGATTGTTTAATTAAATTTCTTTATTTGATATGATCAAAACTTCTATGTAGCTACTCTTACTTGTGACTGGAGCAATTTAAGAAATTCAGAGCAGTTCAAGTATTTTCCAGCTGAATTTTTGATCTCCTACTGGTCTGCCAACTGTAAGCTGATTGTAGAAAATGCATGCATTCTCCCAATTTCTCTTGATGTGAAGTAGAATAGGTTCCTTTAAAGTTGTCATGACATAAGGAATGCTAGTTCACTCATCATAAGAATTGAAAAGGAACATTCTTTTATTAAGCAAATATACCTTAACAAAAGATGAAGAAGTCTCCCACTATAACAGTTGACTTAACCAAATCAAATACAATGAAAAATAACCATTTGAACACATTCTTCTTCAATTTATTTCAAATACATGTAGGTGAATAGAAATAAACATTCTTCAAGCTTGGGTTTTTTGTTTGTTTTTCTTTTCTCCGCATTTAAGTACCTTTTTTTACAGGTATCACCTAAGCAAAAGTTAAACCACATAGATACCAAATACCCCATTTTCTGCTGTCAAGACATACTAGATTTCATATGAACTAAAGATTTATGACTAAAAATTATAATGCATAATAGTAGTCATAAATAAAACAAGAATTTTCAGCATTTTTGTTTCATCGTCTTAATAGTTTGAAATTTTGTCTTGATTTGAAGCAAAAAATTATGTCGAAATTCTGATTTTTGCTTTGCTCTATTAAATTAGCTTTGTTCCAGGTGACTGATTTTTTTTTTTCTTGCAGATGTTTCATTCATCAGAACAGACTTAGGTGAACTGCCTTAAATACAGTCATTTTGTTTATTCAAGGTTTTGGAAAAGAGTGAACAAATGAGCTTTAAAGTAATGTTTGCCTTGCCTTGGGGAACATGCAAGTCTTCTGTTTCAAGTAATGTATCTGCTTTACATGTACTTTTTTTTCTGTTTTTCTCTGCAATGCTTCTGGTTTCTGTAATTTCAAAGGAGTTTTTGTGAATTCATGCGTACAGCTACAACTCAAATCTGGGGAAGGTTTATTTAAACCCTAAACAATGTGTTGCTAAATTAAAGGTATGTATTTTGAGAAGGATCACTTTAAAATACACTTTCAGGCAGAAATGTTTATTACTTTAGTTGATGGCACTGAAACTCAGAATTACAGATGAGATGAAAAGCAACTACAGGCTGGTTTTTGAAGACAGAACACAGAAAGAAACAATTTTTTTCCAGGAAAATACAGATAATCTGAAAATAAATTGTGTAGTACATAAATACTAGGTGAATATGAAACATAAAAATTTCCTATACTACTCAGTGTCATTGCTGACAATTATTTTCCCAGCTTGGAACACCAGTAATGTTGACTCCTTTAAAACTGATGAAGCCTGCTGTTTTCCCCATTTTTATGTATCACTCAGTGCAGTAATCACTGTGTTTCAGAGGGGAAATAAGCTAATATGAAATTAGAGAACTCTCTTAGAAAGTTCTTTATTTTGGTACAGTAATAGGATCCTTCATGCTGCTTCACTGGGCATATCTATGATAGAAAATTAAATATAAAGAGCTTTTTTCCCCATAATTTCTCAATATAGGCTTTTTTTCCTATGCATTCTGCATTCATGAAGTCTGATGACAGGTATTTAAATAGGGAAAACACTTTTGAAAAGTGTTTCTTGTACAGACTTGATGTATGCCAGCATTATTGTCAATTTAATTTAGATTATTAAAGATATAAAGTGTAAATTTGACCTACAAGATAGCATGTTTTCTGAAGGAGATGAACAGATATTAAAGGGCATCTTGCAGAAAAATGGTGAGCATGATTCTCATCCTTCTTAGGACAAGGATTCCAGGAAAAACAAAAGTTTTTTTCTGTATTCTGCCTTGCAGTGATGTTGATTAGCCATATAAATTTTTCACGGTTAGGCTGGACACCCCAGCTCTAACAGGCAGGTTGCTGATTTGAGGAGGCTGTGGCCTTGCAGGTAATATATTTGGTTTAGAAGTATCATGTCTCCCACCTTTAAGGCAAGGGCTCAAAGTAGAAGCAGTTTTCTCAGTCCTGTGTGTATGGTGCAGGAAGAGAACAAAGGAATCCAGGGCCAGGCAAAATATAAGACACTTTCTACTTACAATTTTCTCTGGGAGTCATTGCAATTGGCTTCTTACTTGGAGTGTTAATCCTGCACTCTTAGTGTTTAACATTCCCTAAGAACTGCATTGTCAATGAATTCAGAGGTTATAGATTCTGCTTCATTCAACCTCTATTGATTGGCACTGAAACACTTTAGTTTTGATTGCAACATGAATTACAATGCTTAATTTATCCTAAGAATGGTCTTGTGAGCCAAGCAGGGAAATGTTTCTTTCTCTTTTATAGGTGGGAACTGGTGTAAATATATATATGAAGTCCAATTCTTCAAACATACTTAGGGGATCTCACCCGTCACATATGTACTGAATTTCTGCCTAGGCTGCCACCTTAAACCATAGGCATCTTGGTCTTATTTCAATGGCAGTACTGAAAGTTTTGGTAGTTGATATTTTCACAAATAACTGAATTTCAAGCCAGATACAATGGTCCTTCAGTCTGTCAGGGCAGACTCAATGGCAATTGACAAAGAAATACTGAAAGTTCCTTCTCCAAATCAAGCAGAGCTTGGCTTTGAAGGTAAATCGCATATATCATAGGCATTATAGCTGTTCAGGGAATAGCACCTGCTCTGGCTTCACACATGGTGAAGACAAGTGTAGAATTAGAAAACCAGGATGGTACACAGATGGAGGCTTCTTACTGACCATAAGCAGATGCCTTCGTCTCTCCAGTTAGTCTCTTAAATCTGCCTTATTCTTTTCTTTTTAATGAATACTTAACTAACTGACATGGTTTCCCATTAGCCTAAAGGTTTCCCTTTGGTGGAGCATTAACTATGTATTGTGGAACTCAGGCATTCAGCTCAGGAGGGAGGATTTCAGTAGACCATTTTCCTTTCCCTTCTGCCATATCCCTCTTCAATGCTCAGCAATAAAACCAGCAACAAATGCTTCCCTGATCTGAACCTTCCCTTCTTCAAATACAAAGATGATCTTTATTTTTTATTTCACAAAATTCAGGGAAGTGGGAAAGAAGAGGTAAAGGGTAGCAACAGCCATGTACATCTGTATCCTCTTCAAAGGTTGCAAAATTGAAGATAGTACATGCCTTTTCAGAGGTATTGGAATTTCTGTGCATATTAATGAAGATGTCTAATAGCCAAAATGAGTGCAAACAGATTTTTAAAATAAATGCTACTTATTTTGATCCAAAGATCCTGTTCTAACCATAGCATTCTCATTAATTTCAGAACTATACAGTCTATGTAAAATATATGCTGAGGCACATGTAACCTGGGTTAGCAGGTTATAGAAAGTCCACTTAGTTCTCCATATTTTTAATGTCAGTTTTCCCAGAGAAGGCTGAAAGAGAGACACCAAAGACTTTCTTGACCTTTTAAATATGCAAAGTCCTCCAAAGCATGCAAGAAAAACTGATGTTACAAAATTATCAGAACAAAACTATTGAGTTAACTCAATGCAAGTACTTTAAGATTCACTAAATAACTTCTGAATTTATCTGAACACTGGTTCCCAAAATCATATATTTCCTATCTTGCTCAAGTTCAGATACTGATGCAGTTAACATAGTGATTGCATTCATTGCCATGAGCAGAACTGAACCTTCAGTTAGTAGTGTTTTAAAAACCATGGAATTATTGTTTCAATTTGATTTATTAAATTCAATATCATGTCACTTGGAAAGAAAACATTATGGTAACAAAGTAACTTATCTGAAGAACTGTGCATTCAGAAATGAAATCAATTATTTTAACTGGTATGATTTAAAAGTAAAACAGTTTACATGCAAAATACGATAAATAGTCCTTACTCACTTCAAACAATGTACTGACATCTTAGAATGTGTCGTTTAGTTCCAAAAGTTTCTAACTACTGTTTCTAACACTTACTCCAACACATTATGTCTGCAGTGAAAGCAATTTTCATCATTTATTGCACCCCTTAGATAACTACCATGAACATAGCTGATCTAGAAGAAGCTAAATTAATTTAGATCATGCACTCAGCACTCTGAAGTACTAACTTTAAATGACATTTTCTTCAGCTCCTTTCAGAGATGACAAACACTGTCACTATTAGATGAAGCCTTAGTACATTGCCTAAGAGTAAGTCTTAGGTCCATAGGTCATTCAGCAATTTTGCTGTTGTAAATTATGATACGTCTAGTATCAGATGAATTCCTTGCCTGTCAGAAATTATTCTTGTCACTGGGCTAAGATGCAGTTGGAATGAAAGTGATAGTGTAACATATGGTCTTGCTCTAGGATAGCAGACACATATTCACTCTCTCAGTGTCTATTAATCAGCTCTTGATGCAGTGCCCTTTAGTTGCTAACCTCACTTCTGCATTTTTGTAGTAGAAAAATCATTCAACCAAAGTCTTTAAAGCAAGTTGTTCATTATATTGTACATTTCATGGAAGCAGATTATCCTACAGTTTCTAATTTTAGCTTATTTTGAGGGGTAACCATCATCTGATGACCACAAGAATATACTATTACAATTCAAATTATGATATCAGGAGTGGATAATTCAGTAGGAAATACTGATTTTGTATAATGAACTTTTATAAAAACAGTTTTGATAGAGATATTCTGTGTAAGGAAAAGGAACCAGCAATGTGTAGTAGTAATTTCCTTTAATATTGTTATTTCTCTTTGTAGTTATTTGTTCAATATCATTTATTAAAGATCTTAGAAGGGCATTTCAGCAGACAGAGCTATTACTTAGACACAGCTATTGTGTGTCAGCATGCCAAATAAATACTTATTGAAAATTTATCAAAATAAATATAAATATTCCAAGTCAGTAATTGTGATTCATTTGCCTAAAGAATAAATTTTGAATCCGATTTAAACAATCAGGAAAAAAAACCCCAAAAATAGAGCTAACAATGAGATTTACAGTAACAAAAGAATAAAAACACACTGTCTAATTAGTACACACCTAAATTATACCCAACCTTTTACAGCTGCATCAAAAGTTTAACCAAATCAAACTGAATCCTGTGGAAGGGTATATATTCAGAAAACTCCAGTATGAGAGTCAGGTTTCTGTTGGTTTGTTACCTCATAAAACACCAGTTAACAAAAAAATTAAAAAAAAAAAAAAAAAAAAAAAACAAAAACAGGAAATAATAAGAGCAGAAAAACATGAGCTCATTTTTGGCTTAATTTTGGGCAGACAGTCAACATTTGTATACGTTGACACCTGGATAGTTGGCTGGCATGTAGAATTATATTTTTGTTTTCTATTGTGTTAAGCCCTTCAATGATAAAGAATATGAAACTTTTCTGATGTATTTGTTTGAGAAAATATTTTGCTTCCATTTTCACAGAAAAAACCAGTAGACCAATGTTTATGCGTCTGGAAAGAATACTCTTACCTGAAGATAACCATGAATGCAATTCTTTAGAAAACTGCACCTTTCTATAAAAAAGAAATTAGGAGTTGATGTACAAACATGTAACAGCGTTGTACTATGTCCACATTCCTTACAGAATTTTACAGTATTATATGAAAGACACTTGTAGCAACTTTGAGGACTATCTTGAGTACCACTTTACTCATTTCCAAATATATTTCCAGCAGACAGCCTCAACCTAGAAACATAATTTTGTCTATTAAGTTGTTGTTATGATTATTTATTATTATTTATATATAGTGATATAGCCCCTGTATCACATATTTATTATCATTAATGCTGAGAGGTGATAGCTGGAGATGGTACATAAGAGAGGAGCAATGCATACTAGAGGTCAGTGAGTATATCTAGTTATTTTTTAGTACAGGTCCTAGGAAGGACCAAACACTTTCCAGCAACCACAGAATTTTGATTGTCCAGAAAGTGAATATCCTATAGTACTTTGCTTGCAAGCCTGTAATATTTGATTGAAGTCCTGTTATTACTTCAGTAGTCCATAAGTGCAGATCAGATGGCTAAATTCTTGTTATAATGCATGAAATATAGTCATGGCTTAATGAAATGCTGAAAGCCAGAGCTAGGAGAGAAGGAGGGATTGACCAGTTTCTGCATTTATGCATATCTGGAAGATGTCTAAATGATGCAGCAGTATATACTGAGTAGAGGATACCATTTAACATTCATCTCAGAAATATACTTAACTGTAATGAAGTCCCCCACCACTCCCACCCCAGTGTTCCTGACTAAAAAAAAAAAAAAGCTGGTTTAGCTTTTACAGTTTATTGAACAGTTTCAACTACAATAAATAAACATAAGATCGCTTGACTAGTACTCCGTGACAACCCTGGCCACAAAATTTGCATTTTCTGGACAGCAGTCTTATACCCTAGTATCTTCCTTTCTCAGAGCCAGTCTTCTCTCAAGTAAACAACCTATGGCTAATTACTTGTGCCCTACTGGTCCCAGATTTATGACATCTTTATCCACACATAGCATTATGATGTAGTATCAGCTGTACACAGTACTACGGATACAGATAAATAGGTGTTGTTGGCTTTACAAGACTGTGCTCCCCTAATGGTTCTCAATAGTACCCTCCAACAGCCCATGGAGTTCAGCTGTTTCTCACCATACAAGTTTCATCCTCCCCAGTCATGCTTTCTCTACAAAGTTAGTATGAATGTACTATGAATTCTTATACATGGTACTTAAATTTTCATTGGACCCATTTTCACTGGAGCCCAAGGCTCACTAATGGGTAAATGAGCTAACACTGAGGCTTTTTTTTTTACCTTTCTTCTCTATGAAAAATACAACTTGTGAATCTCAATGGGGTTTGTTGTGATTAAAGCAACTTGTCAGTCAGTTTTTTCAGATCATTTTGTGAAAAAGTGATGCACTGATATAAATACATTTAGAAAGTAAGACATGGTAGATTATTTTAGCAATAGAAAGACATTTTGCAGCAAGAGCAAGCTATATTTCTCATTATTGGGTGGTTATGTATTGAAAAGGTGCAGTACACAAAGGATTTACATTGGATTAAAAACGAAGAGACAAGTGCTGCTGAAGATATTCAGAGTACCTAAGGAAATTCAGAAAGTTTCTAATTCAACCTGTTTTCCTTCTTCCTCCTAAATATTTCCCCTTAAGATTCTCAGCTGACAGTAATTAGGCTTCTTAGGTTAGTTAATCTCAGAAACTTCAGTAGCAAAAGCCAGGTGACCATAGCAGTTGACCTAGACTTAATCAACTCTGTTGTTGACTTGCTCTAGCAGGACACACAATGAACTGTAAACACTATGCATGTTCATTTGCTAGGTTATTATTTGATTCATAATTTACATGTATTAATATGTAAATCACACCTATGAACAGCATTTTATCTTTTTAATGGTATGACATTATGCAAGGGAAGTTTAGAATCCAGTAATCATTTGCGTACCTTCTTGAAGAAAAATGCTACTAATGATGCCTTACTGAAAACTGTAAATATCAGTCTATTACTTTCCCTTTTTCTTTATTTCTAAACCAGTTAATCTTTGTTTCCTATAGTATTCACACCTTACTGAGTTTCAATTCTTTACTACTCTTTTCTTCTCATGAGATACCAATTGTGATAGAATAAAGAGGAGTTTCTCTTAAATTAAATTGAATATTAAAATGAATAAAATTATGCATCACTTAATCAGATCCAGTTTACCAGGGATATGGGATTAGGCAATATTCCTTAAATAATTAGATTGTCTCCTGCATCACCTCTACTACTCCATTTTTGGCTTCATTTTGATTGTATGTGTGCGCATCTGATTACATAACATAAATATCTCTATATTACCAGTATGTATGAAAAGATTATACTATTCTTCTCATCCTGAAAATAAAAGATTAGCGTTTGTCTGGAGAAGTGAGAATGGGTTATATTAATTCATCAGCATTGCAAGTAAAAACAATTACAGCTACAGTTGTAAGAACAAAATCTATCAAAATGTAAGAAAGTAAGATGCTGATTTCAGATGCATTTGTAGTGATAAATAGGCAAAGAAGCACAACAGTTCACATGCTATTTCCTCAATCTTTTGCAGTACAAAGTTCTGAAAACTATAGACTAAATACCCTTCATTTTACTAGAAGCATGCCACAAAAGTACATTTCAAGTTTTTCTCTAAATAGGTCTATTTATTTATATCTCTGTATTTGAATTACTGAAACAAGACAGAGAATATAAATTAATTATAGGGAGAGTCTACAGTTGTGGTTAGTAAAGTTGATATCAGATAATAAACAGTATGATATAATAAAATATTTAGGTAATCACTAAGAAGGACAAAAAGAAAACATGTGTCTGAATTCATATGCACTGAACTGAGGTTAATACTGCACATCTTTTCATGACAAATGTACTTCCTGAATATTCAAACATAGCAGAAGCAACAGAAAATAAATACTGAGCTTAACATGAGTGAAGACAGAAAAACTTTCTGTGACACTGATCTTTGCCTCTGGAAAAATATGTATCACATGCAGTCCT
Source organism: Campylorhamphus procurvoides (assembly GCA_013396655.1). NCBI lineage: Eukaryota > Metazoa > Chordata > Aves > Passeriformes > Dendrocolaptidae > Campylorhamphus > Campylorhamphus procurvoides. The sequence continues at coordinate 558,576 of WBMV01009007.1, read as the reverse complement.
TTGGACTAATTCTCACATTTATTTTACCACCAGCTGAAAAAGAAATTCTGTTCAAAGGTATCTTGAGCTTCTTTCTGCAGGAGAGAGAAACATCTAAGCCATTAAACTTAGACTCGTGTTATCCTGAGGTATACAAGCAAGAAGAATAATAAAATTAAATGAGAATGGCACGACTGTGGTATTCAACAGGTTAAATTCATTCACTGATAAAATCAGTTGAGTAATTGTCTGAAAAATGAATACTTATTTAGATTCTTGAAGTGCAGTGCATCCAGGGGATCTTTTATTTTGATTTTTATGGAAATCTGGTAAATTCTATAGAACATTATTGCACAAAATCCCCGACACATCTTATGACAAAAGTGGTATTCAATTTAAAATAAAAAAAACCCATGAGCATCCAGGGTTTCCCCATCCCAGGTGCAGAATCCAGCACTTACCCTTGTTGAACTTCATATGGTTGGTGATTGCCCAACCCTCTAATTTGTCAAGCTCTCTCTGCAGGGCCTCCCTTCCTTCCAGGGAGTCAACAGCACCTCCCACTTTTGTGTCATTTACAAACTTGCTTAGTATCCCTTCCAGTCCTGCGTCCAAGTTATTTATGAAGATGTTGAAGAGCACAGGGCCTAAGATGGAGTCCTGTGGAACCCCACTAGTGACAGGTCACCAGTCTGATGTTACCTCATTCACTGTTACCCTCTGTGCTTGAATGATACGCCGATTGCTCACTCACCACATGATGTGTTTATCCAGCTGTGTGCTGGACAGTTTGTCCAGAAAGATCTGGTGAGAGACAGTATCAAAAGCTTTACTGAAATCCATAAAGATTATATCAACTGGCTTTCCTTAATCACCTAGGTGGTTACCTTGTCATAAAAGGAAATCAAGGAAGAGCATCCTACTACATTACTTCACAGTTCATTATCATGTTTAACCTTATAAACTGAAGATAGCTCTGGCTATAAATTTATTTGAATAATTTAATACACTTCAATAGTCATTCTCATAAATTCCATTGAGGAGAAAACCTACAAAAGACAGGCCAGAAATGGCATAAATGGTGCAATGAAGACACAAATACTGCCACATCTGTTTTGCTGAGACTCAGGTACAATCTGTGGTTTTACAGAGCTGCTTTATAGATTGTCCTAAGTAAAAACAGTTATAAGACTAATTAGAAAGGGTCAAATAGTGTGATGTAGAGATTAAGGAGCAAAATGATTCAGTTTTGTTCAAATGAGGGAAGAAAACTTTAAAAGTCAGTCCCATTAAATGCATACATTTCAGAAAATGCAAAGGAGGTGCAGAGTCAAGGCTGAGAACCTCAGACTGTGCAAGAGGATTGTCTGTTACAGCTCATGCTCACTGTGTGAGAAAGCAGCCAAAACACTGAAATGCTAATGCCTTTTGCTTGGTTTGACTACACAGAGCCATCACTTAAGATCCCATTTGTAACATGAACTTACTGTGGTGCAAGAACACGTCCCTTCAGTAGACCCCAGCTGAGCTTCAAAAGGAAGCTACTTTGCAAAAATTTCTCCCCTCCCCCAGTTTATGGCTTAGCATAACATTCTATGGCGTGGAATATTCTTTCGGTTGGTTTGGTCCATCTGTCCTGCCTCTGTCCCCTGCAGCCTCTTGCCTAAGCCTGGAGGTACTGACTAAGTGGGCAATATGAAAAGCAGAAAAGACTTTGACACCATGTAAGCATGCTTAGCAATAGCTAAAACATTGATGTGTTACCAACACTGTTTTGGTCAGTGTTGGTAATCTAAACCATAGCGCATATGGAATGCTACAAAGAAACATAACACCCCGAGTATACCAGGATGTCCTCTGCTCTATGGTTATAGCAGAACACACTGATGCTTTTGTGTGCCAGTGTGATCACTGGTGAGATAAAAACAAAAGATAAATATTCTTACAAACTGTTAACTGCAGTAGTTGTGGCAGGCAAATGTCAACATTTCAAAAATAACCCCCCTAATATCATTGTACATTGCAGGATCACAATTTTATTCCTATATTCTTCAATGATAAAAAATAACTTTTTTTTTCCTTTCAGCATATTCCATGAAAATTGTTTGTGGAGGGATTCAATTTCATATAAAAACTATGGTGTCTGATGCATGTTTAGAGAAAAATATGCAATGAGATTTGAGTTGCTGTAAAAATAAAAAATGCATTTTCAATGTTCTAATGAGTTGGAGCTTATATTTCAGGTGCTCAAAACCAGAGTTCTTTTGCATCTGCCATGCTTTCCTTGTGAAATTAACCTACTTCTATCTGATTGTGCTGGTTTAAAGGTAAAACGGCAGAAGAAATGGACCCACCACAAGAGAGATTATAAGTTAGAGTTACAATTTAATGAAAGATATTACAATAAATGCACTGACACAAAGAGAAAACTGCTCTCAACTCACCAAAACCCAGCAGTATAACCCAGCATCCCGGGGCACAAGCCCAAAGGGGTTTGTTAGCTCTTGTGCTGAGACCAGCGTGGTTCCCCCAAGTCCAAAGTAAAAGGAAGTGAAGAACCTGTTGCTGCAGATGATGGCTGTGGTCTGGTCAGGAGTGATGGTCGCACTCTGGTCGAGAGTGGTGGTTTCCTCCTGTGGAGGTCCTGATGCTCCTCTGGATCTGACAAGGCATCCTCAAGGTCTTCTGAGCCCCGTGTATGTACCCTCAGGGAGCACCCAGTCGCTCCCCCAGGGCGGGGACTCACACAATGGGTGATTAACTCTGTGAGTCATGGGGTATTGTTGAACCGTTGATGGCCCATTAGCAGCCACGCCCCCTCAGGCTGGGTGTGAAGGTGCTAACGACTCCCTCAGCTGCTGGAAATGGTCCATTGTTCTTGGGGAATGAATAGAGGGTGTAGAATACACAGCTTTAATCACTCCCACACAGTGATAACTGGTCCCTCCTGCTGAACTAGGACACTGATGAACTTACTCAGTATTTTGTTTGAATTTAAAAGTAAATCTGTATTTCTGTGGAAGAAATAGAATACACATCAGATACTCATATAAATAATGCTGGCCTATTCGCTATGTTTCATTTTTGAACACAAAATAATAAACTAATTCATTTTCCATAATGTATCGCAGGTGTTTATTTTGGGGTGGTTTTGGTCTGATAAAAATCAGATACTGCCTTTTCACAGGATAATGAAAAATCTGAGTGTTTGACTTTCCAAGGTATATAATGATGAAAACAAAGGTACATCTCAAGAGAGAGCTAAAATACAGTTGATGTTTTTCTGTCTTATTTATTAAGTATAGGTTAACTTCCGACTTACCTACCAGGAAAAAAAACATTCATAAAACCAGTACAGATGAAAAGATACTATTTATCTTCCTACTGATATTTATACAGAGAAGGTACTTTTCCAGAAGATTGTACAAGAAAGATGATACTTCAAGAAAATCAATCATTTATATTACTACTAGAAATATGATCTATCAAATGTTTGCAATAAAACCTCATTGGGAGACATTGCTTTCACATTACAAACTTTCAGTTCTAGGTAGTGATTGATACTAAAATGACAAATTACTCTTGAGAAGATAATATTTTCTGATATAGATTGATATTAGAAACAGCAAAATGAATTCATTGTTATACATGCTAATTTGTGAAATATATAAATTAAATGCATTCCCCTGCAATGTTTGAAATTAGAGAAAAAAACTTTTTTAATGAAAGGTGTGAAGGTGGTTTGGCCATTTTGAATCTAGATTTACTAAACTGAAAAACAAAATTCTTTTTAGAAGTACTGTCATTTCTGTACATGTGTCTCTTGTTTAAATGCATGTAAGCACATTGGAAGAACACACATGAAGTTCATCTAATATAAAACAGAAGATTGAAAGTTGGACTGATTGCATAGCTCTGCTCAAGGGTAGTTATCATTACCTTACTGCCAACAGTAAGGGATATTTTGCGATGTATCTTCAAAAATGTTTATAGAGTTTAGTTATAATCAGTATTTTCATTAGTGATCTGGGTGATAAAATAGGCTATTGTTTTGGGCATAAGAAAAAAAAATAAGCAGACATTCTAGAACATTAAAGAAAGAGAAGTTATTATTTTCTGTCAGCTTAAAGAAATGTTCTGAAACAGTAATGAAGATGTACTTCAAAACAGAGTAGACTACTACAAGTAGAAATAAAAGGTTTTACAATCAGAGGGTTTAAAAAAGCTGAATTGGTCACAGTTTTTAGAAAAGAATGAGAAGATTAGAATGTTCCACTGTTTGTCAATCCACATAGTAAATAAATTTTTTGCTATGTTCAGACAAAGCTTCCTGTATTTCAACTTGACTGGGCACAAAGTCTGGATAGTTGAATTTTTCCTGCTCAAGCAGTCACCTACAGCAGATTTCAGAGGGCACTGCCCAGTTGGATTTTGAGTATCCCCAAGGGTGAAGATAGCATATTTATAATAATGCTATAAAGTTTTTTTGCATGTTCAGACGGAGTTTGCTTATATTTCAACTTCTATCCAACTCCTCTAATGCCACTGAGGACCACTGAGAAAAGACTAGCTCCATCTTTTTTGCACCCTCCCAGCAGACATCTATGCACTGAATATCATCCCTGAACATTCCCTTCTCCAGGCTGAACAGTTTCCTCTCTCTCAGACTCCTCACATGAAAGATACTCCAGTCCCTTGATCATCTTTGTGGTTCATGGGACTTTCTTCACTATGTCCATGTCTCTCTTATAATGGGAAGCCCAGCACTAGACACAGCTCTCCATGTTTCTTGACCTGCTGGCAATGCTCTACTTAATACAACCCAGGAGCCTGATGGCCTGCTTTGTGACAAGGGCACATTGCTGACCAGTGTTCAATTTGCTAGCTGCCAGAAATTCAGGTCTTTTTCTGTCAAGCAGTTTTCCAGCCAGTCTACCAGCATTTACTGGTGCATGGGTTTATTCCTCTACAAGTGAGGAAAATGGCATTTCCATTGATTTGCCTTCATGAGTTTCCTGTCAGTGCATTTTTTCCAGCCTCTTGAGGTCCTTTAAAATAACACCAAAACCTTCTGGTGGATCAAACACTCCTTTCAATTTTGTATCATTAGCAAAGTGCTGAGGGTGTGCTTTGCCTCATCATCCAGGTAGGATTAAATTAGGTTAAACAGTACTGGACCCAGTGTGGACTCTTGGAGCATACCTCTAGTGACTGGCCTCTAAGTGGACTTTGTCCAGTTGATCACAATGTTTGATGCTGGCAGTTAATTCAGAATTTGATCCATCTAACTGTTCACTGGCCCATTTTTAACCAGGTTGTCTGTGAGGATGTTGTGTGAGACAGCATCAAAAACTATGGTCAGGATAAGCAACATCTGCTTTGCCCTCATTCACCAAGCCAGTCATGTCATCAGAGCAGGCTCTATCCTGGCATTCCAATATTTTTATTTGGTTTATGATGAGCTATCAGGGGATAAAAACAATAAGGCTGATAAATGGTAGCAAATGTAACTTAAAAACATAGCTGCTAATTCGTGCATCATCTAGTACTTTTTTAATCTCTTCCCTGAATCTTGTATTCTGTGTTTTCAGGTTTCAGAGGCACGTCATAACATCCTGAGTCAAAAATAAATCAAATCAGAAGTATTGTTGGGTCATACTATCTTGGATACAAAGATATGACAAGATGAGCTCATCATCTAAATGTGTGTGTCTATGTATTTCTGACCAACTCTACTGATCAGCAAATAGAAGTAGGAGGCAGTGTCTAAAACCCATTCTTAACACTGCCAAGCATTCCAACAGGAGATACTACTTTGCTACTCAAAAATATAGAGTGTTAAATATTATTTTTGAAATTTGTAATATGAAGATGCTGAGTTTAACACACACTTTGATACTTAACTCCTCCCTGACACATTTGGAAACAGATATACAAATATTTTTTGTTTATTTCTTTCATATTGCAGAAAAGTACAGCATGACAAGTTGAAATGTTGTTTCATATTTATTTATTTTTAAGAACGGAGATCTATTTTTTAAATCACTAAACTCAGGATAGCACTTAACTGCCATTGATAAAACAGGTATTTCACTGTATATCTTAAGAGTTTAACGATTAGGCACTTACTGGGCTGCAGAAAACTCAGATTCAAATTTTACTGTTATCTTGTTCGGAACTGTGACAGAGACTTTCAGCTTTATAAAGTGTAGTCTAATCAGTAGCTGTTACAGCTATTATAAGCCAGGACTTTTCTTTCCTTGCAAGGCCTACACCCCAGGTGGATTCTCAAATAAAAGTCATACCACCAACCTGCATAAGGTTATTCTTACATGCCTAGTCAATGAGTACTCACTTATAAAACATGAAACAGCTACATCAGGAGAGACAATTTTCCATTAAATTTAGAAGCTGCAGCATGACTGCAGAGCTAAATGCATTTGGATGATGGGAAATATTTTCATGCAAGGTTCCATTTCATGGGATGGGGTTAAGGAAATAAAACAGATTCCTTTTAAGATAAACACCTTTTCTTCTGTTATCTTTAGCAAGTCCTTACACTAATCTGTTTACACTAGGCCTTATTTAGCTGCTACGTAGCTGCAAGTGGAACATATGAGCTGAAGTTGCTTTTAAGACACACTGTTCTGTAGCAAACTTGGAGGCCTATGACACGTGTATTATCCAAACAGAAGCGCTGGAAAGTGTAACCTGCCGGAGCTGCCACACTCCACCACAGCACAGGGGCCGCTGTGTGTAAGGCAAAGGGGTGTCCTTAACACTGCCAGCACATTCTGCCACATACACATACCTGAAAGTATATATATATATATATATGTACATATACATATACATTCACCTCTGTCTATTTTAAAAGCCCTCTGATTCATTCACCCGGCTGTATTTTTTTTTCTTGCTTTCTGAAAAGGTTATGATCCCTTCCTTTCCTCTGTCTAGTAGGACACACGATGATCCAAGCATGCACCTGATGCATTTCGTGTGAGATTATATCTTACATGAAAAAGATGCTTTTCTATTAGATATGTTAGTATTTGGAGTTGCATTTAGCAAATATCCAGAATCAGTATGAACTTTAATATTGTTTAACATCTTCTTTTTATTATATTATGTCTTTTTCAAAGAGTCATTGTAGAGTCAATACAAATGAGGAACGTGAATTAAATATCTTGCATACTATTATGACATTTTTCATGTTCATCTATCTGCTAGAACTAGGGCTATCAGAAAAAACAGCAAACCTTAATATTTCAAAATTGTCAGCTTGGAGTAACTGCAGTTTTATACTGTGCTGGTATATAATGAAGTTGTTCCCTTTAGGTACAATATACCCAAGAGTATTTTTCAGTGCAATAACTGAAGAACATCCCATCTATTTTGGTATAAAGAAAAGTGGGAATATTGAATCACTAGCTAATGAAAAATTACACATCCATGCCAGCAACATAATGTATCAGGAGTTAGAAAGCTATGCTGCAAATTGTGCCAACAGTAGCTTTATAGAAGAAAATTAAGTTCACAGAATCCATTTGAGGACTTTTAGAGTTGCAAATATTGATTGATATGCTTCAGACTGTCTCCAAGGTCCTGATTTTTCTTCCACTGTACACCAGGAGAACACAAATTTAGTTACAGTGAATTAAATCAGAGTGCTAGGGTGTGATATTCAAGTACAGAATATCTGAAGTATTGCTGTCAGGGTATTTTCCCCCTACTATATGATTTATTTTAATTTCCTTTTTTCTTTTACCATCTGTATAGGCCTAATTTCAAATGAAAAAAATCAAACAAAAATGTGTTCATGGTTCTCTAAAGAAAAAAGCAAATAAAAATGATTGAATGACTGTGACACAAAAAATACATGTAGAGTAGCATGCACTCTTTGATTACAGTTCTGCAGAGAAGATGTCCAAAGTTCAAGTTACATGGTTACAGTAGTGTTGGTGAGTGCTGACATTGGCTTGTGGAATTTCGTATCTAGATCACACTGGGACCATTTGGTATTAGGAAAAGTTACCTGTAAAAAGGTGGCATTACCCACCCAGTGCTTTATTGCCATGGATGAACTCAACCATTAATACCAGATACTGATGCATAATCCACCTTTATCAACCTTCTGTGTTTAGTTTATAGAGTTCATCTGGTAATTCGGGGGATTAGGTATGGATGAAAGGAATCTGTTTTTCCTTAGATTTCAAAGCTTTCTTCAGTTACTTTTCAAAATGTATGGATAACAAGTGCTTAGTTTCCAAGACCCTATTTCTCAATAGTAACTGTTACAATGCCAGTGAACAGCTGTCAGAGTCTGGCTGTGAAAATTTATTATATGAACACACACACTACGTGTTCTATGTACATTTACTAAATTGCTCAATATTGAGATTTTATGATGCAATCTTTTCCTACCTTCTATTCTGAGTTGTTTTTCTGAGGAAGGTTTAATAGTTTTTTTCCCCCACTGTACCTAGTTCGTGGCTCAGAAACAGACACTTAAGCTAACCAGGAAATAGGAGGTTAGGGTATTCAACTGAATCACAGAGTAGCAAATAACTCCATGTTTTAGCCTTTCTGTATTTCTTCCTTCATGCCTTTAGTTAGGCAACTAGCTAGAGGCTTTTTAAAGAGAGTATACAGGTTCTTTGAACCAGCAGATCCCATTAAAATGTGCTAAGCACAGATGGCTCAGTGATCTTTAGTTACCTATAACCCTGTAAAATATTGGTAAACCCCAACTGGCTACATGAGTCATAAAAACATCTGTTGTTCAAATAGGTGGACCCAGCTGGAAGTCTACGCGTTTAAAAATGTAGCTTGTCTTCTACAAAGCAGCACTGTCCAAACGACTCTCTTACTGAGAAGAAAGACAAACTCTCTGGTTCCACTGAGCAGTAAAGACTGCTCTGGGCGGACTGGCACCCTGGGGAGCTTCACCCTCATACTTTCATGACTTACCAAGCCAGGTATAGGTTTCCAGCAGCCCACATGGTTAGAGGTAACTCATGCACCCTGAACCACTTTGCTCCATCTGCACTTGCAAGAGTTCAAATCATGAGGAGCAATCCATGCCACATTCATTTAACCATCTGGGAATCATGGTGCCATTTGTAGCAGTGCCAGGCAGAACTGCCTGCACTTTGAAGGGACAGTGCAATTCTATAACAGTGAAGCATCCAAGAACCATTTGTTGTTATGTCTCATGGAAAAAATATATAAAAATTTAATAAAGGTCAGCTCATGATTTCAAGACATGTAATGTTTAATGCACTGTGCCTGGAAAGTGCAACTGGAGTGTACAATGTAAAAATTAGTATCTAAAGAAAATAACAACATAGGAAAAAACAAGAAAAAGTTACATGTATGTGGGTGCCTTAGTTATTTCCTCTGGGAATTTATAACAAAAGAATTCCTAGCAAGGATGTCCTACGCAAATGTTGAATCATGATAAATTCTCTGCTGCATCCTTCCAATTTTACTCCATAGCACACATCCAGTGTGTACAGGAGATAATAATCCTGTCCTTTCAGAGTCAGCAAATCAGCATCTATATTCAGACAGGTAAGGAATTATAAGGAATTCAAGGGAAAAAATATATTTTCTGGTATTTACATTTTCTCTCAAGCTAGGCTCAATCTGGCCTTCATCTAAAATATTATCCCAAAACATATAGAAACGCAAAGAGTACTTGCAAATGTGTGCTTACAGGAGCTGACATTCTTGAATCTACTTTAACAGAACTATTATTTTTGTAATCATAATTAAATTTTATTTATTTTAAACACTTCTGTTTGTTTTACAAAAAATGTGTTTGTTATCTATTGATTTTTGTAATTACTTGTAAATCTTTCTGAATTTTCCCCTGCTGCAAATGTCCATTCCTGTAGGTTGCTATTGCATAGTACACTATCATCTATTTCACATAAATGGAATGACAGAATGATGTACTGAATCAGCATGCAAGTATGCTATTAAGCAATTATATTTGATGGTGCAGATGTGTTCAAATTAACTTTCTTCCCTGACTTCAGAAAATTTGCATCAGAGACTTAAGGGAGTATTTCTCATATTATTAAAAATAAATTACTAACAAAACAGGGAGAGATTGATCCCACTCTAACAATGCAATGAAAGGGAAACCAAGCTTACTTTGCACAGTCAACAATTTATTATATCCTGGTTTGGGCTCTGAATTCCATTTCATAAGCAGACATGTTTTAAAGTAATATGTGCTGTCCCTTAAATGCTTACTGTTTAGAGAATGAGATTTTTTTTTTCTTCTCCCAAATATCTATAATGATTACTTTGTAAAGCTTGATCCATGTATAATGCCATCATGTCCTGAAGTGGCCATCCTAAGCCAGGATGTTGACTAATGAGTACCAGCAAAAACCAATGCTATTAACTGGCATTAAAACCTTTACTAAAGAAGAGAAGATAATTAAAGATATCTTGACTCAGAAGACATCCATATACTCTTTGAAAATCCTTTAACAGGATTTAATTGTTAAATCTGTGTTTATATATTTTTCTGTAACATGAATCAGAGTAAATTTAACTCTTCAGTATATTTTCATTCAAGAAGAAAATGTGGTATAAAGACCTTTAGCATAGTCTGTTCAAGCAGACTCAAAACAATATATATAAGCACATAGGTAGAGTCACCCTAATCCATATGACAGTCTTCAAACATGTACAGAAATAATAGCTCCCATTTGAGTTTGAAATATACTCCCTTTGACATGTGCTGATCACAAAGCACCTAATCTTACTTCTAATGAAATCAATAAGAAATCTCCTTCTGCACTCACTGCAATCAGAAATGCTACATTTTCTTTTTGTAATTATTTTTCTTAAGTTTGAATTGGCTGTTAGGTCACTTGATTTTAGTGCCTAAAGCAAAAGAGTTTATAAGTGACTAGAGATTAATTTTCTAGGCAAAATCCTTAAGGAAGGATAATTCCAATATATTAAATTCACCGCTTAGCTGAAAGTAAGTACCCTACATTAGCTTCCTGAAGGATATATACGTGCATGCCATCAAAGACAAGCTGTCAAAACAAGATCAAGTGCTGCTTAGGTTCACTTAAAAGTCAACTTTCATTCCAAGGTGATGTACTTCTTCAAGGTGAAGTGTGTGGAATCACATACATCCCTGTTGCAGTTCTGATTTTGCTTGTTAATAAATGTCACGAATATTCCTATAATTTGCTAAGACTAGCTAGACTTCACAAGTTCAAAATATATCTTAAAGGAAGCCCTGGGGATTATATATTCTTCAAGCATTAATTAGGTATGGTCAAATATAAAGCAGACAAACAAACAAATGTGTGGAACAAATCACTAATTCTCTTGTGAGAATATTATCAGTGCTCTAGGTCAAAACACATCATTGTCCACATACTGTTCTCTGCTTTTAAAATATTACATTAAATGTGTTTTCTATATTCAAACAAAATCTTGAATGTCTAGACAATTAAAAATTTTACTGGAAAAAATTCAAAGAGATATTCAATACATAATTAAACATACTAAAAGATGGATCTTCTTTGTCAGCCTCATTTTTTTTGAAACAGCATACTCTATGGATAGACGCAGTGAAATGAGTGGAACTTTCATATTCAGTGAATGTAAATTCTTTTTTCCAAAATCTGTTTCATAATGGAAACATACTTCTGAAGAGAGAAATGTGTTTTTTTCTAATAGGGAAAAAAAAAAAAAGCATTTTTTACAGGAAGATTACCTTTATGTTTAGCTTTCAGAACAGAGAAAGATTTTTTGTATTTCTTCATGTGCTGACAGACCTTGTTCCAGGGAGACTTACTACGAATATAAGTAATTGGCTGGATAATGCATATTTATCCACTTGCTCTTTCTTTTCTAACAGATATTCTTACCTGTGATTAGCCCATAATTACCTGTAGCTAATTTTTTCAGTGAATTGTGCATCTGTTGAACACATGTTGCTTGCTTTGCATAGTGTGGCTTTCATATAATCAGTGGGTAGTATTGATTCTAATACAGTCAAGTTTCATTCTTGACTTCAAAGGGACAGGATTTTACGTTTTCTGCCTTTTTTCTTTTCCTATATCAGTTTAGCGATACAGAATTGGACCTGTTTCTGAGGGGATGCATAAGACTTCTCTTTTAAAAGATTATGATTTCTCAAATATGTATTCTCAAACTTCTGGATCTAATTTTCAGGTAGCCAGCTCTGACTTTTTGTGCACAAATGTGTGTTTTCACAGACATCTGTTACTTGCAAGGGCATTTATGAAGAATGAGCTATTTAATTCTTTATGAATAGAAGCAAATGGAGTTATGTGTCAGTTTTGGAGAGTGGGTAGTTTTCAAACTATGTAAACTGGACTAATGTACTCCTTTCAGTGTTTAAGCTTGACATCCATCTTGCCTACACAAATGCAACCAAATTCCAAATCCTTAGTTAAATAGTGATCAGTTCTGTTGCACTTCCTTTTCTCTCTTCCCCCTACAGATTGTATCATCTTACAATATTACTGTATTCTGCTTCTTTCTTGTTAAAGGCATTTTAAGGATTTTCTAAACTTGGTGGCCAAAGCATTTTTTTATGGCTTTTTAAATATTTTTTCTTTTTCAGATTTTGAAGTCTAGTCCTGTTTACCAGTGGTGCAAGAACTGTATTCCTATGCCGCGTGCCGGGGGGAAGGAAAGAAAGGAGACGGTCCCAGCCGATGGTGGGATGAGGGCTAGAACTCATTTATGCATGGGAGCATGTGACTTATATAGGGTCAGGGAGGAGCTTGGAAAGTGGGAGGAGTTTGGGGGCGGAACGCAGCAAGTAGGGGAAGGGCTTACAGGGAAGGAGGGGAATACAGATGGGGCGTGGCCAACCGCACATGATGACGCTGGGATTGCATCACCAGCCAGCCAATGGGAAATAGGGAATATACAGCCAATGGGAAACCAGTAACCAGGTAACTGCAACCAATCACAATACAGCATACAAATTCAAAGGGATAAAACATGAATTTGTGAGTTCTGAGGTAATTGTCTGTTTGTGGTATTGATAAACTGTTCATCGTGGTTGTTCTGGTAGCCTTTGAGACAGTGTTCTCCGACATTCCTAATTCTTCTAAAACCTGAATATGAGTATCAACTTACTGAAGCTTTACTTTCCCTTTAAAAATACATACTTCAGATATTTGCTCAATGTCTGACTTGAAACCCAGTGCTATCCATATCAGAGAAAACCAATTATGCAGTGGTTTGATCACCTTTCCTTTTCAGCACTTCATGTGTAATCACTGTCACAGGTCTGACACCAGCCAGTACATTTTCAAAGTGATAATTGAGGACTTAATCATGTAGTTGATGTTACTGGGGGTAGCACAGCCAAATCCTGGGACTTCCTTTAAAGACCCTCATACTGCAGCAGGTTTAATTAATTTTATTTGGTTACTTACCTAGTTATGATGAATGGGAAGAGTGAGACAGACTTCATTTTTAGAAAAAAAAAATAATAATATCATCTCTGAAAATGTATTTAATGCAATTCATGCTAGTTAGGCATTTTTACTGTAACAGCAGTATCTCAGTCTCATTAAGAGCTGCATCATCATTTATTTTAAACTCTAAATAAAAGGGGTACCTGTGCTCAATCCATACGTTCCTGAAAAGAAAATAAAGCAAATCTGTTGTTCTGTCTGTACCCTTCATTTAACTTGAAGTTACTACAACTATGAAAAATTGGTCTGTAGTTCCCCTTTTTAAACCGCAGAGGACAAAGGATACCAGAAAACTGCATTATAGCCTTTTTTTTTTGGGGGGGGAGGGGGGGGACGGGGAGTGGGTGTTGTTTTAATTTTCTCTATTGTTTCCCTTGCTGGACTGTACAGATAGTGCTAATCTGTGACTTGCCCTTTCTCCATCATTTTTCCCTGAAGAAGCATCAAACCGAATCAAAACAAGAACCAAATTTCACAACAGCAAAAAGTCGCCTTAAGGGAGGAAAAACTGGAATACGTTTTAGTAGAAGAAAGAAAATGTGTTGGAAAAATGTGTCAAAAAAAAAAAAAAGGCAGATAGAAAGAAAAATTAGTCTAATGCAAAAAAAGTGATGGTCAGAGGTGACAGAGAGCCAGTCACAGCATTTCAGTTCTCAGGTTGACGAGGCAAAGGCAGAGTAATGTAAATGCTGCAGTTAAAGTCAAAGACAGTCAAATATAAGGTGTAATGGACTCACCTCCTATTGCATCCCTCACCATCTGCTATGGCTTGACATAATAATCTATCATAAAATGAAGAGTAAAGTGCAAGGTCAAGAGCACAGGTATTTCTTTCATCAAGGAATTCCAGATAGAAAATCTTTGTTGATCAATCAGAGCTACATTACAGCACCTCTACAACTCTTATTGGTGCTGAAGGATTTTATTTTTTTATAACATTAAGACTCTGATGCTATCCAGCATGGCAAGGACATGCAAATGTATAGAAGCTTACAGGCTGATTTAATGTCAGAAGGCAAGGTATAGATCAAGGAAAGGATGCCTTAGTGTGATTTAATCTTCAACCTGGGAGATGAGATGGTTGAGCAGGTGAAAATGGTATCAGTTATAAGATTGACTTTAAGGAAGTGAATGAGTTAAAAAACAATTTTCTTCATAAACCTGGCTTTTCAAATGACAGCAATTACAACAAACATAAATTGCTTCCTTGGGTGTCATACTTGCAGACAGAATTAATGAGCGACTTAATAACTCCAGTATTAACATAATAGGATAGACTAATTCACTGAAAAAGTAGCATTAACATAGCATTGTTATTGGTGAGGGTATTTTATTAAGTGAAAGAGAATTAAGTTAAATCACAGGTAAAAACGATTAATCTTGTAATACAGCTCTCTAGAGATAGCCAATATCAATACAAAGGAATATGAATTTTTAATAAATAAATATGGATCTACCATCACAAAGTCATGTAATCTGGCATAAGGGCACATTTTGCCTCAAGTGTATACAGCAATCTGCAATGAGCATAAAGTTTTATAACAGCAGCAGTGTTCCCTTCACCATCATTAAGCTTTTCTCATCATTTTTATAAAGGGATTTATTACTAGACCATTTCACCTTAAAGTAAGGTTTGCCATGCATGTTTTTAGTGACTAAACCAAATTGGTGCTGAGCACCTGCAACTTCTATTGAATTCTTCAATGAAAGCTACAGGTGTTAGGACAGGAAGTTAATTTTATTGTCTCTGATTGAGTCTTTCAAATAATTTCCACTGTACTTTTTGTAATGCAATAGGCCAAGGTAGGCAAACAAGTAAGCACTGAAGTAAAATCCTCCCTAGTCTTGAAGTAAATTAATATTCATTTACTCATTTCCACTCTTTCAATTCTCTGAAAATAAAGTCTATTTGAAAAGAAAAACAGATTTTACCAAAATGTGCAAAGTAGTACACACATTACATATCCATACATTAGGGAAGATTTCCATGTCAAAATATACTGTTTTTTTCATCTCCCTGTAGTAACAGGTTCTGAATGGAGTGTGTTATTGATTACTTCTATCACAGATGCTACCTTTAGGGTCCAGTAAGGCTAAAATTCTACCTCCACAAATAGTTCTTGCTACCAAATATTATAGTCTAAATAAAAAAGATTACTGCAAACATCATAAAAATTAATCAAGATCATTACTTTTGGGCAAATTGCATCCTATCTGGGAAAGGGACCTGTATGGCTTACATACCTGTATAGGGATTTTGCATATAAAATTGTCTAGTCTTACCTACAATGGAAGAACAGAGCAGAAGTTTGTATAGTGTATCTACCCTAAACTGATGTTCTTCTTAAATGTATCAAATGCCTAAAGTTGCTTAATAATTTTAGGTTGCTATTATTATATTTATGTCCCATGCTAAACAGAACAATAAGTTTTTTCCTGCGTTTCTGTCTTTTTATTCTTTAACTGCATGGAACTATTATAAGTCCTATCTCATAACATCACAATTTTTTTCTAATGAATTAGGCACAAGTCATTGGATTGCTCAGATATAATGAACTTAGTGAAGTCTAAATTTATTTCAAGAGTTTCCCCCTTATCACAACACTATGAAAAGGATTTAACCTCATCTGAAACAGAAGTCTAAAATCATAAAGGGTTTGGCTCAATCCTGAGTTATATCCCAGAGGATAATGCTGTGACCTATAGAAAGTCCATTTAATGACTAAGCTGGAGCATATGCTATAGGACTACATGTGAATGTGTTTAAAAATTCTTCCCCAAAGACAAAGAGATTCAAAGATGTATGTAGTTACAATAACCAAAACCTTTACTGGTGATGTTTTTCATAGCGAATGATAATTGTCATATTCTAGCATGTTAAGGTGATCTTTTCTCATGCCAGAAAAACCAAGGAGATCTGATTTCTTTTGCCAAAAATCTAATTACTATTTGCAATTGCCTTATCTATGCAGTCTGTGTTTCCTATCAGAACCAAAAAACTAATGTAATATTAAACTGTGAAACAAACCAAACACATCAGGTTTCAATAAAACTGCAAGTGTATCATATGCATCAAATTTCACTGTAAGAAACTGTGCTTATAAATATCAAACAACCTCAAAAATCACTCGTCTGCAGAAGCTTGGAAGCAGGACTGTTGCAGTATGCTATTTTTTCCCTCTCTATTCCTATCTGAGGCAACTGCTGACCCGTGTTAATTTTTGTATTTTTCCAAATGGCTTTTGCATAGGTCCAAGCTGCTGAGGGAATAAAAATAAGTGGTACTGAACATTATTCAATTCTATGTGCTTATCACGAGAAAAGGTATGAACCAATGGTCAATGTAATTTTCCTCTAGTATAAGTATTAGCTGAAATGGTATAAGTCCAATATGAGGATTCAGTCTGACCAGCTATGAAGACAGTAACTGTATCACCAGAGAATATATAGACTGAGAAAGTCTGAGAAATTATATAAAAAAATCTAAAATAAGCGGAATTCATTTTAGTGGGAAACTAATAATCACAACCATAATGAAAGTCAACGGCTTTCTACATCCTTACTGCATGCATTCCTGCACTTCAAGTAGTTTCTGTTTCATCCCTGGAAAAAAAGGGTTTCCACAACCATTCAAGTTGAATGAAACTTTGGGTAGTGAGTGGCAGCTGATGTTTCCTTTCTGAAATAGTGCTTAGTACCATTTCTTTCAAGCTTCTCCACTTTGCTTGGTTGTATGACAATAAAGAAGGTGACTTAAATGCATTGTATAGTCATAAAGAGAATCAGTCTGCTAGAAAAGTCTGAATTCACTTGTGGAAGAACGTGTTTCAAAATGTAGTTTTCTCAGAATAAATGTTCTATTACATATGTATGCTGGATACATTAAAAAAAGCTTTTATCTCTCTATGACATGAAATTTTGAGATACATGTGCTCGTAGGTTTTGCAAACCTAAGGTAGTAGATATTAAATCTTTATTCAAGCACTAGGTTTTTCTCCTTGGAGGTCTAGTCAGGTTTCTTTCTCCATATGAACCCATCTTTTTGCCTGTTACTGCAAAGAATTGTTGATGTATAAGCCTAGATTGAATTTCTATTCAGATTTTTACACCTATTTGGGATAAAATACCTTTTTATGTATAATGAAGTCTTATTCAGCTTGTGTCTTCTGTTGCAGAATTCCTGCAAAAATAGAAAACAGAATGTAAGAACAGGGTGCTCAAATGGAAACCCAGCCTACAAGGGTCAGCATTAGCCCTTAGTAGAAGAGCTAAATAAGAAAATAGCTTAACTGAAATAGAAACACAGAATAGTTGAAGTTGGAAGAGATCTCCTGAGATCATTTAGTCTAACTCCCCTGCTCAACAAAATCACTGGCAGCAGGTTGCCCAGGGCAGTGCCCAGATGGCTTTTGAATATCTCCAAGGGTGGAGACAGCACAACATTTCAGGGCAACCATCTGGTGCATCAAACACTTCTTCCAGTTTGTATCATCAGTGATCTCCTCCACTGAGAGTCTTTCTCATTCCAGACTTTACGTCTGGTTTCAGAGGCCAATCCTACTGATAGAGACTGAGAACAAGGTGACATTACGTACCTTGTCCTTTTCCATCTCCTTTGACATCAGGCTGCCTGCCCTATTCAACAGCAGACCTACATTTTTCATCTCCTTTCTTGCAGCTGATATGGCTGCAGAAGTTTTTCTTGTTGCCTTTCACATATATATCATCTTCAGCTGGGCTTTAACTTTCCTCATCCCACCCTTCCATGCTTTGACAGTATCTTTATATTTTCTTTGTGTCATTTGTTCCTGCTTCCAGCCTTTGTATGCTTCTTTTTCATGTCAGTGTTTAGACAGGAGCTCCCTGTTTAGCTGAGCTTGCAGGAGGTGATCCTTGAAAATCATCTGAGTCTTCTGTATCCTGTAGAGGTATTGAAAATCCCGTATCACCGTAACTGTACCCCAAGCAGGTGCCTGAACAGGTCAAAGTCTACTCTCCATTCTCCAGAGTTTTGAACTTGCTTTAAACCCTTCTCCTTCCTCTTGGGATTCTGTCATCTATTGTCTCATAGTCACTACAGACAAAGCTACCCCCTCACATGCATATCCCACCCAGTTCTTCCTTGTTTGCACGAATGAAATCTATCAGAGCCATACTCTTTGCTGGCCCTTTGATCACTTGTTTGTCCTCATTGCACTCCAGAAACCTCTTGAATTACTTGTGTCCTGCTGTGTTGTCTCTTCAGCAGATATTGGGGTCATTGAAGTCCTCTATGTTGCTTCTTTCAGCTGCCTGCAGAAGGCCCCATCAACTTGCTGGTGAGTCAGTTGGTACCAGATACTGTCAAGAACATTAGACATATGACTCTACTCACTAATCCTGAACTGTGATTTCTGAGTTAAGTTGTCACCCACCCATGGGCAGAACTCCAGGCACCCCCACCGGTCTCTCATGTCAAGGGCAGATCTCTCTACTCACCATCCTGCTTGTTCCTTCCTACAGAACTTGTATCTGACTCTCACAGCACCCCAGTCATCTGAGCTACCCCATCACATCTCCATAACCCCAGTGAGATCACAGCCCAGTTTATTCCCCATGCTGCATGCATTTGTGTATGGCAACTGCCTGCCCTGTCTGAGGGAAGAAATGACTGACTTCTATACTTAGGAAGAAGACTGTCTGCCTTGAATCCTTCAAGATGTCATTGGGAAGAACATTGCTCAGGTTTTTACAGAAATACACATATTTTGGAGGGATGATGGAGTCAGGCACATAGTGGCATACTTTGTGCTAATAAACACTATTAATAGTTAAATTAAAATGAAAACTTTATTTCCAGGAAAACCATCTTGTCTCCTTTTAGTTCTTTAGAACAGCAATTTGTGTCAGTTCCCGTAACAAGAAGATGATGTAACATTTCCTGGGATATGTTCATCAAACTCTATTTCTAATCAAATGGATTAAAAATAAAATATAATTTGATAGCAAAATTGAAAGTCTCCTGACTTCATTTTGCATACAGATGCTGAACAGCATTAAGATCAGATTAATTCATAATTCTATTTTCAATTTACATTTATGGTCAAGATATTTCTTCCTTATCTTGCCCCACATGGACACTTTTTGCTTTAAACTACAACCAGTGGTGACAGAGTATTTTGCATTATCTTCCAACATGACTTTTGAGATTGTATGGCCAGAAACTAGTCCAATTAATTTTACTGCAACCTATACCACAAACTATACAAAAAATTTCAGTCTCCTAAAATGCACCCAAATCAGTATTTTAGCTAACATAAATAGTTTGCCAATGCAACAATTTATATAAAATTTATTTTAAAATTATAGTATGTGGCTCAAGTTCATAGAACTACATTGCCAAATTTTTTCTTGGCCAGCCCTCTTAGCATTCTGATTCAAAATCAGTATTTACATAAAAGAAAATATCCAGATTAATTTCTTATGGAACACTAATAAAGCTAATAGAGATACACAGAGGGTAACTTTGCCTAACAGCATCAATGTAACTGCAATTCAAATATTACTCCAATTTATGCTCCAGGATAAACTAATCTGCAAATACTTTTTCTTTGTAACTATTAGTAAAATCAACAATAAAGCTATAGACACAGCAATCTCTTCTGTGCAGAATCAGAGATGTCTGATATGAGAATGCTTATGCTGCTAGCAATGGAAATAAGCTGAAGAGTTTTAAAATCTGTAGTTTGATTTCCTTAAAAAAAAAAGGAAAAAAAACCCCACAGATATTTGTTCATAACCAAGGTTCCTATACTAATTCCATTCTTCCTATGTCTCCTTAGAGACTTCTACTCTAGTAGAAGACCATAACACGCCTGGGTTGTGTGTTTAAAACCATGTGTATAACTTGAAACCAACAGTCCTAATATAATCATAGGATGGTTTGGGTTGGGAAGAATCTTTAGAGGTATCTGTCCAACCTTCCTCCCATGGACAGGGACATCTTTCAAAACCCCATCTAACCTGACCATGAACACAGTTCATAGCTTAGCTACATGATCAATTTATCTATTACCAGTTTATAAATTACAAGTTTTCATGTATGTAGTATCAGTCCATCAAAAAAAAAACACCCCAAAGTAATTGGCAGTACTTCAATCTACTGTGATGGATTAAAAGAAATTTGAATTACTTGTACTTACCATTACACATTAGTGTAATTATATTATCATGGCCCAGCTGCTGTGCAGCAGCATTTTATCAACAATAATTTGTTTTTCTAATATTTCTAAATCTTAGAAATATTGAAAATGTGTCTGTTTATTCAGCTGACAAACTATGAAAAAGATTTGTCATACTTTCAGGTATCTTGTACTGCATCAAAGATACTGAATGAGTTCTCTTCTATAAGTTTATAGTGTTTCAGAAACAGCAAAACTATGTCTTTATCTAATGGTCAGCAAGAAAGGGTGAGTTAGACTGGCATATTTTAAAAGCTTTAATTAAATATATGCTACCAATACCAGTTCTATTAATGGGATGAGTCTACAAGCTGGATGACAAAATACAATACAATATAATCCTTTCCTTCATTTCCAAAATATTTTCCATGTAGCAAAATGTAACATTCAGACCATTGCACTACAAATTCAGAAATAAATAACACCATAATTGGCAACTCAGCTTTTGTTCTTTACTTTGAATTCCCTGTCATTCTTCAACATGTGGGGGATCACTCTTTTTCTGTTTCTTTCTTTCTTCCTTCCCCTCCTTAATACAAAATATAAATAGAATATTACAATAGATGTATTGCATATATATATAGTGAAATAGAAGGTTCATTGGAGACAAATTTTACAATCATTAGCCTAACTTATAAGAACTTGGAAAAAGCTGTTACTTAAAATGTCCACAGTCAACCCACTGATAATATTTTGTTCCTCAGAATAATGTGTCATGGATCAGTTACTACCAATGAAGAAGAATTTTGCATAAAGCAGATTTCATCTTCTATTTCTTACTCCTTATATCGCATTATTTCCTCAGGGAGTAATGCCTTTCATCACATACACAATGGACTTCCTGCATAACATAGGTTAATTTCCTTGGTGATTTGTTCCAACTTATGGGGATAATTAAACACTGAACTAAATGACTTTGTGATATGATGGTTGCCCTTCAGTTTAAGTTTTCAAAACCAAAGTTGTTGTCTTTTTTAAAGATACGCCTTAACACAGTGTGTCAAGTAATGAATTTTAGTGAAATGTCATAGTCCAGGATATGCAAGAGGAATCCGGCTAGGTCAGTAAAACTTTCTGAAACAATGACAGGCATCAATTGCAGCTTTAAAATTTCTTGAGGACTAGCATGCACAGAATAAATACAGGCCATTTATTACTACCTTGCAGACTACTCAGTAGCACACAGATGGCATTTTCAGAATCATCAATAAAGACAACTTTAGCCCTCTGCATCACAAAGTCTATCTATGCCAGTGGCAACAAAGTGAGGCAAATACCCTGCCTATTTGCCAGATTAAGTTGTATACATCTGTGCAAATGAATTTTAGCTATATTTGCAGTATGTATCAGCACAGTTCCCTTGGAATTAGCTATTTAGTGCTCAACACCTGTTTTTTCCTGTTAATTTATATAGTTTAAGATTTTCCACCGTAATTTGCATAAACCCATAAATATTAAGCTATATATAATTATTGATTTTTCCTCTGGGTATGCAGGTTTTTCTTAGAAAAAAATACATGTCTGATTGCCTTTTTATCTTTTCTCTTATTTAAATCTCCTGATTTTTCTGTTTATTAGTAAGGCAGTTTTTTATATTAATGAAGATATAATTAGCTTTGGATCCTCTACACTGATTTTGCCTCACGCATGAAAATGAAACAAGACGGGAAAGGAAATAAGATGTCCCATGAGAGCAAAGAAAAAGAAAGATACCCACAATAAAGGTGAAACAATAGCTCCCCTCAAGCTAAAATTTGACAATGACAGAACATGAGTCACCATTATTTAGATCATATTAATAATTAATAGACTTCTATGTTACAGAATGCTCTCCCACCATTTTTCCCTCAGCATCACACTTTTGACTCTGAAGGGTTTCTACTTTTTTTCAACTGAAATAAAATACAGCAGTCTAAGACCAGTACTATTTTAGAACTTGCTTGCTGGGTTTTTTTGTATTTATGTTTGAAAACATAATATCACTTTTTGACGGTGTAAGAGCTTACAGATTAGAAAAAATATAATTCAGGAATTTTCCTTGCAGCTTATACCATGATCTACTGTAGCTGAGAACCAAACTTCTTCCTGACAGTAATGGAAGTTGCAAGTTTTATTAGATACAGAACAGTCTGGTAAGTTTATCTTAGTTGCTAGGTAATTGTGAATATATGCGTGTTAAAAACACACGAAAGAATACCCACAACTTTTGATGCCCCACTGAGGTAAATCAGTTCAACTTCATAATTTGAAATTCTAATCTGATGCTTTTTCTATCATAGGCTATTTAATATATGTTCAAAAGAATGGATCTTTGAAATGATTTCTTATGGGCAGCAGTGCTGCTCATGAACAGCTTGCAGTGCTCCATATGGCAAAAGATATTGCCGAGCTATTATATCACACATGCAGTTGTGGAGTATAGGAAACATCTACTATAGGCTATATTTAAGAGCATGAACCTGTGAAAGCAGCAGTCAAAGGAGTATAACAGCTGTAAGAGCATGAGGATACCTTGTGGAACTGTCACATTTAGAGGAGGTGGAGAGTTAATAAAGGAATACTAGTATTTTGCAACACACAGCTGTGTCAGGGAAAAGAAGTTCTGAGAAGCAGCAAGCAATATAGAGATGAAAAGCCAAGCCAGCTGCACCAGGTGAGCATGTTACTGGTACCAGTGGCTGCTTTGGTGAAAAAGGATTGTACATAGAAATGTGAGATCACTTTAAAATTAATAATTAATTTTTAAAGCAGTTTTGTAAAATGAAGAAAAGGTATTATTTAACAAAGAGATTTTTTTTCCTTTTTTCTTTTTCTTATATAGAAGGCAGAATTGAACCTATTTTTTAATTAGAATCATGACAGAAGTTTTCCCATCTGCTTTTAACATGTGTGGAATAGTGGCTCCACACATTTCCAACAGTCATTGCTCTCATATGAAGAGGGACACAAACACTTTCCATTGAAATTGCTAATAAAGGCATACCCTTTACATAACCAGAAATCACCTAACCTTAATGCAGTAGCAGCCAGGAAAACCTTTGCATATATCCTTGCAAAATACAAAATCAGTTCTCAGGTACTGATGGTGCAAGACAGATAAAGCTGAAGGGTCTTGTTCCAAAGTCAGGATCTAGTTAATGACAGGAATTATCACTACCCTGTAGTTTTCTTTTATCCAAGACTTGGAATTATGACATCTTTCCTGAGATGTGTAGATGACTAGTCACCTTTGTCTGTCAGAAAAGTACTGAAACTGTCATCCGGTGTCATGAAGGTAAAGATGAAGTTTCACAGAGTAAATTTACTGTCTTTGACCAGAGTACTTGGTCAAAGCTCAGGGCACTGTTTATTGATTCTGTGAGAAGGAAGGTGGTGATGGAGTCAGATGTCTTTGATGTCATCTGTTTACTTACAAAGAATGAACAAGGTTCTGAACTGCTGCAGAAAGCAAATAATGGTTTCCTTGATCATTCCACCAGAAATCTTTCAAGCTGACACCCAGAGTAAATTTTCTTTCTTAGATGTTAAGCATTTATCAGATGGAAAAGGAAAAATAATATCCGGGTCTAATTTCTGTGACTTTGCAACTCTCAGTGCCATTCTTCTGTGCTCCAATACCTCACTGTGTACTGTGTCTCCTCCCTTAGGCACCTGATTTTCCCAGGCATACATTTCTGCATTCAAAGCTTCATATAAATGAATGAATATGAATTCATTAGCCTATGAATGCCCAGTCAAACACAGAAGGTGGATGCCCATAGTTTCATCTAGTTTGTCAAATAAGCTTGAGTAATTTCTCATAACTAGAGTAAATGAAGAATGGTGGCTATATCTCCTGGTTTCTGAAAGACTACATTGAATTCCTAACATCTATTTCTAGTGCTAGCACACAGAAAATGACTATGTTTAAATGCTAAGGGAATACATGCATGAATCAATATCAGTTTTCAGTTCTGATGTTTAATCAAAAGCAGTATAATTACTTTGGGATCAGAGATAGCATTCACCTCCATTTGTTACTACCTAGCATTCAGCAATTACTACCTAGCATGCTCTCTGCTCTGAGTGTAGGTGAACACCAGCTGATGCTCTAAGATTGACCTTTTTGATTTGTGCATGATGAGATGGTATAGCTGTGGAACCAGGGCTATAGAATTCTATTTTCTTGGCACCACCTCAGTGGGGTACAGACTTTCACATGCACAATTAGCCTTTGTTAGGCAGTGAAGCTGCAAAATTGAATCAGACAGTCCACAACAGATGTACTGACAGTGCATTTGGGTAGCTGAAGACAAGTAAAAGGAAGGCAGGTTGGATGAAATGCATATCTTTATTTTAATCTGTATTGTTACATATCAGCAATCTGATATATATATATATATACGAAAATATTTTGAGCCTAATTTACTGATCTAAATAAGGAACTTTATGCAGAGTTACTTGAGAGCCATGGGTGTTTAACGTCCATTCCTTGCAGAGCAGTGTAATTGAACTGGATTGGCTCAAATCCAGACTAGAATATGCCAAACTGTAAATCATACATGTGTGTTGCATCCTATATCTGTGAGGCAAACTTAAAAGAAAATGAAGAGAGTTGGGAGCAAGGAAAAGGTGTATGGGGGGGAATAACCTTACCAGAAATTCTGTATCCTTATAATTTCCTACTTATTTGTGGTCACCAGTAAATCTGAAACACTATTTGTCAACTGTTACTTGAAAAAACAGAATATCTGAAATGGCAAGTTATTTCCAGGGGTGTGATCACAAGTGGTTTGTAAGTACACTGCTTCTTTATGAGGCAAAAACTCAACAAAAAGGTTTTTTTAAAAAAGGTAGTATAGAGGCTCCTTTGCCCACCATACTAATTCAGCTCCTGCACAGGATTTTCTTTCTACACTAACAGAATCTTAGAATAGAAAGCAACCCAAAAGATAGAGTCAGTCAAATGACACTATAAAAAAGATATTGCTTTGTGCACTCATCAGAAAAGAATGCACTCCAAGCTACAGTGAAATATATCAAATAAAAAAAATAAAAATCAATGTATACATGCATTAAGAGACAAAGTCAGTTTTCACCTTTGTCTTGTGATTCCAGAAAAAGCTTGCACCATTTAACGGCAGCAGCTACAGTAAACGTCTAGAGTTTAATTCTGCCTCTTAAACTACAACATGCATCAGTGCTATGAGGACAAGAAAACTGAGATTCTGGGGGGGGGGCGGGGGGGAAGTAAAATAATTCAGAGATTTCAGAGTGCTGTTTTTTCATCTTTCCCTCAACCTGCCGGCGTTTCTGTGCACGAGCTGGGACGGCTCTGGGGTGTGTGCGTGTCTCCGTCCCTGCTCACAGAGCGCCAGTGCCCGATCCGCGGGGCTGCAGCGCCCCCTGCCGCCTGCAGGGACGCGCCTGCCGCGGGGAGACCGCGGGTTCTGTCGTTGTGCCATGTGTTTGGTTGGCTTTTTGTTTGATTGTTTTGTTTGGAGTTTTTCTTGTTTGTTTTGTTTTTTTCAGTGTCTAAAGCTTTTCTGAAAGGATGACGTTAAAATACTCAGATAGTTTTCATTGCTGATTTTTTTTTATTATTTAAAAGAAGGAACAGGATTTCTTAAACGTGTTTTTGAGGAACGGACTTCTTCCCCTGATCGTCCTCCTGAGGATAGGCCAATTCTAAGCAACACAGAGCAGCAAATTAATGCTTTTGGAGGCACTGAGGAAAATAAAAACTTCAATCTATTCGAAGCTGTGAGTGAATGAACAAAGTGCTGCTGATTTTTCAGGCTGGAGGTTGGCAAAGATATTTTTTAATACCTCAGCCTTGTTTCAGAGCCCACCACATCTGTAAACATATGACATATATATTAGATGCTTAAATGTAGAGTAGAATAGTTTGCAGTCCCCAGCATAACTCTCAGGAGATAGTTTATTAGAAATTTCAAATATTAAGCTGCCACACCCTTTTTATTCAGTACGTGTAAGCCATCCTGATTCTGCAACAAAATTTGTTCTCGTTCTCACTTTAAAGTGACACTGCAGCCACTTCACTTTCAATCCAAGATACCACTTTTGAAAATTCAAAGGAATATTTTATGTGTCTTGAAAAGTACTGTCCTGTGACTTAAAAACCTTCCTTTTTTTCTTTCTTTTTTATCCCTTGTCTTCAGCATAAGATAAAAGATACAAAGTATTTTTTTTCTCCATCTGTGATTTTGAGTATACTTTCTTGGTTTTCCATTTGATCTCCTTCCTGCCCATTCTCTGTAATCTGTTAGATTAATGGCTCAAACCAATATTGGTTTGAAATGAATTCACTGATGCTTGCATCCATTTCATTGGATATGGTCATCCATATCAATATAAGCTATATTGATATAAATATGTTATTATATCAACATATTATTAACCATATTGTTTCCAGCTATAATAAATCAATTAAATGAGAAATTAAGTTTGAACAAAGCAGCATTCAGGCTGGACAAGACCTCAGGGGGTCTCCAGGGCAATCTTCCCTTCATAGCATGTCCAACTCTGCGGTCATGCCAGATTGCTCTAGGCAATCTCAAAACCTGCCAAGGACGGAGAGTGTGCTACTGTTCAGGACAGTCTGTTCTGCAGCTTGGCTATCCTCACAGAGGACCAACTTTTCCTTATATCTGACCTGAGTATCCCTCGTTCCAATTTTTGCCTTCTGACTTTCAGCCTTCCACTATGCACTCCTATATTTGTCACCTGAAGACTTCTCCAGCTTTCAGCACATCAGGAAAGGAAACGTCTGTGAACAGGACTGTGCTGGTTCTGACTGGGGTAGAGTTAACTTTCTCCAATGGCTCTCTCTGTCTTCTTGATGGCCACTGTAAATGCTGAAGGGCTGCTTTTATGTCACCCTGAAGCTCTCTTCTAGTCTGAAAAATCCCAGCTCCCTCAACCATGGCTGGTAGGACAACTCCTCTAGCCCTTGTCCAGCTTGGAGTCCTACTGCTGAACCCACTCCCATGAGCATTAACTCTGCATTGGAGACCCCAGGATAGGATGCAGTATTTACAGAATCCCTAAGAGTTCAGCTGGCCACTGCTTTCTCAACCAGTATCTCCACTCCCATTTTTATTTCATTTATTCTTTCTTTAAAGATGCCTTTCAGGTCTTGCATCTTTCCTACACTAGAGTTTTGCATCAAGAATTTATAACATCTAATTAGATATCACAACAAGAACTTCTGTGATTCCTGAAGAACTTCTGTGATTCTTCTCAAGAAGATTTTACTTGCCTTACTACAGAATTATTGCAGTTCTACTGCACAAATCAGCATCTTTTCTTTAAAATTCACTGTTTGTAAACTTTCTTGGCTTCTGTATTTTGTATAAATTTGTATGTGGAACATTCTATTCAAAACTAGCTCCATGTCCAAAAAAATGCCATCTTACAAAATCCAGGGTAGCCAATCCATAAGTAGCCAATATGTTTAATTCCAAGTAGCTACGAAATGCACTGAAAGATGGGAATATAACAGATAATTTATTTAGTCTTTTCTAGTACTCAAAGTATCCTCTACATAGCTTATACTGAAATGAGATCAGTTCAACAGCACAACACAGCATAGCAGCAGACTACTGCTTTTAGTCATGCCTAAGACCTTGACAGGGAGCAGCAGGCTTGAGGCTGCTCCGTAAGGGAGAACTATCCTGGAGGTGAAGTTAGGGCAGTAGGGGCAGTACTCCTCTGGGCAGGAACACAGCTCTTCGTTGTGGAGTGTGAGCAGAGTGGACAGAGCAGGTGCCATCAACAAGGTCTGCTGACAGCTTCAGACTGTCCCAGGCGAGATAGAATTGTGCTCAGGGTCCTTCCAGGGACTCCAGTCCAATACCAGCAGCAGACAGGAGTACACCAGAGGTCTCAGGACAGGACAGAGGCAGATGCAGGGCTGAAGACTGAGTAGGGCACAGGAATGCCTGTGGCAGAGATCAGGCAGCGTCTTGGTGTCCAGGGGTGTGGATGGAGATCCCAGGTGG
This sequence comes from Campylorhamphus procurvoides, assembly GCA_013396655.1. NCBI lineage: Eukaryota > Metazoa > Chordata > Aves > Passeriformes > Dendrocolaptidae > Campylorhamphus > Campylorhamphus procurvoides. Next base: position 529,875 of record WBMV01009007.1, on the reverse strand, counting down.
GGCGGATCAGGTGAAATCCTCTTAGCAGACTTGGGGCCCGAACAGCACTTTTCATAAGTATACACCTTAATTGCTATGTTATTATTGAGAAAAATTAAAAAGAAAAGGTAATCAATGGGAATATGATACTGTTGAAAGAGGGGTATAAAATGTGCTGACTTGAATATTTTTCTCAAGTAAAGTAATTAAAATATTTTTAATTTTCATTTCTATATAGAAATATGAGTTAATTAAAACATTTAAAATATATTGAAATGTAAAAAAAAATTTATTAGGGTATCTTTGATGTGTTATATCAGGAAGCTGAAAAACTTATATAAAAACTTTTCTTTCTCTAGGCTGCTGGAAAAATTCCCACTGTTCATCAAAGACTGATATTTCAAATAAGTTCTTCAACTACCTCCAGAGTCATACTCAGGGATGTTTCAAAAACCACATACCTGTCAAGTCACTGAGATACTGAGACTGATGGGACTCTGGGACTCCTTTACATAGACCTGTGGCCATTGTCATCATCACTGATCAATCTGACAGCTATCAGTTTCTACCACAAAGAACTAGGATTTACCAGTCTAATTCCTCTTTACTGCCCATTTTTCATTGCTGCATCTTTCTGTTGTGTCAACCATTTTCAAACAGAGCCCTCTAACCTCCCAAAGGATATGTACTTCTTCTTAATAGGACAAAAGAAAGTCAGGGTTTTGACAGGAGTGTAAATATCGTAGTCATAAAGTCAAATCCTATTCTTCGAGCTAATGCATTCAAACACACAGGGATGTCTGCAATAAGTGCACTGAGTCACTGCGAGCAGTGGCTGGGGAGGGGCATAATCTTGCTGCTAGGCCCATCTCTGTACAACCAGCTGCCAAGGGTTGCTGTTACAGCCAGTTCACACAGTGCTGGTGCCTTCCCTTTCTTTACCCGCTGGCTACTACCAAAACACAAGTTTCTCCTGCCAGTGCTCAGGCAGGCCCTGATCTAAGTCATACTGCTGTATTTTAACAACGTCATGGCCTTGTAACTGGTATTATGAATGAAACCACACTGTAAAAAGGACATGTTGCTTTTTGTACTCCCCACCTTTTACTCCCTAACTATCCATTTTTTTATTTTTAAATATTTCTCTGGCTACCAGTTATCTGTTCATATGTTTGAAAAAGTTCAAATATGTTTGCTTTATTGCAGTGATGTATGCACCCTTCGTGCTCATATCTCAGTCCTCATTCTGGAATAGACATATTTCTGACAATAATCTTCTCTGTGCTGTGTCCTGAGGTACTTTTCTTCTTCTATCTACTTTCTTTTTATCTCATGCAATGCTGTTTTGCACAGATTTTCTGTCAAGAAAGAAAGAAGAGGTAGGAATTTGTCTTTTATCCAGCTCTGCTTTTCATCTCTCTGTAACTTTTTTTTCGGGCAGCTCCCTCATTTGACATCCACACATAGTCCAAGTGTCAGAATGGAAGCCCCCAGAACAAGAACTGGGAGACAAGCAGTCTTGCCTATGAGCTCTTCAGAGGCAGTATGCTCTTTTACACATCCTAACAGGTGTGTGTCTTCATGTCCAAACATAAACATTTTAAAAACATGACTCTGAATGCCATGGTAGTAGTAAAGGGTATTTAGTCAAATTTTTCTATCAGCTTGTAACCACCTACATCTGTGGCTGACTGTAGGAAAAGCAGGTGAGTACTTCTGAGAGAAGTAAACTCCCCCTTTTGGGGAGTATTTCCAGTGACTCTGTTTTGACACCCTGATCCCTCATTCTTTCCACTTGATTGGATTCCAGTTGATCCACTGCTATGGCATAACTCCATCCACAGAAGGTCTGTCGTCAAACCTGGAACAGACTACTACCAAACTAGAAAAATGCCATATAGTTTAATAAGATTTTTTCAACAGTCATTCTCCCTAAAATGTCAGAATTTATGCATAGTTAAGTCATTCTGATTTGACATTCCATCCACACAGGATAAAGAATAAATGAAACATTTCAGATTCAATTATGTGCTAACTGTCAAAATATACTGAATTTTAAGAGTTGACCAGTGTGCCTAGTACCTCAGCTTTCTAAAACTGAGTTAATGTTAGTGTTACCAGAAAAATGATTGCATTTGTAGAATTTTATGGCCTAAGGCTAAAAATCTTTACCAGCTACTATTATAGTTTATACTAAATGTAGCCAACACATATTATAACTTTGCACAGAATTTTCTACATAACAACCTCATCTGCTTGTAGAAATAGAATTACAATGAGATGCAGCATCACTGTTATGAATTTTCTGGGTAAAATATATATTGAAAAAATATGCAAATATTTCTGTCTTTTCCAATGGAAAATTATATTTAAAAGTGAAAAAAAAATATTGGCTTGAAGATTCTGTTTTCTACTACTAAAAAAAAAAAGGGAAAAGAAAAAGTGCTTGTATTATGTACAGATCCACATACACAAAATAAAGATGTTATACAATTTTCATATTAATTAAGTACATTTTTGTACTACTGACATATTTTCCTTCAGAAATTCACACATGCAGATTTTCATAAAGATGTATGTATTCACCAGGAAAGTTATATATATGTGTGCATATAGCTACACATATAGCTATACAAATGTATGTGCATATATGGACTATTTTCAGTGTAGCCTAGTTAGCCTTTTAAGGAAAGAGGGTTAAAATTTTGTTCATCATATTGTACTTTAAGACACTCAATATATCTCAGTACATTTATTTTCAGCTCAGACCTTAGCTAAGAATCTAAAAAAGGACAGGAGATTCAAACAAAGGCTAACACATTACTTCTGCCTAATGAACTGGTATTGAATGTCTCAAAATGCAGTGGCTTTAGCTCCCCATACTTCAGTGGTAGTATCCCTCAAGTTGTCCCCATAACCTCTCTAAACATGCTACGTTTCTCATTATGTCACCTGCATAACATGAAGCAGACAGAAATATCCATGTTTAGCTACTGGGCTGAGAGTTGGGGTTCATGAGACAGTCCTTGCTTTGCCAAATAACCCTAGGTGAATCATTTTGTGTTTTCCAAATAGTGAAATTAATGATATTCTTCTCCTCAAAAGTGTGGTTTAGGGTGGTGTGTATTAAATATTTATAGGTATTCAGTTATAGGAGTAATTTATGCAGCCTATACAAAGTAGGCACCAATATTGTTTGTTTGAACAGTCTTTGTTTACACAATAATTAGTACCTGAGAATGATTAGCTACTTGAATTTTATCCAAAAAATTACTATTTTGCAATATATTTTAAGATTCTTGTTTTCTCTGATGAAAAGAATTACAAAGCTAATCAATATTTAAGGATGAGACTAACATAGAAGAAAAGCAGAAGCAAAGGGTAGATGGGGTTAGGTATTTGATACATGAAAAAGGAGAGAAAGATACATGGAGGAGGAGAAGAGTCTCTTACCATGACCTGAAGAAAAAGACTTCCCCAAAAATCAAATCCTTTATGTACTGATAATCCTAAGAAGCCTCATGGTGTTTTATTTCTGAAGGATTTTCCAGAAAAACCCTTTGTCTGGTTCGTTAGCTTAATACCAGTTACTGTTGTCTGAAACTCCTATTTTAGGTTTTGGGTTTTTATTTAGTCATAAGCAAACTAAAGCCAACATCTTTGAAGAGACAATGTCAGTAAGCATTACAGTAATATTTACCTAGCAGGTTGATATTTCAATATTAAGCTCTCTTTGCTGTAATCATTTAAGCAAAATATCTTTTTAAATTTTCTGTTACTGAGACTATAATGTTAAGATTTTGCATGAGAGAAGAGACATTGTCCATTTTATTAGTCTTCCATTTGACAAGAATAATTCTAATGGATTCAGTTGTACCAAATAACTAAAAGGCAGCTCTCAGCTGTTATACAGCTTTTGTCCCTTTGTCTGTCTAGCACTAGAAAAAAGTCCAGTCCCTCACCTTTCTTTACAGAAAAAGTATTGTTTCATTAATTGTATAAAATAGCTTTTAGGACTATCAATCTATATATTAATGTTCCTACTAATGTTAGATTTTTTTCTATAGCCTGAAGGTAGATCATCCTGAGTTTCTGCTAACTAATAAACAGTTGTATAACTTGTGGTGAATATGCATATCAAGACCACTGTCAGCTAGTTTTCATGCCAAAACATTTCCCAAAACTTTCAGTGACATATCATTGTGCATTATGGAAAGATTGTATGACTATATGCAATTCAGATAGTTAAAAGATATATTTAAGTAGCTGTTCTGTTAAAATTACAACCATCTTTAACTTGAATATGTAATATATATATATATATTTTGTAGCATTATGCTAGTATATTTCTCTCACCAAAGTGTGTGTGCAAGAATGACATGTCGTTTGCCCATTTAAACTCACAGAGAATTGATTCACTTACAGAAGAATCTAATCTGATTTGTCAATTTTAAGGCAGAAATAGCCATCTGAATGTATGGAATGGTGACAGCTATGCTGAAGCAATAGTATAACTGATAGCAAAGCATCAAGTGAGTACAAGGTTGATAAAGTATTAAATGCTTTTTTATTATATGCTACTGATATTCTCCTGCAGTCTGAGTTTAAAGCCTATGGTGTATGAGAATATCAACAACAGGCCATATAGTGGCTGAAAAAAAAATATAAATATTGACCTTTATTCTGTGTTCTATAGATTTTGGGTGCTCCATATCTTTGGCTGCTATTGCCAACAGTTTCTGTTCTACCTCACACTTCTCTTGCTGCATGTCAGCCTCAGAAGTCCCTTCCCCTATTCTGTCACCACAGGCATCTGACAAATGGTTATCCATAATAAAAATAATTAGCATACTAATTAGTCCTACTTATCATATGTCTTGATTTAGAAAATCACCAGCAGGTCCTTCCCATACACTTCCCCCTGCTTTCCCTAACCAAATAAATGCATTACCCACTGGGTCAACAAAGAAGACTCTGACATTAGTGCAATAAACTGTACTTTAGGAAGTAAATTGAGCACACAGAGAACAAAGGCATTTTTATAATCTGGCAGTAACAAAATTAAGTTATTTGTACAGAGGCAAAAATCTTTCCCAGAGTGGCCGATGTGATGCGTCATTGCTATGACATGTTAGTAACAAGCACTTCTAGCAACTTTTCCTGATTTTGCAAATTTGTGCATGTGACAGGTTTCCCACTGAAGCAACTATATCATCTAATAAAGTTCCTTGTGCTATAAACTGTACCTATGAAATTGCTGTACTACCTGTCATAACCTAAGAGAGAATTTGTGGGTTTAATTCCTATCCATTTTGAAATTCAAGAGAAGGATATAAATTTTTTATTTATTTCCTGAGCTGTTATTTTTTCCTAATGAATTGTATTGCTGTGAGCATGAAAATGTTAGAAAAAGTGCTTTCAAAGCAAAATTCGTAAAGCTAATTAATTTATATATTTTTAAAATAAGTTCACCTATTGCCTTTTCTCAAAGCTACAGCTTCTCACAAAAAATGTTATTACATCTGCTTTTTACTATTACCCAACATTTTGTTTTGTAATTGGTGCCATATTTTTGGGAAAAATCTAAAACAAAATAAACCAAACCAAAACAAACAAACAAAAAAAACAAAAAACACCCCAAAAACCCAGAACTCACCAAAAAAAGCCAAATCAAGAAACAAATTGACAACACTTTTAATTAAAAACCATTGAAAATATAGTGAAAAATGCACAGTTCAGAAAAATGTAAGTGGCAAAGGCAAACTCAGGGAAACTTTGTCACTGGGAAAACATTTTAATCAGTGTCCTGTGACACTGATAGGTGACATGATCCACACTATCTTGTGCTGGATAAGGGTAGGGTTAAGCACATCTAACCTCTTCCAGTACTGCTAGACCTCCTTTTCTGTACAAAACCTTTTACTTTTTTTCCTTCCTGATGTATAACATGTATTTGCTATTGTGGTAAGCATTGCCCATTTAAAGATCTGCTCTGCAAGTACTGAAATAGTTAAATAATTTTATTCCAAGATATCACATAAGGAATTAATCTTGACTGTAATCCCATTTTGGTCCATCATACTCTCTGAATCCCTAAAGTTTGTTCTTTTCACATTTTTAAGTACCACATCATGAGACTGAAATGACATCATGAAGTGGAGAGGTTTTCAGAAGCTGGTTAGGATTTTTTGTGCATATAGGAGTTCTCGGTGTGATTCTCAAAGGGGATGTTGGTTTAATAAAAAAACAACTCTTCAAGACACAAGGTAATGGCAAAGAATGAATGAGATGAAGTTGAGAATGTAAACAAACACTATTTTGTTAATTTGGCTTGGGAGGGTTTTTACTTTCAATTTATCTAATTCTTGAGTTGGATTATAAAAAAGTCTATTGCATTGAAAATATTTTCTTTGGAAAAAAAAGAAAATATTTCATGTTCTAGCAGAGTATCTTAAACCTAGAAGAAATAGATAAAAAATTGGTGACAGCAGGTTACAAATTGGTGACAGCAGGTATGCTATCCTGACAGTGTAGATTTAACAAATCACATTTTATGTTCACTTTTCTGAAGTATGTCCTACCACTGTAAAAGGAATAAGTGAACCTTGCTCCTGTTCCATAGATTTTAAATTGCATTGTGTAACTTGAAAATAATCCACTCCCAGTGTGTTTTTTTTTTCTGGTCAGCGGTGTTCAAATCATGTTTCATCATGTCTCTTACAATGCTAGCATGAATACTGGAGTGTAAGTTTACAAACTTTTTCCCTTATGAAAATTACTAATATGAAAACATGTTTGCATCACTTACTAGGAAACAAGTTTTAAACTGTGTTGGCTTTGAAAAATCTTTAAATTACGAACAAAAATATTGATGTATTTCTTAATTCATTATAAGGGTTATTTTAATGGTTGTGAAGATAAATGGGCTAGAAGCAATTGAAAATTTAACTACAGACCATTTATAGCTCAAGCTTCTTTAAAATTATTCTTCAGACTATAGACCTAGAAACAAAAACTTTAGTAAGATAATATGATTTTCTCTTGTTTATGTACAAGGATTTTTTTTTTTAATATGCTTTAACATCTCCAAGAATTAAGGAAAAATACTGCACCTTGTATTAAGTGATTAATCTCGATTACACCTAATGAATTATATTTCTGACTGTATGATGATGATTATAATGTCATTGATGAACCATTCCAATTTTACTTTTTATATATATTACACAAAACTTTCAATAAAGTGGTTTTTTTAGCAGGTGGTATTGTAAAATACTAGATGCTAGATTGACTCTCTTCTTTGGAAATAGAAAAATGAATTCAAAACAAATATAAAAAAAGCCAATGAAGGATTCATTTCTGGATGAAAAAAAAATCCATCTGATAAGCCACTTACAAAAAGCTGCTTCTATAACAAAATATCGCATCATAGAATCACAAACTAGTTTGGGTTGAAAAGGACTTTTAAAGGTCATCTAGTCCAAACCCCTGTAAAGAGCAGGGACATTTTCAAATAGATCAGGTTTCTTAAAGCCCTGTGTGACCTGACCTTGAATGCTTCCAGGTATGAGGCATTCACAACTCTGGATAATCTGTTCCAAGGTCTTACTGACCTAATTGTGGAAAAGGAAAATAATTATTGATCTGAATTGACCTTCTTTTAGTTTAAAACCATTAACCCTTGTCTTATAACAGACCCTGCTAGAAGTCTGTCTCCATGTTTCTTATAGTACTGAAAGGCCACAATATAAGGTCTCCCCAGAACCTTCTCTCTTCCAGGCTAAACAGCCCCTTGTCTCTCAGCCTTTCCTCATAGGGGAGGTACTCGACCCTAGCATCAACCTAACATGGGTTGATACTGCTCTTCCAGAATACAGGACAGCTTTTGTTTGAGAAGTGTTTTGTCTCATCTTTTCCTTAGGATAAAATGCATCCTCAGGTGGGATGTCAGTGAGGATTCTTGCAGCAGGCACAAAATGAAGCCAGCATACCAATGGAGCCTCTGGTTCAGTGGAGTATCTTACCGCTAGAACAGTGCTGAAACTGATGTTTGTTTGCAAACACCTATGTAGATGTATCTGTAAAATGTCCATTATCTGGGGACAGGGCCATTTCTTACTTCCCTTCTTCTGTATTTACACTGAGCACAGTAAGATCCTGAGGTCATTTGGGACCACAGTGAAGTAGAACTGACAAATATTTGCAGCTGAACTGATGCATTTAGCTAAGTATTTCTGCCTCAGATTTGTCTTCACACTGCTATCAAAGAAGGCAAAGAAAAAAGGGAAAATGTATGTACATTTTCCCTCCATTACATTATCGCTGCCAGACTTATCAAACTTCTGGAGATTTCAGGATTTACAAAAGTATCTTCTAGTGCAGGAAGAAGTGATGAAATCAACTGTCCTTTGTAGGCGTTTCTGAAATTATTTCTTTTTTTGCAGTTTTCAAAAGAATTACTAGCTGGCTTAATTGTAGCTGCTTGTTGCAGTGAATTTAATCAATTAACCACTACTATCCTCGGAAACGTAAGATGGTTTACCTTTAATGATATTAGGAAGAAATAAAATGAAGAACTACATTGTTACTCTGTGGCAGGTCTTATCTCAGCTTCCATCAAAATTTAAAACTTTCAAGCCATCTTTCCAATAATATACATGTTAGTGCTTAAATTATGATCTAAGGGGCCTTTTTATTTACTAGTTATCAAGATATTCGGAAAATGGATTTCAAAGGGAAAAGTACTCATTTTTGTACATATTATACACCTACTATTCACTATATTTGGCACCTATCTACTTGGCAGACCAAATAAATCTAATTCCCTAATGCACACGTAAAAAGCCATGTAAGTGCTTTGTAATATTTTTAAAAGCATCATTAAAGTTAATCTATATCTGTGCTCCTACTGCCACATGAATCACTACAAATGGTCTTATTCTGCAATTTCTCACTAACATATGTTAATGTCTAAGGAAGACTAGTTTGTAAGAGTTGTCAAAACTTCTAGTAGAAACACTTCCACGTAGCATTGAATTCAGCCTCCACTTTGACTCCTAGGACTTGTTCTCAGAGACAGCACACCATATTTTGTACTCTTACTGTGTATTAACATCTTAAATGTTAATGCTAAAACATATACCTTAAAAACATTTCTAAGAATTTGTGCAAAAAGAAGAATGTCTCAACATCTTTCTTGCAGTGAGGGGCCCAAATCTGCACACAGGATTCAAGGGGTGGCCTCACCAGTGCCAAGTGTGGTGGAATCATTGCATTGGTCCTGCTGGCCACACTATTTCTGACACAGACCAGTATGCCAATGGCCTTCTTGGCATTGACCTGGGGACACTGCTGGCTCATGTCCATCTGGCTGTTAACCAGCACCCCCAGCTCCTTTTCCACTGGGATCTTTTCGAGTCACTTCATCGCAAACATACAGTGCTGCATGGTGCTGTTGTGACCCACGTGTAGGACCCAGCACTGCACCTTTTGGAACCTCATTAGCCTCAGTCCGTTGACCTAGCCTGTCCAGATCTCTCTGCAGAGCCTCCTACCTTCGAGCAGATCAACGCTCCTGCCCACCTTAGCATCATCTGTGAACTTACTGAGGGTGCAATCAATCCCCTCATTCAGATCATTGATAAAAAACATTAAACAGGACTGGCCCCAATACTGGGCCTTGAGGAGGTTACTAAATTTATGAATACAGTAACTGCATTGCTGAAAGGTTCTGTTATATAAACTGTATAATTAGATGGAAACTGGTTTTTTTTAAAGGCAATTCCACAATCTTTGTAATTCTTGTCAATAAAACAAAAGTGTTTAGAAAAATACAACATATCTTAAATTCATAACAGAGCCACTTACTCTTATTTACAGATTTGGTTAGCAGTGCCTGTCACATAGAGAGAAGAGGAAGAGAAGAGATAGTTTTCAGCCTTTACAAATGACCTAACATTAAGGAAATGCAAAATATAGGGAAAAGTGGCATGACAAAACTGTAAAGTAATACCTAAAAATTTTCAGTCTTCACAATGAGGAATATTTAACTATAGGCAACTATAGAATAGGCAACTACAGAGTGATGTACAGATTTAATTTAATATAGACAAAGGAACTACAAAGCACACTTGAAAGACTCTGACCTTCAGAACATATCTTTCTGAAGTTATTCCGTTCAGGATAAAAATTCCATACAGAAAATATTGACAACAACATGAAAAAATACACTGACAATATAGCAGCTGTCTCAATAAAGACAAATTATTGAAAATTAAATATTGAAAATATTAAGATAAACATAAATATATATATATATTCTCTAGTTTTTGGGTTATCTTTGCTAAATTGTGGTGGTTTAGTTTTCTTCGTTTTGGTTTAGGTCTTCCCTAGTAACCAGGTTATAACTAAGGAAGTATTCCACACCATTCCTTCACATAATCAGGGGTATATAAAGATGGGGAGTTTCCTCCCTCTCTCTCTCTCTCTTCCTTTCGCGTGCCTGGAGGACATCAGCTCTCTGTGTAGGCTCAGAGGTCTCTGTGAGCTGAGGTCTACCTGAGAAACTGTTGTCCCAGCTGCATGGAGGGGAAGGACCTGCTTCTCTTAAAGGGAGTTTGGTGAGATTTTTTTGTTTCAGTTACTTATTGAGCTTTTCCCTGAGTTTACGAGTGTGTGTACCTGTTTTGTTTGGTTTTACCCATTTTTATCCCATTTCCCTTTCTCTTTGCCCCTTTTCCCTTTGGGGGTTGCTCTGGGATTTGCTCTGTAGATTCATAGTGTTTGATTGTATATAATTGCAATATATGTGAATATATATGTATATATACTTTTGCTACAATTTTCTTTATGGGTAC
>WBMV01009007.1:354301-510782 GCA_013396655.1 Campylorhamphus procurvoides | reverse complement strand
AAAAAAAAAAAAAAAAATGGTGCCAGTAGGGACATAAATATCAAAGCTACTGAATCCGCAGTGGAAAACTGAGATTGTTATGAATGCTATATCATGGCAGCAGGCTTTTCATTTGGGAGTATGGGACTAGATACTAGTCTTACCTCTACAGTCCAGCTATGGAAAATTTACCCTTAATTAGCACATCCCAGTAACTGAAAGAAATCCTGCATAAAATTCTAAGAATCCTTCTAATGCCCTTCCCTATGGCTTTATTGTGATTTTTTCCTTTTTTTTTTTCCTAGCAGTGTCCCTTTGAACTACTAGCAGACACAGCAGCAGCAGAGCTCAAAATGAAATCAGCAACCAGAGGACCTCACCATCAGAGCAATAGATATCACTGAAGTGTCAATGCTTCCAGATATAAAACAAACAGTGCCTCCCCAAATTTACATTTACATTAGAAGTGTTCCTTGGTTCATTTTCAAGGAGGGGTTTACTCAGGCAAGTAGAGTAATACAGGATCAGACCCTTTCCTCAGCTTTCTTACTCTTCTTGTGTAAAAAGTGGTGTCATTCTGAGTAAAATGATGCTTGAAGTTTAATGCTTTCTGTTCATTAGACTGAAGGACTATCTCTTGTACCCTACAGGGAAACCAATTCATTAGCAGAGCTTTAAGAAACATGCATTCATAACACAAGTTTGCCCTCTTTAACTGCACCTCCAGGCACCATGCAAATAATTTATGAGGTAGTGAGATGTTTGACAATCAAAAAGAATGAAAATTCACAAGGCAGACTCCTAGTAGAAGAAATCTTAGTAAAAGTATTTTAAATCCTATTAGGGTTTAAAAACAATGTTCAAATTTCTCACTCAGCCATGAAGTACTGTGTTTTCAGCGATGTTTGATAATTATTTTGTAATACAAAAATTTTTAGCTTCACTGAACCAAATTAATCTTCTTATCTGGTGCTATCACCACTAGACAAATATGGTGGTCCACAGATAACTTGGAAATATTTTTTTTTTGTATTCTGTATTAGAACTTCAGAAACACTTCATTAGGATTTGATAAAAATAAACATTAAATCCTTACTTGAGAGAACCACAATGCTCAATTTCCAAAATTCTGAATTACCTAAAGCTCTGACTGAAGTACACGAAACTCTTAAAATTTTAAAGGTGTCAAGCATGCAAACTATAAGTATTCCTCTCTGAGCTCTAACTGTTTGAGAAATCACTCTCTGCGGTGCCTCAGAAAAAGGATTTCACACACATGGATGAGGCAGGTCTTCAGTAAATCCCTTCCCACAAAACCAGGTAGAAGAACCAGTTCTTCAGAAAAAACAATGCATTCTGGATCAATAGTTGAATACTTTTTTTCCCTATGGATCTTTCTGTACATAACATCTCCAGAAAGACCATCTCTTTCTAAGGCACAATTTTAGTAGCTTCCCCCTTTGCCCTTTCCAGAGGGCAGCAGCAAAATTGTCAAAGTGTACCTCCAAATCAGATAAAACTAGAAGTGACAATGGAAGGAAGGGAAATGATTCTTGTTGTTCAGACGTTTCTTCATGTTCTCACAAATTATTAGGAAATTAAACTTTGGAACAAACATGAACACAGGTTATCAAGGAAACAATATTGAATTTAATAAAGTATCTAAAGGAGATAAGAGAGCCTTTACCTTTCAATAACTCTTATCAAGTCTTCAAAGAACATTAAATTCTTTTACACTGTCTATATGTCATTGCACAAAGCAATGACAAAACATACTGTTTACAATCAGGAAGCTTTTCTGATGTGGCAGCAACAACCTTACATCACCAGTGAAAAACCCTAACCTCTGTACTTAAAAAATACAGCTGCATGTATCAATCAAATAAAAGTACTCACAGAAGTTGTACTTGGATATGAGAATGACAGATTTTTCATTCTGTGGGAGAAAAAGTCTCACAAACATTTCTTCAGAGAGCAATTTCTGTTTTTTATTGTATTCCCATTATGTTTCGACCTTAAACAAGAAACTAAAAGAAGGTTCTGACATGGTGACATAGAGGTTCCATGAGTCCAGTTGACCACCAGGATATGCAGAAATAACTGCCACTTCCAGTAAAATTCCTGGAAGTTTGTTGAAGGGAATGTAGCTGAATCAATCAACTGATTTTCATACTTCCTTCTGGCATTTTCCAATTTTTTCTCTGATTTGATAAAATGAAAAATACCAAACAAAAAAATTCAAATCAAAATATCATTATAATTTTCCTATTCCAAGTCACCAGGACAGGAATGTGTTTTACTGTCCATTGAGTATACCCATAAACAAAATATTAAATTATTGTAGTAATCTCTGCAGGTTTACTCACCAGATTGAACAGACCAAGATGTTTCCTTCCATACTTAATTTGGATGTTTCTGATGAGAAACAGGGATACTTACACTCTATTCTTCTGGGAGAAAATCTTTTTTATCTTTTGTTTAGTGTTTAGCTTTAACTAATGGTAAAACATGTAAGTGTTATGTATAGAGAAAGGGAAATTTTCTTATTATTTCTCTCTGCTTTGTTCTCTCTCCTTTTTTCTTTTTATCCTTGATTAGTTTTTCATATTGCATTATACTGAATACTCATTAGCTTTTAAAAATAATCTAGTATTTGGATGCTTTAAGCCTTAGATCAGCCCACGGGTTCCTGCAGATATCAGGAGATCGGAAGTAGCACATATTTTTCCTAGTTTATATTACCTACTTTCAAAAAAAATCATATTTCTTGAGCTTAATGGATGGAATACAATGATTTACAAGGAAATAATTTCACTGAGGGACTTTGGGTTGGTGGTATCATATAACATGAGAAAAAATTCTGATTGGTTTATGATTTCACTGGGAAGCTGAGAGGAAATTAATTCTATTTAACTCACTACTTGTCAGCTCCTTTGTTGTTGTTGTTTGTAATATATGTACCTAACACTGGATTTTAATTCTGGAGATATTTCAAGATACTAAAACATTTATTAGTTTAATAATAATGTAGGAAATGATTGAAATGCTATAAATGTTTAAATTGGAACTTAGAAACTTCTGGGTTTGGTGTGCAAACTAAAGCCATTTTGACTATAGTTCCTAGAACAACCAGGAACAGCTCAGAGGTTCTTGAGCATGTTAATTAAGAATGTCTGCCATGCTGAGGTTTTTTTGATAGGTTTGGACTTTCTTAAATCAGAAAGACAGGTTAAAATACAGTATTAAACAAAAATTGGTGTACTATTACCCTTCTACACATTTACACAAAACAGCAATCTGATAACCAACAGGGAGCTTAGGACAAGAAAATAGTGAAAGCTCTGTGACTGCACCAAGTAATTGCCTACTGTATCTATAAATCACATCATCACGGTGGGTCAACTATTTTTGATTACCTTCTTAACCCAATGCCCTCAAAATCTGAGAGGGAATAAGATTTAATGACTTACACAAGCATGTCTTGTTCCCTGATCACCATCACCGTTCCCAGGTGAGTAGCTACTGTTTCTCTTGCCTGCCCTCATGTTGAAAGCTGACCTCCTCTCCAGGTAGCTCAGCTTAGCTAGTACTTCACCTCCAAGGAGACACTTACAGTTTCCTTAGATCAAAATGTTAGTTTATAACCAGATTTTAGGGCCTTGGTTTTCACGAACAAGAAGGAGGAGTAGACTGCTCGGGCCATAGTTGAGATACATCATCTGGGTAAGGATGTGCATCCCAACAGCTTAACTGGAGCTTTTGAGAATCTATTAACCATAGTATGTGCAAGTATCCAGCAGCTGATGAGCCTGCAGGTTATAGTAAATCTATAAAATGGTCACAAGGCTTTTACTTTCTCAAAAACTCACCTTTTGACCAATTATCACCACTGTCTTCCATGATTACTGCTGTTTCACTGGGCTTTTTTGGTTCGTGGTCTTGTATTTCTGACTTGTCTCTTACATACAAGCTAGCTATTCATCTCCTGACTGTAAGCATATCAATGCAATGGGTACTGCAACAGCAACTATTTTAATCTCAGTGATGGTGAGAACACATCTCTGCTTTGTGTTAAATATGAGTGGAAACTCATTGCTGTCACTGGTCAAAAATACCAGTAATGTTTTGGTCTTTGTTTTTGACTCCCAAGCAGGTACGCCTAACCACTTATACTTCTTGACTAAAGCTGGAATAATTTGGTTATTTGGTATTTGATTCCATGCTGGTGCCTGCAGAGGGAGGCCAGTTTTGGTGGCTGGACAGGAGGGCAGGCTTGCAATTACCACACCCAGACAGAAATCTCCCTAATTGCATTGTCTCCCCCTCCAGCTCAGACATTCAACAAAGTTATGCTGATAAACATAGGGAGGGCAACAGATGAGGAAAGGGAGAAAAGTTCCCACTGGTTAGATTATTAATTGCATTTTTGTTGTCACTCTGATTCTGGTGTACAATAGAAGAGAAAAGATTTAGGCATAAGCTGAAGTACACTGAAAAATACTTTTCTGGTATTTGAACTGGGTGAAAAAAGGCAATACCAGCTAAAGTTAATTTTAAAGCAAAACAAGAATGATTACTTAAATATTTTGAATTTAATCCTCTGCAATTTACCCTTCTCACATTTCTTACTAATTAATTGTTTCTTCATATTAAAACAAAGATATCATGAAACAGAAGGAGTAAATAAAACATACTTTTGACTCTATCAGAAAAGAATCTTTTAAAAATTCTAAAGATTTTGAAATTGCCATTTCATTCAATGTCACCACATGATGTATCTTTTAAACTCCTACAGAGCTGAAAGTAAATGATATTTTTATATCCCTTAGAAATTTTGCAGTGATATTTCAGCAACATTTGATAGCAATGAGGCAAAGAAGTACAATTAACTTCACATGCAGCAAAGTTACACAAATGTTTTACAGCTCACTGTACCTCCAATTGCTGCAGAAATGACCATCCATCCTTCTGAAACTGGTTTTTAAATGTTTTACATGAAAAAACTGCATTATTTTTTCTTTCCACTTTGTGTGAATGATCAGCTTCTCACACCAGTGAAAATCTGTTTTATCCAACATGTTTAAATCCTATCCCTCTAAATACTTAAAATACCATTACTACAAAGCCATCTTGTGGAAGCTCCACAAGTTTATCATCTTAAAAATGTTTCTCCAAAATAGTAGTAAAATAATACTATAGTCCACAATGCATGTTCCTTGAAAGATCTATTTCTTCAACTATTTAACCAAAAATGAGATTAAAAAATGTATTTTCAGTTTTCAGTTCACATTTTGTAGTATTCATTTGCACTATTTCAATTTGAGCCAGGTTGAGATTCTGCCAGCTCTTCACCCAGTGATAGTTATCAATAAACCAGGCGGAGATGGAAGAGACAACTGCTCTGAACTGGGAAAAACTGCCATGCAGAGTGATTTATCATATGCATAAAAGTCATAAAAAGACTGAATGATCTTTCTGAATGGCACAATCCATTATAGCAGTATTGAATAACAGAGAAGCTGAGATAAGAACCTTGTGATACAGCAGAAGGTAATTGAAGAGACTTAGATTCAAAGTATGCACACAACAAAAACCCACAAATATCTATAGTGAAGTAAAAAGAAAAAAAAATATAGATTCACTTAAAAGACATAAGGAATGGTGTCAGAAGCAGGAAAAAAAAATCCACTTATGGAGTGAAAAGTCACTCGTTGCTTAGAGATGTCTGCCATATATGAGTGATGCAGCTATGTTCCTGTATTTCAGTGGTGAGAATGACGGGCAACAAAAATTTTCTATTCTCATTAAATTCTGGCACAGGTATAACACTGGTTTTGTATCTTGGACTTTTTTTTTCCTTCTCAGAAACACTTCTATATTTTTTTTAAAATGTTGATAGGAAATTAATAAAAATACTTCTAAGATAGTATAATTTTGTCTTAAAACACAATATAAAGGGAGACATTATCACAGACTATATAGCTGAAATGTTTCATTCACCAGGGCTAGCCATACTAAAAGGAGATTATTTCTGGACTGATGATATTAGAAGGAATGTTTAATTCTGTACTGTCTGTATTCCCATTTCCTCTTCTTGGATTGCCCAGCTTTTTTCTGACCATTGTGAATGTCCTTAAACAGATCACCACAGATAGAATTGCAGACTAGGTTAGTAGTGACTTTGAACAGAGTGGTATTAATCAAGTTCAACAGACCAAATGTATTGCAGATTTCCAAAGTTCAGAAAGTTTCTAGATAAAAGAGGAGATTGCTAGGAAAATAATTTGGTGACAGCCAATGATTAGCTGACTAATTCAGTTACCACTGTGTCATCCTCTATGGAAGAAAAATGTCTGATATGTATCTATATCTAAGAACTCCAATAAAACTGTCTTGCAGAAGATAATTCCATACAATTCAAAAGATAACATTCTGGTTTTCAGTGGAAATAATTCCCCAAAACATTGTTTGAAAGACATAGAGAAGCACAGTTTCAAATACATTCTAGGTAGGACCTTTGCCTTCCTCAGATCTTAGGGCATACCTTGCCAGAAACATTGTCAAACATTCCATTTTTACTGTCCACTCATAACCAAATTCTGTCAATTCATTGTCTTACCTGAGAAAGCTAATTTCAGTAACAGCATCTGCCACTCAGCAGTAATTGAATCCTTTTGAGATATTGCAAAAAACTGTAATTGGTCCACTGAGATGTCAGCAGCAACTTTAATCTGGGATAAAATATGAAGATACAATGTGTTTGGGAGGACTTTATACTTTTTTATCTCTCTGGTATCTCCTCTCTGAGGATTCTTATTTTTTAAGTGATTCACATTCCACAGTATTGTAATTTTTTTTCCTTAGAATCTCTACTTTACAGAACAAAAGCTTCTGGAAACTAAACATAGACCCCCTTGCAAATATTTGTAATTAGAATCCAGCTCTAGCCAAGGCTATCTAGATAGTCTGAGGCCAATCAGTATTTTAATTTAACTGTATTTATTTTTCATTAAAATTTTGTGAAATGATAATGCCAAAACATTTAGTTATAACATCTGTTTTCTTTTGACAATGTAAGTTTGTTCAAACTAAATGTAACTGAAGAGGGTTGAAGGACAGTCATTCTGGTGAAAGCCATAGAAGTTCCCCCACAAACTCTTCTGGAATGAACTGTTGAGATTTTTCAGCACTCTATGCTGCAACAGCAAAATAAAGTGACCAGAAATGAGCTGCACAGGATAAGAAATGAGTAAAGTTGATATAGAAAAATGCTCACCTAAAGATAAACAGCAGAACAAAAGTTATTTTTTTTTCACTGGCAGGCCAAAACCTTAGGGAAGTCAACTGGTTGCATAGAATGAAAAAAAAAAAAAGCAGAGAGGGAAAAGCTGATAAACTGCTGCTTTCAACAGAAGACGAATGACCATGATGGTCTGGTTTCCACATTTTTGAGAGGAAAGTCTTTTTTATCTTAATGAGAAATGCAGACTTTACATTTCTCTTTTCAGTTTCATTTTACAGAATCTGATTTTCCCTTTGAACAATTTAGATTTAGATAAAAGCAAATATACAAAAGGATTCTTTTCCAGAAGTTTCTTCTTTTTTTTTCCAATAATCTACAACACATCATATTGTGTAATATTTAATCTGAACATTCATATTCATTGTAGTGTTCCAAATTCCATGGAGTAAAATATTTTAATTGATTTTTTACTTGTAGCCTCTATAATATATCTTAATCTGCAGGACCACTTTCAGAAAAGATGATCAAAAAAACTTGATCCAAAGCATACGATACTACACAGCAAGGAATCATAACAAGAGAGAAGTTTAGAATAAATAAGAGTTAGATACTAGTTCTCTTCTCAAGGCTGACATTGTATAACCGACAGCCACTTCCATTTCTGTAGTATATTCCACTTCAGCACATTAACAACGGAGTTTCTGTTACCTCAGGCTCCATTTCACACTCATTAACATCTCACTTCAGCAATCATCAGGACTCGTTACAGAAGAGTTTAAACCCATTCAGAAATTTTCAGTATTTAAATGATCCGTGTTGACTTTGTGGCTTCATTCCAGAACTGACTCATGAGTTGTCAGGATAGCCCCAACATAGACCCAGAACATGTTACAAGAAAGTGAAAGGAAATGTCTGAATTTGGTCTTCATGGTTTTCTTTCACCGTGGGTGCAGTCCCTTGTCTTTTTCGAACTAGATCTCTTTCATCATGTGTTTGAAAACCCCTGCTGACAAATGTACATTTTCTTTCCTTGGAATTTGCTCAGGTAAGTCCTGCTCCTCCGTCAGCATATGCGCTTGAGTTCTGTCTCCCTACTGTGATGTTTTTCTTGGGGCAAATCCTGTCTCCCAGAAGGGCTGTGTCTGAATTACAAGCTTACAAGAAATGCAAGTTTGTGTCAACAGACAAAGATCAGGTTCATGGACAGCTGGGTACGTAGCTTGAAAAAATGCATAAAAGATGATTGCTCATGTTTAGTTTCCAAGAGAAACCCAGTCTCCTGTATTATGTGCATATACTGGCCACTTCTATAATTCTTAAACCAGTTAAATATGAGGTGAAATATTTACTGAGTTAACAGAAGAGTAAAATGGAATTTTCACTTTTGCAGTAGGAAAAGAAGCCCATTTTTATTGTTATTACTACTGGGTAAAGGAATGTATTGGGTTTTAGAGAAACAGCAGTTTGTAGTAGCATGTAGTTAGGACCACTTTGTTGTAGTAATGTCAAGAAGGTCTCCTTGGGGTAGAAAAGGCCTTTCATCTTAAAATTCTGTGTTGTCAAAACATAAAAATATTATTTCCAAAATAAAAAGACAATCCTATATATGAATGGCAATTATTTTGCTACACCTCCAGGCATTTCAGAGAAAAGTGTTTGGATATCTGAAGGCATCAAAAGAGGGGGAAAAAGTAACTAGAGAAATTAAGACCATATGCCCAAATGCCCGCCCCACTAGACTAATAGCTGAATCCTGAATGGTAATAGAAGTGATTATCTTTAAAAGTCCAGGGTTTTGTTGTTATCAATTACTGTACTACTATAGCTACAATTCAAGAAATTCTTGTACTGCAGTAAGAATTCGAGTGTATTATAATATGTAATTAGAGTATTTGCAAGCACCATTGTTACAAAATGTTATAATGCTTTCTACCCTTCATACTCTGCACATGCATTGTTTTAGGTAGTAAAGAGTGGCAGGACAAATAGAGAATAGAAGCATGTTGTATATGAGAAACATATATATCTGCATAGAGAATTTTTGCTAAGATGGAAGCAGGAGAGAGGATTTTTTCGGCTTAACACCCTTTCCCTCTAGCTTTCCTCTCTAAATAGAACAGAAAATAATAGATAACAAAAGTTAGTTTTCTTTCTCCCAGAGATAAAAATAAACTTTGACTTAGAAAGAATATTTTTTGTGTTTATAAGCATGGCTGTTTGCAAATTAAACTCTTTTCTTCAGACTGGATCCTGGACTTTCATGTTTCTCTTTTTAACTGGTGTGGTGCAAGAATACCCAATACTCCTCCTGGCATCTCTGAGCTCAAAAGACTTTCATGTGCTTCTCCAGTTGTTCTTCTGACTTGTAGGTCTTCTGCAATTGAATGCAGATCTCACCAAATCCAATTCTGTCTAGCTGGACATTACAGTGAATTTTTCTCTAGTCCTGTTTTTCTTTAAAAAATGGATTGAAATAAGATCGTGATTTATCTACAGTGGTTACTTGTAGGCATCCTCCAAATACTTACCTTCACACAGAAGATGTTGTTATATCAGTCATGGTGACATCACCATTATGAAGTAACCCCCTTCGGTTCTCACACTGAAGGGGCTGCCCACACCACCTGATATTTGTTGATGTAATATCTTCAGGGTACTTGTAGAAAGGATGTCTGTCAAGATAGTAAGCAATACATATACTGTCTCAGAACCAGAATGAATAAGGAAGAAGTACTTGACTTACCTACAGGTATGTTACCTTGTTTGGCAAATCTTTCTTTGTCAGAAGCATGGTGTCCCTAAGCAACTTGTCAAAAAAAAAAAAAAAAAGAAAAGGAAAACAGATAGGTATCTATCTGATCATCTACCACAGAACACTTTTAATGAAAGTATTGTGCCATAAATGGGTAAATGGGTGTTATTCATTAAATACTCTCTAAAAAGGATGAAAAATCATGTTGCTCTCACCCCATATGTGCCAAACAAAGGTACAATAAAAGTGGAATTGAAATATATGAGCTCTTTGACAATAGTATTAGTCACATCTTCTGACCTTTCTGTTGGCAGGGACATTCACGAAGGTGTTATAAGAGGGCAAGAATTTTCACAAGTAAGAAAATTCATTATATCAGTCATGCAATAAGGGAGCATCATTCTCTCCTGACTGACAATTTTTCTTCCCTCACATTACCTTCAGTGTTCGTCTGCTCCCAAATGTTAAAGAGTATTTCAAAAAAATTTCTACAGTGCAGAAAGAATTGCTTAGATAAATACAAACTGGTAATTATACCACCAGGGCTACTGGTGGTCTTACTACTGTGTGTCAGCACTTACACAGAGTGCTTATAAGCATGTCTCTATACAAAATAAAATTTAAAGCTCTATCACTTATGGCTTTAGAAGGCTCAGAATTTAAGAAATATATTTTAGGAAATAGTAGTGCTGTGGAAAAGGGACCTGGGGGTCCTGGTTGACGGCAAGTTGAACATGAGTCAGAAGTGTCCTGGCAGTCAGGAGGGACAACCATGTCCTGGGGGTCATCAGGAAAAACATTGTCAGCTGGTTGAGGGAGAGGATTGTCCTGCTCTGCTCCACACTGGGGTGGCCTCACCATGAATACTGTGTGCAGTTTTGATCTCTTCAATGTAAGAAGGATATCAATCCTTCTCCAGAGAGTGCCCAAAGGGGAGCAACGAAGATGGTGAAGGGCCTTGAGGGGAACCTATATGAGGAGCAGCTGAGGTCACTTGGTCTGTTTGGTCTGGAGAAGAAAAGACTGAGGGGAGACCTCATTGCAGTCTACAGCTTCCTTGTAAGAGGAAGAGAAGGGGCAGGCACTGATCTCTTCTCTATGGTGACCGGTGACAAAACCCAAGGGTTCTGGCCTGGAGTTGTCTCATGGGTGGCTTGGGTTGAATATTTATAAAAGTTCTTCACCCAGAGAGTGGCTGGGCACTGGAACAGGCTCCCCAGGGAAGTGGCCACAGCACCAAACCTGACAGAGTTTAAGAAGCATTTGGTCATGGTGTGACTCTTGGGGGTGTCCTCTGCAGGGCTAAGGATTGGACTCAATGATCCTTGTGGATCCCTTCCAACTCAGCATATTCTGTGAATACAAACTAATATAAAATGAATACAAATAATTTGACTAGGAGAGTTCTATGCCCCTAGATTCAGGAAAGACATTGAGGGGCTAGAGTGAGTGCAGAGAAGGGCAACAGACCTGGTGAAGGGTCTAGAAAGATATATGAGGAGCAGCTGAAGGAGATGGAGTTGTTTAGCCTGCAGTAAAGGAGACTGAGGGGAGACCTTATGGCTCTCAACAGCTACTCGAAAGGAAGTTGTGGCAAGATGGGGGTTGGCTGCTTCTCCCAGGCAACTAGCAACAGGACAAGCGGAAATGGCCTCAAGCTGTGCCAGGGGAGGTTCAGGTTGGACATCAGGAAGAATTTCAACAATTTCTTCACTGAAAGGCTTGTCAAGATTTGTAACAGATGCCCAGAGAGGTAGTGGAGTCACCATCCCTGAAAGTGTTCAAACGATGACTAGACGTGACATTAAGTGTTATGGTTTTGTTGACATGATGGTGTCCAGTAAAAAGTTAAACTCAATGACCTTGAAGGTCTTTTCCAACTTTAATGATTCTACGATTTTAGATGTCTTTCTCGTACTGCGTTAACTGCAATATCTGTGATTTGTTATTGACCTTTGTTACTTCTAGATATCATTTCCTAAGTTATCTTCACAGGTTTGTTACCGTGAACAATCCACCCAGTTTAGCCAAGATGAGGTGATCCATAACAGAGAGAGATAAAAAAAAGAAAAAAAAGTAATATGGTAGTGTCCACCTCTGCTTGCTTTTTTAACAGGGAGCTAATATGGCTTCTGCAAACTCATACCAGGTGCTAGAGGCCCACATTTCATTTGCACATGCGTACATGTGAATTTGTAAAATAAAAAGAGAAAACTGAAGTGTGGGAGTCACATGCTGCTACACAAAATACAGAAAATGCATCATCAGAGATCAGGACAGTGACTGAAGACAATGTTCTAGATTGTATTTTCTGTCTTCATAGTCACTATGATCAGGACACTTTTCCACAGCATACAAAAAGATGAATTGTCTAGGTATAAGATCCTTTCCATGTAATTCTGAAAATGTATCTTGAAATGTCTTTGATTTTGTAAGTCCAGTTTTTTTGATAGAGGACTAATCAAGTACATTTCACTATTTAACTTTGTTTTAGTCTACTAACTGTGTAATATAATGGTCACTCTTTAAGGAATAAAGTAGAAGACGGATTAGATTAGCTCTTGCTCAAGAATCAAAAATCCTCTCCCTTTTTCATTAAGTATGGATAATGAGTGACACTCAGTGTTGGTATTTCATAGGTTTGATTTTTCAAGAACAAAGAAAATCACTAGTGATTCATTGGAAAGTAAATATGAATGTGAATACATGTGGGAGTTTTAACGTTTTTATTACAAAGAAAGAAGATAACTGTGAGTAAAAGCCCAGTTTTAGAAAGAAATGAAATGACAGTAACAATACGTATTTCTAACAAACAGACGAAGACAACCGGTAGTGCCAAAAAGAAAATTGCTAAGTGTATGAAATTTATGGGAAAGGATAACTTTGAGGAGGAAAAAAAAAAAAAAAAAAAAAAGGACTGGCAGCATTAGCACTCTACAAAGGACTCTATGTATATGGAACAAAAATTTCTTAAAATAATTCTTGAAAAACATATTTAAATTGTTCATACTGATAGAAAAAAAAGGTTTGTATTTGTGTCAGATGGCTCTTACCTTTTCTAAACTATGCTTAGATAAGACATTAACACTATAAAAGGTGTGCTGTTTCAATGTAAATCTGTTTTCCAGAACTGTAATTTATTGTAGAGTCACTGGAGTCAATTTTTAATGCAATAAAGATGGCAATGAAATTATGGAATAATTGAAGGATGCAGAAATTGCAGACATAGATGTATACAATTGAAAAGGAGAGGGCAAAGGTTTAGGAGATAGGGAGGTAGAGGGGTTATATTTTCAGCTCTATTCCCAACTATAGCGGCAAAGGCCCACATTTTTTATCAAGCCGATCCAGCCACATCATAGCAGTATGGCTATGTTGCTTTTTCTGAATGTTGTACCAGTACTCAGAAGGAATATAAATAAAGGAAGAACTACATTATCCTGACATCAGTTCTGAGTAGCACTCAGCCACCAATTCAAAGTACTGCTTCTCTTTCATCTGACAATCAACTACTACATAGAAAATAAGTCTTATCAAAAAAAAGCCTAATTTTATTCTTAGAGGATATTAAGAGGTCTTTAGCTGTGCAGTGATAATTTCAGTATCAGTCATGGTATTGTGTGACAGTATGTTTCCTAGGTAGAAAATCTCTGTATAAACTTGAATACTGTTAGTTGTAATTACCAACTGGATGTGCAGGTGAGCATAATAGTATGTAAATGGAATACATATACAAAATTTAAAGAATTTGCTACATTATCAGCTTAATTAATGAAGATCAGAATGTCAGAAATCTACCAGGACACGAAAATCAACAATCACCTTAAGCCAGGCAACGTTTTGCAGTTCTCACAAAGGTTCATTGTGAACACTACTTAAGTAAGTGGATAAATGATTCATTTGTCACATTTAAAACAACATATTTAAAATAAAATTGCTTTAAACTATAAAGGAGGCTGATAAAAGTGTACAATGCAATATTCAAAGAATTCATAACATTTTTATAGAATAGGAGATGGCCTATTGAGGTAGGTAGGCACCATAGAGTGGTGGTGAGTGTGCTGATATTTTCCCCAGGGAAAAAAAACTGGGGACTTTCTATCCACCCAGAAAGCATACTTCTTTGGCTCATAGCTGAAATACAATCTTCTGAATGAGATTTAGGGCTGGCCATAATGTCAAACAGCAAAACCAGAAGAGAAATGCTCTTCAAATTTTCTTCCTCCACACAAGTGAACCAAGCTAGAATGTGTCTCCAGTGTAACACAGGTTTCTTAGCTCAGAGGAAGTTTTCAGTGTTTCTAGCAGTACGTTATAGCTTTTCTATGGGAAATATCATTATATGCTATTGCAATTTGTATCATAATCAAGGTAGTTATTTCTCCTCCCTATGATTTTTTTTCCCTCTGCATTTGTTTAATTACTTAATTCAGATTTGACTGGTATCAGTGTATATGTACACATCATGTATACTATTAGAAATGCATGTTAAAGTTATCTCAGACATTATTCACAAATGTAGGATTGATTGAGAAAAACAGAATCTTTTGAAAAAGACTGAAAAATGACCAAATAAGGTGACTTGGGGGCAAGCACTGTATGACTTCCTCAAACGTGTTAAAAATAACATCAAACACTTTTTTATGCTATTTTAAATCCTTTTAGTTTTGTCTTTTACCTATCTAACCATCCAAAGGCAGAAAACACTGACATATTATGTGACATTTTTAAACTAAGTCTCACAGCCGCCATAAAATATGGGCTTAAAATCACCATACCTGTGGCCTAAAGTCTAAGCAATTGATCTAAAAGCTATTATCTTCCAGCAGCAGTGGAATTACAGCTGCTCTGTGGTAAGGATAGCATCTAATTCTCCAGCATTAATCCACACATTCTTTACACTACACAGATTACACAGAGCTGTCAGGACTGGAGTGAAACTACAGGAGGTTAGATTTATGTCATGTTAAGTTGTAAACAGAGTGTTTGAACTTTCATATATCTCTTTGAATGCCCACTTGTGCACTGTTTTTGGCCACAAATAAGTGTCTTTGTACAGGAAATAAATGTTCCAGGTGGTATTTCCATGACTTAAATCAACAGTCCTACAATGTATGTTGGAAAGTTTGCATTAACTTTTATCAAGTTGTTCAGAAATTCATTATCCTAAACTGAAAAAACTAACGGCTGAACATAGCCTGCCTCACATCTCAAAGGCCAGCAAAGGATCAGAAATTCCAGCCAGCTAACTGTGGGTTTTCAAAAGGTCCTGTTTTTACAGTGTATCCTCCCTTCCTGTCTGCATTTCAGGCTGCGATGGATGTTTCTCCAGGTTTTGGACCAAATGGAGAATTAGCTGATATAAGCTGATCCATGTGTTAGTAAAAATGTTTAGAGGTATATGCATATATACACTTATATGAAAAACTACTTACATATTTGCCATTAAAAGAAAAGAGAAAAAACAGCTTTCTTCAGAATGTGAAGTGAATTCTAGTCTTTATGATGAGAAATAATTAGTAATATTTCTAGTCTACCTTCATTTTGTTACCATTAGAACCATAACATGAAAAGAATTATCTAAAACAAAAATATGTGATGCATGGTGTTAGCACTCTTGTATACCAATCAGCTCCTAGGTTCCTTTCATGACATAATTCCACACAGTGCACCTAAGTTTGAGAACAAGAGAATTAATATAAAAATGTTCTATCTTCCCTCATACATCACATTCTTCCCATAATTATTGGAAACTAAAGCAACTTGGTACTGTGACACTGATTCAAGTAAAATCCCTAGAACACAGTCTGTAGAATATTTCTAGAAATGGAAATAAATTTCTTAATAATCTTAAATAAGTGCTGATGCTCAAAGAGACGTAGCATTCAGGAATTTATTTTCATATGCATTGGTCTTGGCCCATTGATCCAGCCTGTCCATATCCTTCTGTAAAGCTTTCTTGTCCTCCAGCAGATCAACACTCACATCCAAATTGGTGTTGTCAGTGAATTTACTGAGAGTATTCTTGTTCCCCTCATTCAGATCATCAATGAAAATATTGAACAGGACTGGGCCCAGTACTAAGCCCCAGAGAACACCTCTAGTGACCGGACACCAACTGGATGAGACACCACTCACCACCACTTTCTGGACCTGGCCATCCAGCCAAATCTCAACCCAGCAAAGTTGCACCTGTCCGAGCCATGGTCTGCCAGCTTTTACAGGAGAATGCCATGGGAGATGGTGTCAAAGACTTTGCTGAAGTCTAGGTAGACTACTTCCACAACCTTTGCCTCATCCACCAGGTGCGTCATGGGGTTGGACAGGCAGGATCTGTCTTTTCTAAACCCACTGAAGTCAGGCTGACAGTCTCGTAGTTCCCCAGATCCTCCTTCCATCCTTTCTTGTGGATTGGTGTCACACTGGGCAAACACAAGTCATCTGGGACCTCCCTGGTTATCCAGATGTGATAATAAATGATGCAGAGAATCTTAAGCAAGCTCTTCTGCCAGCTGCCTCAGTACCCTTAGGTAAATCCCATCCAGACCCATATGGCATATATATATCATTTGCAGAAACCATAAGGAGAATAAGAAAAAAAAATTAAAAACATTTAAAATATCTTGGAAAAGGTATGGGCACTAATGGTGAAATTTATTTCAGTGAACATAAGAATAACGTATTATGAAATATATTACTTTGTGGTGGTTTTATTCTCATGCCTCTGTATATGAAGCATAGAGCTGTTTTCATGAGATCACATAAATGTGCTAGAAATTTCAATGGCCTAAAATAAAAAACAAGAGGTCTTGATTTATTCATAGATTTGTTGGAAAAGATGACGATCACTAAGTGTTACAGAATAGAATTTCCATAAGTTTCTCCTTCAGCATTCATACCAACAATCAGTATCTTAATCAAGATCTGCAGTTCTTAAATTCTGGTCTTATGTATCAAGTACCTCCAGGAAAAAGGAAAAATCCTGAGCCACAGAATGATGTAACATCTAAAACAAGATCCCCCTAATACGAGTACCGAGCTGTTGGTTTAAAATTTGTATGATTTTGAAGTAATACAGTGAGTATCCAAGTAATACAGTGAATGTGAATGTTTATAGCATGGTACAGTCTCTGAGATCCTGAAGTCATCATCAACGTTCATATGAGCAGAAACTTCCAAGGTTAAAGATCATAGTAAGAAGAAAGGCAGAAACCCTCAATTTATTGATAGGCAACATAATGAAAATTGCTCAAAACAGCCAAATAATATCAACTATTTTAGAATTTAAAAAAAACCCTCACATCTTCTTTAAAGAGTAAAAAATTAATTTTGCTGTAAATTAATATTATTTAGGGGAAAAAACCCTGAGTGTTCCATGTGAAAGAAAAATGAAGGCACTTTTGCCTTTATAAAGACAAAAAAAATATTAATGAAAGCTCAAAAATATTTCTACATGTGTTTTAACAGAATGTGTGTTCACTTAAACATTTAAGAAACTTACTAGCAAGTAGTGAAAATGATCAGATAAATAATAACCCAACTGCAGGAAGTTCTCCAAAAGCACTGCTATTGGAAGACACTGATTGACATAATTCATCATCATAACAGATTGGTCATTTCTAATTCTATATTTAACCTAGTCTGGCTTTCTCTGTCAAAGACTACTCAATTTTTATTCAGCTTTTTAATTATCTCAGTTTCATGACTATAAAATCTCTCTCAGAAGAGAAATCTATCTGTTCCTGAAGACATCAAGAGAACTGAGAGTTCACCAGCTCAGATTATTCCACTGATTACTAGTTTTTAGATTTTTCATTTCTCACCTAAGAAAATATTGTCTACCTGTTAGCTTATATTTAGTATTGCAGTCTTGGAAAGAGTAGGAATTTATGTCAACTGCTATTTACTATGGGCACCTATGCAATGAAGCAATGGCATCTGTTGGAGTCCTGCACAAAAGAGGAATGTTAAGCCTATGTGAAAAGAACAAATCTAGTTTAGGAAAGGAGCTCATTTCCATTCAAATCTTTGACAAATTTATTCTTGCAGTAAGCCACCCCCCCCCCGCCCCCCCCCAAAAAAAAAATACCCCCTATTTTATGCAATCATCTATGTTAGAAAATGTGATCTTTGAAACTTGCACTTTACCTATTAATTAGTGATACCAGAGGGAAAAAAAAAAAGCTGTTTTTTTAATGCTAGCAGCAGCTTGATGTCCCAGGGATAAAGACTGTCAGCAAACTGTCATTAGTAGTCCCTCTATTAAATCTAAACCACCGCTAACAGCCCGAGAATACAAAGTATCTGCTTATGACGAGATGCCAAAAAAATTTCACACACAGACTTCTACACCAAGATTTGTGTTATTCAGATTCTACTTTTATTACAGAACACCTTGTCTTTCCCTCTTTTGCTTGAAGAAAGTAAGAACATTTCCAGAGATTAATAATCTAGAGGGTCCTATCAATTAATGAAAAGAGGGGTAGAGAAAGGGAAAGAAGTAAGATTCCTAAAAATATTATTTAAGTATAACTTACTGAAAATATCCAAATAGGTGTTCATAGGTTTCCATGCTGTGATAAAATCATATACTCAGTTGTGCCATATTACAGTCAAAAACTATCTGAAGGTATTAAATTTACTTAATTTCCCCAAGTTGAGTCTGTTTTGCCCATAATAGTAATTGGTGAATGATCTCTCCCTGTCCTTATCCTACAAGCTTTTTCTTCTGTTTTCTCTCCCATGTCCAGCTGAGTGCAGTGATTAGAGGGGCTTTGGTGGACACCTGGCATCCAGCCAGGATCAAATCACTATAACTTGGAAAATGAAAACCTAATTGTTTAAGGACAATTTTTTATCAGAGGATTAACCCTTAATAAAATCAAGTTCAAATAAAGTTAAAAATATAAATTTAAATATCAGTTGCAGAAAACGATTATTTATGTAATAGGGATTTTCAAAAGAGTTGCAATTAATGATTTGGACATTAGATTTTGAACTGTTCAGATTCCACATTTTCCTTTATTATGTAAATAACATTCAGTATATATGTATCTTTTTTCTCTAGTCCCATTTCTCTTCATGTAACTCTTAGATAAGTATAGGGAAACCTTACCATAAAAAAAAAAAGCTGTTAACTTAAAAAATTCTTCATAGTCTTAAAATGACTGCCAGAAAATAGAATTGGTTAAGAGCTAAACAAATTTTATGGGACAATCTCACAACAGTCTTTCACATATTTGTCATACAGAATATTCTGATGCATTTCTTTAATGCTTTTATATCTCCTGAATTTGAATTGGCTTGCTTGACTATATATTGTCTTGCTTGGTTGTAATGCAAGGATCTAACTTGCAAGGGCTGGACATCCTATGAACACTTTACCTGCAGACTGCCGGTGCTCCCAAACCAAGATTTCTGCACGGTTCTTGGTAAAATATTTGATTTCACATTTCTTCCTTCTTCCAGCGCCTATCACCTCTTCTATTATGAGACTCCCTTTCATTAATCTAGGAAATTTATTTGACCCTTTTTGCCAGTTTACAGCATTTATTGTCCTTGTCCTATAATTGGACTCAATATTTGCCTGGTAGTGTCTCTAAATTGCTGCTTCAGAGATCTTTCCACTACATTACAAATTGTCACATACTGAGCTAAAAGCCTCTCTCAGAAGCTTCCTTACTTCTAGCTTCAGCAGTTCTGTAAAATAATTTAACTTTCTTGTCAATATTCTTTATTCTGCCAGGGCTGTGATGATTTCCAATCCAGTCCCAAAGGAAGCCCTCAGATTTATTAGGTTTGAAACTCTGATCATCAGGGTCTTTAATGCACTTTTTAATTTAAGATAGAATAGGCAAGACTGAGGTATCACCTTTGGTATTGCTTTGTGTTAATTGAAGCACAATTTCAATTTACAGCACAAAAAAAAAAAAAAAAGAAGCCATAAAAGCTAGCTGATATTTAAAAAGGACAGTGACAAATACCAGGCTCACCTAGTTATGGGCATCTGGAAGAGCATGACCTTAAAACCCTTTGAAAACAAAAGTGAAAAAGGAGTGAGATGACAATTTGTGCTCTAGTGCTTATACCTTTTACTCATACAAATTCATCTGAAAGTTTATAAAATGAAACTTGAGAGTGATAGTATAGCAACATTTTTCCATTAAAAAGAATGCTCCAAGCCTCTTTCCTTATCAGATATTTTTCTAAGCCCAGTATACAACATTAACATAATTAGTGCTTGAGACTGATCTCAGTGAGTCTCACTGAAAGAGTCTCACAGTCTCTGTCACCTGAAAATGACTGCAAAGACAAATACAGCTTCCCCAAATGTTTCATCTATGTTTCATCTTCACTGTTCTGTAGGGAAAACATTTTGACCTTTCCTTGGCACACTTCAATTTCTGAGTTTACACCAGTTACAGTCTGTACTTCCGTAGCATTGCTGAGAGTTTTATTCTGCCATCACATACATAGTGTTTGTTTCTTACATCTTCTCAAATGAGAAACTTGTGTAAAATCTCTCTGTTGCATTTAAACAACCCCGTGACTGCTTTTTTCTTAACATTGATTGAAAGATAACAGCCATGGCATCAGACACAGCAAAGGTCAGAGCCCAAAAGCCAGAAGGGCCTCCTAAATCTACAGCAGTGACTTTATTCTCCCAATCAGAATTTCAGGCTTACCAAAGGCCATGTCCAAACAACTTCACTGTCCAAGGCTGGAGCTGCATAACTAAATTATGGTCAAAGTTCAGTAGATAAAGCTGAAGGGTCACTTACCAGCTTCCACTAATACTAAGGGTTGAACTCCATACTAACAGCCTATTCTGAATATCCTCAGAGAAGAGGAGAGAGAAGGAAAGTCTTTGTCCTTTTTTTTCAGACAAATCTTTGTATTAAGTAGTGTCACCACTCCACTGATTCTACTCATGTCACACAAATGAATAAATCTAGTAATATTTTCAGAGCTTGCTTAACAATACATGTTCTCCGCAAAATGCAGCAACAGCCACCATTTTCTATTCAATCCAGCAAAAAATGAGTGATGGCAAGACAGTGAAATCAGTCATACTTTAGAGTAGATAACATGCTAGTGGTGTTGGTATGAATTAAATTTCATGAGTCTAGTACAAAATCTAATATATGGGTTTGTAAAATTCAGTATCAATGAATTTTCCCAGACCAATATTTTTTTTCCTCTTTACAATTTTAAGAAAGGCTGAAACTGTGAAAACAAAATAAAACAAACAAAAAACAAAACCAAAAAAAAAAAACTTGAACCAAATGTGCTAGTCTTTTATCTTTATAATAACTTTATGCATATGCTGCTATTCACAATTAAGAATACTCATATCTTGACTCAAAAGAGATTAGCATATTTGTAGAATTAACATACAGCACCTAATCTGGCACATCTGGCTCTTGCAATTTAGATCTTTGCACTACCCAGAAAGGTAATACACAGTCCGTGCAGCTTCAAGCATACAAGACAGTACATGTGCAGTAAAGCAATACTACTTGCAATATAAAGTGCTTTTTTTGGTACAGTAATATCATCACAGTACACTTTACAAAAGAGAACATTACTACCATGTACTCTGTTACACAGTGTAGGAAAGCTCAAAAACTCTCTTATTCCTGTAAATGAACAGATTTCTGTAACAAATACAGATGTGCTCAAAACGTTTACAGGAAGCATGAGGTATAGTGGGATAGAACACTGAACAGATTTTTCCTAACATTGAAATCTATACACAGGGCAAAGCAGAATAACTATGGGCCATAATTCAGCAGATCTCTGCTCATTTCCAGACCTTCCTGTCACACAGGGAAAGACTGTGTGCATTTCAAAATGCTCACTAACTTTAAAGCAAAAGTGACAGGCAAATATCAGTAGAATCAGTTGACACTGACTCTTCCTAAATGATGAGTAGGAAACTGAAACTTCACATAGTTAAATT
This sequence comes from Campylorhamphus procurvoides, assembly GCA_013396655.1. Classification (NCBI taxonomy): domain Eukaryota; kingdom Metazoa; phylum Chordata; class Aves; order Passeriformes; family Dendrocolaptidae; genus Campylorhamphus; species Campylorhamphus procurvoides. The sequence goes on along the minus strand of WBMV01009007.1, from coordinate 488,846 downwards.
CCTGCAGGAAGAACTATCAAAGAGATTTTGCTGTTCTGTTTGCATTGCTAAAAGTGAGGGCATTACAGCTATGGACACGTAGTGTCACAATTTGATTGACAGATCCTCAGATTTAGTAATTATTCCATTCCTCTAATATATAAGTTTTACACCTACAATCTAGAGATATATCAGAAAATGTCTGAAGTCTGTTGTAACAAACTGAATGTAGGTTACCACTTGATACACAAAACTTTATTTGCAAATGTTACAAAAAAAAACAAAACTAAGCAGCCTTCAAAATAAATTTATTGGTATAGCTGCAAAGTTAAGAGACAATTAATGTGCAAAAATATAGCATACTAGTTCAATTACCTTGTCTGGATATGTTTTAAGAAATTATATCTGATGAAGTGAAATAATGAAAGAATTGCCTATATTAAACTACAGAGCTACACTGTCATAGTTCTTAAAACACGTAATTGTATTTCTTTGGCTTATATAGGCCTGCAATGGAAAACTTGTCTCAGCTCTAGACATCTTCTGTGTCTTGTTTAGCTATATATCAATCTTAAGCACTATTTTGAAAAAATAACATAGCCAGTCCTAGCACTTAGGGTTTCATAGTTTCTATTAAACAGGACGATGTTAAGAACAATGAGGTTTTTGTCAGACTACTTTAGTGTAGGAGCCTGGAGAAAACTTACATGTGAAAGCATTTTTTTTCAGCTTGACAATAGAATCTGTCAGTCTAGACAATGAGAATAGAATTTCCTGACAGGCAATAGAAATAGCTCAGAGATCAGAACATTCAAATGCTATGCAGAAGGTCCTTGTTTGAGGTCTGTTCAAAATCTGTCCATGAGAACACAGTTCTCATCGTCTGGGTGTCTGGATCAGATAATTGGCCACTGCAGGCCAGAGTTCTTCAAAACCTACAATTTAGCTAGTAACTATGTATCAGATAATGGAAATTAACGTTTTCAGTTGTGTATCATTACCAAACTATGTAGAGCATTTAGATGGCCAAAAACTATGTAGAGAAAAACTCTCATACATATTAAAATATTCAACATGCTGTCTATGTGTTCTTTTAGGGTTTATGAGATCAAATTCAAGTTTATATCCTACAAAACAGGAATAAGTGATTTGAAATTCTAGGATGTTATCTACATGCCAGAGAAATACCCCATATCAGAATACCCCATATTTGTGCTCATAAAGTCTCTCTTTTTTTTTTTTGAAACTGCCTTTAGTCTACCTTAACTCAGGAGAAGAGCCGTTTTGTCTCTGAATGTTTCTCAGTACTTAGGAAACCCTTTCTTCTCCACTTCTTGTCCTGAGGAAGATTCTACATGAGCTGTAAAACACCGTCTGATTCTCCTAGCTACTGCTTATATCAGTCAGCTTACATTCTATTGATTAGAGTATTTATTTATACCTTTTTTTTTTCCTCTGAGGGAATTTACTGCTGGAACTCTTTGTGCCTCTAATTTTCTATTACAGAAAACAAAATAACAACTGCATTTTTCATCTATACTTTAATTCTGAGACATCTGAGTGCTGAGATGATGAGCAAGAAGATTATTTTGCATTTATTTATATCTACTGATATACATCTTCATGTTATACTTTTTCATTATTGTAAACCTTTCCAAAAGTCCACTTGAGAGATACTATTTCTGTTTTCTTCAATTTGAATGTTTATAGTGTTATAACAATTTATTTCAGTAGAATAACTCTGGATTTACACAAGTGTAAGAAGATAAGCAAGTCTATAAAACATGCACTACCACAAAATAAAATAATAAAAAAAAGATATCTATCATTTTGTAGTGCTAACATGGAAGAGTCTTGCAGCACTCTAAGGTATGATCAATTCATGCTGTTATAATCTAGTATGGCCATAACTTATACCTTGAGTTCTATACCTTTATTGATTATAGCAAACTAGAGAATTATTTTCTTTAGAATCACTTACTCACTTTTAGTTCTTTTAAATTGGTGTTTGTTTCACAACAGAAAGATGCCTAAGATTATAAGTACTTCAAAAATAGTCTAAATAAAAATTAAAAAAGTTTTTCCATTTAAAAAATAATAATATGTTGTTGCTGCACAATACTTATCCTGTCACATGTTTTCATGCATGGTATACTCTTTGTCATCAGCGACATTAGCTGATTTCTGCAAGTTCTAGCGCTTGAATTAAATTTCTATGCAAAACAGTTTTCTTTAACAATAGAATCACTATCAGTTTTCCACTTGATATTCTTGAATATTCTTGAAATTCAGAAGAGTCTGCTTTACATGCAGCTAAATCTTTCTGAACCTAAATACAGACAACATCATTTAGAGACCCTTAATATTTTTTTTTGTTTAGTGCAAGGCTGACCTTGAAAGCTACAAGTGAGACACGTTGAGTTTTAATGTCCTTCACAGTGTTCTAGTCTAAACAGTTAATGAGCAATTCAGGTTAATGCGTGTCAAAAAACCACATATTATTTCTGAAATTTTGTAAAAACTGCTTATGGAGGAACAAATTATTAAATACAGCAGCATAAACAGATGAAACCTTGTAAAGAATCAGGACAACTATTCATTTTCTTTTCCTCAAAATTCTCTAAATAGTTCTAATAACTTTCAGGCTTTAAATCTGATCTTCAGTCATTTTGTATAATTAGCATGCTTAAACATGGCTATTGAAGTTTAAATTTCTGTACATTAACAAAATTATAACTACAGAGTTTTGGTTGGTTGGTTGATTGGTTGGTTGGTTGGGTTTTTTTTTTACTTTTTACATTCAAGAGGGGGAAATAGAGGCAAAAAACAGACTTTGAAATACTACGCACACATTGCATATTAGTTCCAAATATCCACTTTGTTTTCAACTTAGTTAACATATAAATATTTACTTAAATGCTTGCCTAAAAATTTAAATTACAGAATCACAGAATATTCTGAATTGGAAGGGTCACACAAGGATCACTGAGTCCACCTCTTATGTGAATGGCCCATACAGGGATCAAACCCATAACCTTGCCATTATTAGCACATTTGCATAATGTATTTATTGATATCAGTTGCTGGATTCTAATGCAGAGTAACCTCCAAGGCAGAAATAAACAGTTTACAATAACTTACTCACAGAGAGCAAATGAAGGCATCTTAAAATTTCTGAACTCTGTCATACATGATTAGCTAGTCAGCTTCAGCCAGGATCAATAAGACTGACCAGCATGCACAATGGAGCACTATGCAGAGAGCAAAACCCACCTGAATTAAAAACTTTCACTGATACCTACTGGGCTCCAGCACAAATGACAACCTGAGTATAAACCTGCCTATGTTGCTTTCAGGACAGCATTTAATATTATTACATAGTGTTGCATTTGCAAAACCACCAGCTTTGCTCAGCATTGATTCTGATAACTTAGTATAGCTCAGTAATATCTCAGTATGCTGTGGATGGAATGTTCATAGCTGAATCCTTTATCAACAGTAGAGTTATCAAGTTCCCCTGTAGCATTCCCCCAAACATACTTGGTAGGGGAGGCCTTTCATTGTGAATATCCTCTCACTCTTTAGGCAATAAAAGTTCACTACACTGTAATTAAGGAAAAAGATGCACTACTTCTAATACATGGCTAATGTATTATCACTGTGGGTCCTACCTTCTATGTACCACTCTAACATAAAAAGAATAATTTTGTATTATGCAAAAGTTCTTCATCTAAGTTCTAGTGTATACTCCCCTTTGATTTTTTTTTTTCCAAGACAATGTGGCAGGTAACAAATGTTATTCTTCTCAATGTCTTCTACTTGCCTTGTTTTTCTACTTTGCTGCACCATGTATTTCAATGCTCTCCTGAAAGAAATTGTACACTCTCCTTCTGACATCACCATTTTGCATGCACTGTAGTTCTTTAAAGTATCAGATCTTAAAATTTAGATCTTGGTCACAACTGAGAGGCCCTTTCTATTTCTCTTTAGGCTTTTAATGTTGTTCTGTGGGTGTATATAACCTATTGAATGTACTACTCTTCATAGTAGAATGTGAATGATTTAGACATGATTTCACCTGGTGAAATGATAAATATTGCTAGTGAAAGCCATGAAGAAATGTTTCTGTTTCCACACTTTACAGTCTCTGAAATGTGATTTTATTCAACATTGTCAGTTTTCTGTCACAAATTAAAAAGGAATGTAATGATTTTTTTTAATATTATTTTTATGCTAGTTTGTTTTTTGGGGTTTTTTTTTTGGTTGTTTGTCTTTTATGTATGTGATAATGGACTTCAGAAATCTCAATTTTTCTTTCTGTACCTGGCCTGCTATGAATGGAACCTGGTTCAAATCACAGTTTCAGATTGCACAAGTTTGAAACAAATAGAGGAGGAAAAAAAACCCAGAATCTTACTGTTTCACTTAAGCTATATGTACATTTTAGAAAAAATTAAGAACTGCAACAGTCTCACCAAAAATATCTTAAAAATGTTAATTCACTTCCAATCTTTACATAGAAAAATGTCAAATAAAGGAGTTTAAAATGTTTTTAATGTCTCCAACATCACTTTTTCTAGTTTTATTTCCCTTTAGTTACTGTTATAACTATATTTACATAAAACTATTATACACTTACAAAAGCCCTTTCAACTACAGGTTTCCAAAATTGTAAGGGTGCAAATTACTCTCCCATTTGACTTTTTTGACTGTTATAACACTAAAAAGGACCTTATAATATCCACCCATTAAATGGGTCATCAAGGTAATAGCGGAGCATTGCAGGAATTGATTAGTTATTGTGTTGCGGGGCCAGTTTCAGGAGCAATCTGTGACCAATTTCTGTAGAGGACAAGGTTTCAAATTTTGAACTCTGCTGGTTAAACAGAGTTACTGCTGTGAGACTTTATGAAGGTTGAGCAAGTAGAATCTGCTGATCTGCCAGTTGTTGCAAAAGATTGTGCTCCTGTTGTGAGAATACTTCACCTCTTTATGCATGACTGACCTTGTAGTAGGATCCTGCTGTGAGATGTGAATGTGGCCATTGTGAGTAGATTGCCAGCAGAATTCTAGGCAATAGATATAGTAGCCAAGCTTTTTCAATTATGGTAGCAATGATGAATTATATATTGCCCACACCTTTTCAAAAAATCCCACAACTGAATACCTGGTTTCTTCACTAACTTCTATTATAGTAGACATCAAATAGCTGCAATTAGCCAAATCTCTTTATGAGAAAGGTTTATATACACTTCAGAGAGAAATCCACATCTAATTATTGCACTAGTGATTTCTTTTTAGCTTTTTTTTTTTTTAAACATATCGCTGAGAATGGGAATGCTGTATTACAAACATATTTGCTTGGAGTATATAATAGCAAATATGTACACCTGACCAGTTCTATCTTGTTTTTTTAGTGATAAAAATCTAGATTTTGGTAGATTTGGTAGATTTTATTCCAGATAATCCCCTCAAAATAACCACCACATTGACTAAGAATTAATACTCCTTAATACATTCCTCCTTTGTGGTGATGCCTCCTTTGTTATAGTCCCTAGATACTGTACTTCTGTTTCTGGAACACCTAAATGTTGATGGTTGTACAGAATTTAGGAATATTTTTCAGCTCGTTACTTGGCAGAGTGAATGATGGTAACAGTTTATACTTGTAGGCAATTGCTGCATAAAATATTATATTCTCAATTATATGTATCTGAACACTTCATTATTGTTGTAAAATGCAGATAACTTGAAAAGAATTACTGAAATTGGCAAATTACACATGCTTTGCAAAATTCTAAAGTGAATTAATATATGTGACAAAAAAGAACTTTTCTTCGGTGTGGGTTTTTTTTTTCCGTATGCATCTTTTTCCTCCTGTTTACAACAGAAAAAAATACATCTTAGCTAAAATGAGAAGCAGGATCCTTCTGTAGAAATAAGACAGATGACTGAAAAACAAGTTTGTAAAGGATAAGAAATACCAGCATAACATTACGAAGTAATAAACACATCTCTGCTTGTGTGATTAGTATGTATCCCTCATGAATGCAAAGTGTTAACTGTTTCCCAGGGACGAGGGCACATGATCAGCAACTTGATTGACTGAGGGGTAAATCTGCAGATCAAAATCTGCTTTTAAATCTTCTAGGTAAGACACTTAAAAGCAGATCTATAAGGCTCAGGGTTTGCTGGATGTAGAAACTGGAATTAATAACAACACATGAAAATGCAAAAGATGTGGTGAGGGTCAGACTGAAACAAAAGCCTTAGTGACAGTGTTTTTCAGCAAACCATGGTAAGAATACAATCAGAGAGCCAAGGTGAACTATAATAAAAAAATGAGGGAATATATTGGAGAAACTATGTCAAAGATTAGAAACACACATTTTGTCTCATCCTGTGGCACCATCCCATACTGTTTAAAATACATATATAGCTTGAGAGAGCTGGGTTTTTTTAAACACAGTGTAAAAACATCAGGTTTTGACACAGTACTTTCTGCAACTCGCAAAGATGCAATTTTATAGGGTGGCAACTTTGCACACTTACTGTGGAGAACTGATGGATATGGTGTTCCCAGCCTACTAGGAGAGCGATATAACCAAATACAGTCCAGCATCCATTCCTTTATTTTCTTCTTAAATACAAAGATCACAATGGTTTTTGTACTGTGATCATGCTTAACTGCTACCTTCTGTAAGATCAGTTTTATTTCACATCCACACACTGTAAAGCTTGTGTATATAGCAAGGAGTATGCCAACCTTTAGGAGATGTTGGAGAAATTTGAATCAATTTGTGTCACACTCAAATTGATATCTATATGAAATTTATTTTTTTTAAGGAAGCCACCAAGAGAAATTGGATTATTTTGTACCTACTTTGTTTCAGCTGTATATTCTATTTTCAAACTAATTGAGATAGTCAGAAAATAATAATTGACAGTATTGGAAACTTTGACTTAATAAACTATGTTCCTATAAAATATATATGAAATGTCTTCACTTGTGGGAGGTAATTTTGACATACAGAATGGAGATTTGAATGTAAATTGTGGCACGACTATTTAGCTGATCTCTCTCATTTATTAGAGATCTTTATTTCATGACCTTTCCAGTTTTAAACCATGTGAGTATTCCCTTTGCTTTTTTATCTTTCTCTGGTTTTTAAAATATGTCAAATTTCAGGTAGTTCCTTATCTTAATTATCTTATGGTTTTTCCATAAGTCACCACTAAAACTCAGTGCACTTATCTGTTTCTGTTTCAGATTTTTTTACATGTAAGTATTTATTTATACTGATAACATGACTGTGCTTATTTCTCATGCATGTGACATCTACATCCCTGAGTAGAATTAAGGGGCCTGCTTGTCTCTTAGTTTGGCTATGAGCTGTAGAATGGAATTGAAATGGCTCTCAGGTGTTGGAAGTTTTGCTGTAATTGCATGGTGCTTAAGGTTAGAATTAAAAAGGAATTGTAGAACAGCTGGAGGGAAGATCTATCCTTTCTTATAATTTCGTCAGGTATAATGAAATTGTGTTCATTTAATCAATTTTAACTCTTTCACATAAATTTCTGCTGTAATCAATTCTGTAATCAGTTGCTGAGATCTGTTCACATTCTGTTTACCAGAGCTGCACTTTGTAGGAACACTGTGGTAAGTTTGGACTCAATTTCTGAAATAAACGTTGCCTGATTTAAATAACATGCATGATAAAAAAATTATATAAAAGTTTGGAAATTTTATTTAGATGAATAGACTTTATGGATATTTTTCATGGCTTAACTGTTATGTTATTCTTTCTCATTCAGAGTTATATTTAATGCTATTACCAGGTTTCAGGATTCATTGTGAAGATAGCAGATGGCAGCAGAGAATAATCTACATGTAATATAATTTGATTGTTTATAGAAGGGAATTCTATATATGTAACATAATGTCACTGTTATTAGACTGTGAGATCATTAACTAAGTTATTTGCTGGATTATTGATAAAAAAACATTTCTATCTCTTCTGGCCCATTACAATTAGGAAAATAATGGTGTTTTTCAGAAAGGAGTACCTGAGAGTGCAAGGGATTAAAAATGTCTTTAATATAATTTGATAATTTGCCTTAACATTTCCAAAAGTTGCATATTCTTTTTATTTTTGCCTTTTGAATTCTAAATTTTTCATTAGTTCTCCTGAATCACAGGGATCATCAGGGTGGTACTGACTTTGATTTTTAGCACCCATTTATTCCAGTTAAATTCATAGAACAGGTACGATCCTTCCAACTCCCATGGTAGAGTTTTGAAGATGGATAATGAGAACTACTATAATGACATCTTTTAAAGAGCAAAATTACGCCTAAGTCATTTTCTCTTTCAGGTGTACTGTTGAAATCTCTGGAGCTTGGGCAGCACTGTCATTGAATATGCAGATATCTTACTATGGTGCCACCTTTTCCTTCAAACTGAATTTCAGGGATAACTAAAAAACTTTTAAAGCTTCAGTGCTATCTCTTTCAATTTCAGAAGTGAAAATTTCAAAGGAGTTGAAAAAATGAATGTCAAAATCTTCTAAAATTTTTATCAAGGTACGTTTAGTTCAAGAATTGATTTTTATTTTTTTTTTTACATTAACTCTATTTCTCTTCCTTTAATTTTAGTTTACCACTGTCATTTCTTACATATACATATCTCTGTGCTGGGAGTTCCTTCCTTGAATTAATTCAATGCATCTATCATTAGTTATTTCTCTTATGAAGCCGAGGAATGTGTTAATGAGTCTTCTAGAACAATGTGTCAGTTTTTAAAGTCCATTAACTTTCTATGACTTTCTGCATACTAACACTCATTATGACATTATTTCTCCTGATCTTGAAATCTAATTTAAATTCCAACCATGAAATTTCAGTAACAGGATATGTTTTTTAATTACTCTATCTTTCTACACTCAGTACAGAACTGAGATAAGAAGTTGCAAGTTATATTTTTAAGGTCTCTTTGACACATTTTTAATGAAAAATTATCAACATGAGACAAATTTGGTAGTTATGAGACTCAAAGCTTTCAGAAAATAAAGGTTTTTATAGAATTTGTTATTATTTCAGATATATTGCTATTGCTATATTCTTGCAATTATTTTTTTAACATGTTTCCCAGTTCCAAAGGCTATTGGTTGGAAGTCCAACAGATCTTCCAAAATTATTCCCTTATGTCATATTTTGCCTTTGGTCCACAGAGAATAAATATCATCTTCCTTTGCAAACTCATTTGAAGAACGCCAGTTTTATTCTTGTCACATCTGGACTGCATGTGCACATTGAGATTTATCAGGCAAAGGACAAGAAGAAGGTTTTTATTTCAAGGTCTAGTTGATGATGGCTTTGATAAGCTTCAGCCTTTCTAGGAGGCCCTGGTCTGACCACAGAACCACTTCCAGGTTTTGACCAGAAAGAAAACCAAAGAATGTGATCGATAAGAGCTGACAGTATGTCCTGCAGACTATTTTAACGAATAACCAGAATGAAAAGGTACACACAATATGTACTTGCAGGTGAGTTTAAATGCAACTAATAAATGCATTAGTTGGCACTTAAATTCCACAGAAGTTCTAGTCTTCACCAGCAACAGATTACACAATCTTAAAAATTCTGCAGGAAATTTGAATAAAGAACTGAACAAAAAACCACATACTTGCAGTAAACATCCAGGCAATGTGGAAGTCTTAATCACAAGGCTTTTATTTATACCAAGTGAGGTATTCTCACAGTTTTGAGGTATGACTATCTTCATTTCCTGATGAAAAGTCACTGCAAACTAACAAGACTTCAAAGCTTAGTAGCAGTTGCTTTGCTTTAACCTGAGTGATTGTGGACCCTTAACAATTTTCATACTGAAACCATACTCTAATATGAAGAAGTCGTTTTAGGAAATCTGCATTTTTGTTTGTTTGTAATAAAAAGCAATAAATTTTTAGTTAATTCATTTGAAAATAAAGATTAATTGAGCTGGATGTGGCCCTAGTTGTAGGGAGATAGCACTGCTATGTCAGCTTTACTATGTTCAGGACCTTTATATTTTTAAAGAGTGACCCTGAGATAACTTTGATGTTAAAGAGGCCAAAGATGCTACTTGAGATATGTTGTATCAAGTTTTCCCTTTGGGTCCCATAACGGTGGCAGTTTATTCCTTTCTGCTCTGTTTTAAAGCATTTGACCGTCACTATGAACGGATGTCATATACCGTAGAGTACCAGTAAGAAGTGCTCCATATTTTCCTGGCATGGACAGAATGAGGCAGAATCTCCACTGTTGCATCAAGGAAAGTGCTGCTGCCATTGAGAAGTAAAGGTATAAGATTGTGAAAATGGGTAAGTTCACAACATTTCCCTAGGAGAACTGTTTTTGTTACATTCACTTTCAAACCGTCTCTGAATCAAGAGCAGAGCTGCTGCCAAAGTTGTCTCCAGTTTCATCAAGACCTAGGTTTTTTTTTTACACTGATGTGCCGGAAGCAATAGTATCTGCCGAAACAGTGCTTTTAGTTAATTCTATGCTTGAACTACAATTGCCCTGAAATTAAAACTGGAAAACAAAAACAACCCTGTAATTAATATGTCAGATCTTATTAGATCTTGAAAACTGGCTGTACTTCATTTCAAGGTTGGCATAAATGATGAGCATTATCTGTATGCGGTTAAATACCCATGACACTTTTGTTTCTTATAGGGTTTTGGTATAATGATACATCTCACTTTTTGCCAGGGATATAAACAGAGCAACTAATTAGATTTGGCATAGTATTTAACTGGTCTTGTACTCCGCTGATTTTTTTTTTTTTTTATTAAAACCCTCCATTCCATTTAAATCATTGCACCTTATACTGTTTGCCTCTATTTAGAAGGTAACATTTTGGATTTTCCTTTCATTGTGAACTAAATCTTCAATTTGTACAGCAATAGTAATAGCAACAGCGTAGACTGCTTACTTCTGCTAGTAGTATTACCCTTTGACTGACTACTGAATGATAAAAAATTATCAGCTGCCTTTATTTGCTGTCAAATGGACAACTGGATTATCATCTGAATATCAGTTTAATGTATTAATTATAAAAACATCCTTATCAGAGTCTGAAGAGGACCTCTGCACACATATTGCTATTCCTTGTTGTGTTTCTGAGGGATGCCAGTAAAGCATCTCCTTGCATCCTGTCAATACCTCCAAATAAAGTTTCTGGTTTTCTTTATAAAATTTTTCTATATTAATTCAAGTGATCTTTTTCAGTTTAATGGACTTCTGAGGAAATTCTGAAAACCATGAGGTCAATACAGAAGAAACATATCTTCCAGTTCCTCATAGAAGGGGAAAAGTTATTCACTTATCAAGTGACATACAAACCCTTTTTGAATATATTGTAACAGTTCTACTAAAATTTGCATAAAACTCCAGTCAAATGCAAGGAATTCTTTACAAAGAGAGGTTACCTACATGACAGTAGGGCACTTACATATTGTACATCAAAACAGACAATTTTTTATATAAAATCCATTACCACCTTCATATGTGCTAAGGATATGAGCTAGTTTATTTATGGACTTCACACATTAGTCTAGACCATGATTGCTAGATTTACTCTGATTTATATACCATAAGACTTAATGGGTTAACTTTATCCAGTTTTAGAGTTTTCTTCTATCCACATTCAATAATATATTTTATTTAAAATAGTTACACTGTCATCCAGTGTGATGACATATATACATGGTTATAAAAAATTAAATATATTTTACATATATGTGGTAACCTTAAGGAAAACATATTTTACAGACACCTTAAGTCAAAAAAAGGATGTTAATCTTAAAGTTTTATTGGGACAAAAGTTCTATTGATGTTAATAGGTATAAAGACTAAAATACGTCCTTAATAAGATTGCTGTAAACCCACAGCATCCATATTTATAGGTGTCAAAAACCAAGGACTTAGAAATACCTTGACAAAAGTAATTTGCTTTATAAACTTAAAAATTGAGCACATGAAGTCACAAAAAATAGCATTTTATAAATGGAAAGAGCATTTTCTGATCTTAGATTTAATTTGACTAGACCTGATATTGTAATATCAGATGATAGATGATATTCTGAAACACTTATTATTATCATGTAACTAAAAATGAACATTACCTCTCCTCCTTAAAAGAATTATTTATGCTTGTTGAATAATAAAACAAAGTTAGTTGAATTGTGACTATGTTTAAAGATCAAGCAGAATTTCCACTATACCTATCAAGCATGATATGCCCTTGTATAAGCATAAGGCCACATATAAATTAAGCTCAAATATTAAAACCAAACAATCCCCCACCCCCACCACACCATCCCCAAACTAACAGAAATATAAAGACCACTTTGACATCATATCTATTTTCTACAATCATGTCACAGGAAAGATTCCCACTGATGATAAAGACTATTGCTCAAAATAATTCTCTTCAGAAAAAACTTCCATCCACACCAAATCCTTCATTTACTAGCTGAGACACCAAAGGTAAAAAGATGTTTCTGACTGTAGTCTGATATTCAACATTTTTATTTCTATAGGATAACAGCAAGACAGTGCATTAGTAGTTTTTCAGATTATCTTTTCAGTCACTGTCATGTTTCCTGGCTTATCAGAGACATATATGGAACCCTTTCTTCCTCTTTACCCATAGCATAGTTCCTCAAAAAGAATAATGCCAATAAAATGTAAGCAACCTTTAAACCACTTGTTTTTCTGTTTTGAGAATATTTGCTCGAGGAATCTGCTGGAAATCACCCCATTATACATACATGTTGATACTACCATGTCTGAGATTAGAGGTGTTTTCAGGATACTCATCTGTTTCTCAGTAGATGAAGCTGAAAACTTTGGCAAGAGACTTGATGTTGGTAGGAGGCACTTAGAAGACCTATCAGTCATTACTTTGTTTTATTCTAATAAAGCATTCTGACCCCACAGTATTAATGCAATCCATTGCTGTAACTATATTTAGCTATGTTTCTGATAGATAGACAAAAACTTCACAGAAACATTTATTCATCTATGGCTATTTTGGAGACTGTTCTCTCTTTTATTAAATCTAGGCAATCAATAACACAATGGCTTCCAACAAAACTACTCCAATAGACTGCAAAAAAAGAAGTTTGCCATGCCCCTTCATCCAGCACTTGGCAGCCTGCTTTCTTGACTACAGTAAAACTGATGTAAATCCACTATAAATATCTCAAATCTGCCAAATTTTTTGTCCTATCTTTTTAGTGCTGTTTTATATGACCTCTCACATGTCCCTAATTAGCCAGTGACCTAGATATTTTATGTGATAAAACGGAAGATCTAGAGGATTGAAATTCCCTAACTAGCATCTTCCACAAGCTTACAAATAATCAGTTGTTTTTGGTTTTGTTGTGGGTTTTTTGTTTGTTTGCTTGTTGGTTTGTTGTGGCTTTTTGCTTTTGTTTGTTTTTGTTTGGTTGGTTTTTTTGGGGGGAGGGTTTGAGAATGAAGATTTATTTTCTGGTATGAGTCACAAACATCAAGTAGATGATTTTCTACTAGTTTGGGAAACCCTTCTAAGTTCTGAACTGTCAGACAAGAATGCAGCCTGATTTTTCCTGTAATAATAACCTTATATTTGAAATCATGCTTCTGAAGGGAAGCTCTTGTAACTTACATTATGTCAGGACAACTGGACCCTTATCAAACTACTTTCGCCATGAACAATTTCTAGCAGGAAGTTCTATATCTTGTTAAGATCTTGGATCTCATAAATCAAAGGCTAGACTTTCTGTCAAGTCACACTTTCCCTTAACAGGAGGTTAGTTTCCAAAAACAGCCGTGTTACTTGAGACGTGTAACTTGCAGATCAGTGAAGTGAAAGGCTCACCTCAGCTGGAATTGATATTTCACTCCCAAAAAGTCATTATGGGATGTGACAAGGCATGCCCTTCACTTCACTGACGTGCATACCATATGGCACAAAATTGCACAACCTGTTCAAGTTTAGGATATACAACTCATGCAGCCATATAAACTCTATTTTTTCTTTTTCCTTTTCACATAAACATTAGCATGAAACTGTGAAGCAGGAGGGAACTAATAAGAAAGTATTTAAATCAGGTAATTCCTACTCATAAACAAAAAAATTCAAAGGCCAAAACCAAACCATTTATACCTCTCCCTTCCCAAAAGCCTGAAAAGGTGTGAATGGAAATATGCACTTTATTAAAGAGGAAAATATCTCTGTATGTACCTTGCCTGGGGTAGACTTGAATTTGAATTTGCTATTTCAGGCATCTTACTTCTGCATGTCAGAGATGGTGCACATCCTTCCATATTCTACCTTCTTCTGGGTGAAACAATTTCTGCTGGGCAGCCTGTGCTTCACATTGCCTTTTGAGCAGCAAGGTCAGAAATCATTTGCAAGAGGTATTTATTGCATTTCAAGATGGCTTTATGGAGTTGCATTTACTAAAACAACTTAAAAATCTGTTTCAATTAAGGCATATTAGGCATGGTCAAAGATTTATATTTAGATAAATACAGCTATCACTTAACTTATTTAAAACTGTTACATCTTTTTATATTGATATGCCATGTAATTTTTCAATGTTTTTAATTTTTTTTAAATTTTTCAATGTTTTAAAAATAATAAAAAATATCTGTTTGTTCCAATTTACTGTGTGATGATTCTGAAGGATTTTATTAAGTCCCCTCAGTAATTTGCATAAGTATCCCCTTACAGTATTCAAATTTAATATATATACAATTGAAGCAAGAAAAAACCAAACTAATATCCCAACGAGTGAAGTATATAATGCATGCTTTCCATGTCTGAATTTTGAGGGAACAGACATAACAGCTGTAAATTAATTGAATGACAGAGGCTGAGCTTACTAATTCAGGCTTTAAGTAGACTACTTATTTCTACTCTTTTGGCCTGTAAAAGTTAACAAGAAATTTTAGAAAAGCAGCTTTTCCTAAAGGAGTGATCACTATTCCCACTTTCTGCTTGCCACAAGTATTATGATATCCATTCTGAAAATCCTTTTAATATCTTTCATAGAAACCATACTGGTAGATACCATGCCGGTACGAGTATTAAACATAAGAATTTTTATATTTTTTCTTTAAGGATGATTCAACAGTGGAACAGGTTGCTCAGAGCATCGTGAAATCTCCGTTTGTGGAGATTTTTAAAAATTAGCTTGACACAGTCCTGAGAAACTTGCTTTTGAAAGCGGGTTGGCCTAGATGATCTCCAGAGGTCCCTGCTGATGTCAGATGTTCTACAAGTCAACAGGTCTATGAGTGTAGGACTAACATTCCCTAAGTGCATCTATCATAACCCTGATACCTTCGGTGGTAGCTGAAATGCTGGATGCTGTAATGAAAGAGAAGAAAACTGATTCATTGATGTTTTTAAATCTTGTACATTAAATTCATGTTGAGAACAAAATGTCTAAAACTACTTTTCTTGTTGTTTTTAACCAAAGATTTACACATATTCCTAATAAAAAAATGGATCAGACAATTTCTCTGTGTGAAAGTCAACAGAATTTTACCCTATTTTTCATTTATCTGGACATTCTTAAGAGCAGAATTTTTTCCCTGAGCGTAGGCAAGAATATCCACCTATAATCCTGCGAAAGTAGAGCACAGCTCTATTATAATGTCAAAGCTCTGCTAGGGTCAAAGCTGCAATGTCACTGGATCTTTTAGAGACCATAAGTCTGAGATGCCCCCCATACCCAATATAAGAACAATAGACCTCAGCAGAAACATAAAAAGTACTAATTGCAGTTTTATTTTTCACTTGGACATCATCTTTCTTATACCAAATCTTTTCTGAAGAAAGGAACTATGTTTTGAACAAGTTCATGCTTCTTTACAGCAGTCTCATTAAAAAAAGAAGAAAAGAAAGATGGTTTCAGTAATGGTACTTAAATCTGGGGTAAAACTGTCAATTATTGAAATTCATTAATTAGGCAAAATATTTGCTGAAAGTTGCTGCACACCTCTCAGTTTGAAGATTTTTCTATCAAAACACAGTCTCATTAAAATTTTACATGCTAATTAGTATGTTTACAATTTCATTTTATGAGACTATAATTTTGCACCGAGGTTTTGAATTCTTTTCATTATAATTTTATGCCAATTAACTCAGAAGGGAAAAATGTAATTTACAGGTTTGCATAATTGCCCAGATGTTAAGATGTAGCACAAGTTGAGAACAGAAACAAAGGCTTCTTAAGCTTACACTTTTAAAAAGAAAATAGCTCACTTTAGTTTCTTCTTGGCTGCTGGTTTTGCAAATCTGTTTTTGGAGTACTCTGTTTTGGAGTACACAGTACTCTGGCTTTGATTAAAATCTGGGAATTTAGTGTTCTAGTTTTTAGTATAGCATATTTGAGAGGAAGACTTGATAGAAGCAAGGAAACTTGTGTTTTTTAAAAACACATATCATATATTGTCCTTTCTACCAAAGATAAACATGATTTACATTCAGTGGAATCTTGAGGACAAGAAATTTCTCCATTCACAAACTTTTGCTTATTTCTATATCCTCTGTAATTAACCATGCCTGTTAAAATTCCTTTTTGACTATATTTATCATGTAATTTTTCATCACTTTTTTAACAGTTTCTCTTTTCATACCAGAAGTTTTTAGAAAAATTCTGGTTCACTATATTCACTATACATCATATGGTCTTTCTGGGCTTTAGGGAAGAGACCAGTGGTTAAGAAAGGTAGTCCAGACTCTGCACAAGGGGGATTCATGGATATCTGTGACTATTTTACCTTAAAGAATTGGATATATAAATCTAAAGAAGCAGAGAACTATATCTAGTTAACTGAGAAACTGATCCATTCTGGTAAAGACATCTGCTTAGATTACACATAATTTAAAAAAATTCAAAACTTCATATCAGTTTTGTGTACTATTTATCCATCCTATAAAAAAAAAAGGTAAAAACTAAAAGAAGAACTACGTGATTTTTTTTTCTCTCAAATACTTGGACAGTGAGAATACATGTTTTTCTAGAACATGTTTTGAGGACGAGGGAGCAAAATAGGAAGCTTCTATGTTTTTATTAAATTTCAAGTGTTCACCATTCTTGCAGACAATATAGGAATACATGGATCACCATCATGGAAGCTTTCTGACAAGTAGTTGAAAACTGAGAAAAATTACCTTAGAATACAGATATGAGGGGAGGAAAGATAGTGACAAAAGTATTTTCCAACAATAGGCCAACAGCACCTTACATGTGACTGGTATGAAAGCAAAGTCATGATTTATACCAGAAGAAACTTAGTTTTAGGAGAAAAGATCCTTTAAAATGAATCCCCAAATAAATGTTGGCCTTCTAAAGGATAAATTTTTCTCTAACTTAGCCTAATATAGGATGCCAAAACTTTATAAGGGAGAGTAATGTTTCAGATAATGTTTCATTTCATTTCCTCTGCATCACTCATACATACCCAAAAAAAAAAAGAAAAAAAAATCCCATAATGTGGTTATTTTCCCTTACTTCAGCTTTTATATAAAAGCTAACATACGTGTCTGAGTTGTTGCACTTTCTCCTATAGTTTATTAGATCTCCTATTACATCTCCTGCTGATGCACTCCCCACTTTCGAAGCGGGCAGTCTACAAGCATAATTGAAAACGTCACCACTGTTTCTGTATCACTAAAGCATTATCCACTGAACTTTTAAAAATTCTTCTGCATTCAATGGAAATTTTATCTATGTAGTAGATTGTAGTAGTTGCAAGGTTAAGCTTTTTCTTGACGAATCTCATAAAATACAGTGCAAACATGAAAATGTACTAATTGATACGGTGTTTGAATACTTTAAGGGGGAAATATAACGAAAATATGGAAGAGTGAACTTTAAATATCATGAGATAATATCTATGTGGTGCACTAATTCAAATTATGAGAGTTCTAACTCCTAATTTTTGACATATGTGTGGGGGAAAGTGATAGTGAAAGGGTTTTCTAATATGAAAACATACCTTTGCATGTCACCTTTGAGAAGGTTCATTTGAATGTTTGAAAAAAAAAAGCTGCAATGTCATAATCCTGGCAAATTTTTATCAACTTCTCTAATATACTCTACCATGTTATCCTGCTAAAGACATTATATACACACAGCTTCTTTTAAATACTAAGATAAACACCATCACTAGAGGCTAGTGAGTACTGCACAGCAGCAGCTAAAGTCTCTCAAAGTACTTCTTTGAGACAAGCAGAAGGTTCTAGCTTGCACCTGGGGTTTTTTGTTTGCTTGTTTGTTTTGTCTTCAAGTTTCAGAACAAACAAACAAAAAATATGCTTTGTAAGAATCAATTTTTCCTATAGGTAAACATGTAGTAAAAGTAAAGGTACATAGTCCAATAACAAGGGCTAATTTAAATAAAAATAGTAATAAAAAATTAATGAGAAACAATGATTCCTCTGTGTGCAATTCTTTTTTGTTATAAAAGCCAGTCTACTAATTTTTGAAGTCATACAGTTTACACCATAAAGAATATCATCTGCTTTCAAATCACATTTGTTTGCATTTTTTACCTAACTTTCTCAGATACAAAAACACAGATTACTACAAATTAGAAAAAAATTAAATTCTATGTTTTTCAACTTTCTATTTTCATTTATCTGGCAGCACCCCTCTGGAGTTTGGTTTTTTTGGTTTCTGTCATACAGTCAAATTTCCTCTCCCCCCCCTGCTTATGCAATTCCTTCACAGACAGAAAAGAAAAACTGAAGGAGAAAAGCTTTAAGCTAAATCAGCAGTCCACATTTTTTATAATTTCAGAGGAAATCATTCAGTTTGATTGATTCACTAAGATAAGGATGATTATATATGAACTAGTAGTGTACTATTATCCTTGGATCCCCATGTCTGCAGTAAAAGACAGCTGAGGGTGTGATAGATTTGCAGTGGGAGGATGAAGTGAAATGATGTTTCAGAGTCTCCAGAGAGGCTAGATTTGAACAGAAGTAATTAAATGGATCAGACAAACTCATCTAAATTGCAGTCTGGATCCAGTCAGAACTCAATGCTATAGAACACTCTTTGATGTATTGTTTCTTAATTTTAGTAAATTACAGAGTACATCATATGATTACTAACAAGAACCCTCAGTTAAAGTTATGAAACAACAGGATCAGACACAGGTGTCCATTTCAGCTCTGGAAATGATCCTTCAAATAGAGAGAGAGTGGTTGTACTCTTGAACTTAATTTGACACCAAGAATGTATTTTATCCTAAGATTTACTGATGGTTAAACACCATATAACAATCCTAACCTTTTTTCAGGTTTTCTTCCTGGAGATTTTTGCTTCCTTTTAATCTTGGCTTACCTCTGTGCTTTCATCTCTCTTCATACCAATAGAGGATAAATTTCTAGGTCTGAAATAGAGAACTTAGATGAGTTTATAAGTTCCTTTATCTAGAAAATGTGCCTTTAGTTTATCCCAACTCAATATCAGACTAAGAACAAGGCACAGAACACACACCAACCTCTATCTTTCTAAAGAAAACTTGACAGGAATCAGGGTATGCACTATCAAAGCCCTTAATTTCTTGATTGCAAATACATGATACATGATATCATGGCTCTTTACAGTACAGATCTGCTATTTATGCAGTTTTTAACGGTAATAATCTGTGAAGTAACATAATAAGAATATTTATCTTGATAATAGTGTTCTGTTTATAACACTTTTAAAATTATAAAAAGAGTGAGCTATGTTGTGGTTTAGATATTTTTTTTCCTTCAGAAACCTATTAAGTACAGGATATCCCCCATAGAGTAGTTTCAAATTCAGATCTATTGGCTACATTTCAATTAGTTACTTGAGAACATCTTGATCTCTCAATAAAGAAGTTGATCTATGTATTTGATGGCAATGATAGTTTAGTTTCAGATCCTTATCAATTAGTTCACTTCTTTCATCTGTTTGAATGTGCACCTATAACAAAACATTTGACATCTGACAAGTGGCAAAAATTTACTTTTGCTGAGTATTGACTCAGTCTCGGCTATATATTTTCCCCCTCTGATCTTATATATTTAATTTCCAACAAACTGAGAATACCATATATAGATTATTTAAAGATTGCAAGTACATGAGGTTATTTTAGATCATCCCAATAAAAGATAGACAATATAAGACTAATTGACCAGTCATTTGCAAAGAATCATTATAATTTAATACATTGCCAGCTAGGAGGAATACATCAAATGTTATTTGGAAGATTCTCATTAATATTAAATCATGAGCAAACAAATAATGGAAAACAAGTTATTTACTTTGGTCCAAACTGTTTGGACCGAAGGGAAAGGACTGAACAGAATGAAGAAATACTTTGACTAGATAACAGGAAAACAGAATTGCACATGCAAAACGGTTAATCATGAGACTAAAGTGAAAGAAGATGCAACATAAGGAACATCAAAGAAACAAATGCCAGTACTTGTGAAGGTATGTTTTCTTGTATTAGTCAAAGAAAATAGACTGAGGATCATTTTAGTCCATTATTCTATTAAACAATTCTGTTAAATGATCTGGGACAATAATTACTAACGTTCATATTTGTATATACTAGGATATTATTACTAGTTCTAATTAGAATAATTTCTGTGCCACCAATCCATGGATATTGCTTTAGAAGCAACCAGATTTAGTGTACATGAGGATGCATCCCTGCCAGTCTTTTTAGTTCCTATCTCTGACCCCTTTGTCCAGGAATGTGCCTAATCTCTTTTTAAGCATGCTAATATTTTCTGTTTCCACAACCTCCTGTGGCAGCACATTTGAGACCATCACTACCTGCTGCATACACCACTGAGTCTATGTTGAATTAATGTTCTGCAAGTTTTGCTGCATGCCCCTGCCTTTGATTTTGTAGGATTTACTGAATCTTTAGTGATGCTTCCTTTAGTGAAGGAAGGATCTGTTTTTGACTGAATGGTTTTGCAATGTAAGCCTTTTCCTTACCAGACACATCAAAACAGTGATTTCAGAGACTTGTGAATGAAGAGTTTAAGATGTTCTTCCAGATCATATCTGCCAGTTCCAAGTTCAGCATGGCTGAGGCTGAGGTTGTTTTAATTTAGAGATTATTTACGTTTGTTCTTAGGAAGGTCATCAGCTACCTTTCTACCTGCTGTCTCAGTTTTGTGACATTCATCTGCAGTTCTTTGACACTGATGTATTTGACAACCTAGAAGAGCCTTGTGGCATCTGTGACTATTCTTCAGGTCACTGGTAAAGTCAGTGAACAAAGTTCTTACAGTTATCCTTAAGAAACCACCCTGGAGAGAGACCATTATGAGCTAACCCTTTGCATTCCATCCTTTAACCAACTAGAATCCCCTGAAGGATCTCTCCCTGGCATAAAGTCCCTGTAACTTTCAGTATGGGATCTTCTGAAATGCTTCTAAAAATACAAACACTTTATGACCACTGAATTCCCTCCATAAACTTTGGCTCCACACAGTTTAGCAGAAGCCACACTTATTCTAAAGATTTAGTTTATTACAGATTCTTTTGTCAAAACAGTGACAGTAATCATTTGCTGATCTCTAGGTTTCAGAATTCCATCCGTGGCAACTTTTGTAGAGTTAATGATGTCAATCTCAAAGTCCTCTGGTTGTGGCTGCAATACTAGATCATGCACTTTGTCTAGAAGACGAGAATCTTCATATTTGAGACATTTCAGGACTTTTGACCGAATGTATCTCTGTCAATTTTTTGACATTTGACTCACTTAGATGACAAAATAGTACCTGTGTATTTACTTCAGTCTGATCCAGCTTCTCTGACTTCTCTGTCACAGAGAAAGAATAGGTCAGTTACTGGTCCCTGACCCAGGCCTTCCTCCAGGATCAAGTCGGAAACAAAGAATTTATTGATATCTTTATTTATGGTCTGATCATTTGGTGCAAGCTCTTAACACCAAGCATTCCCACCACTTAGATGGCTTCCTGCTTTTGGTGTGTTTAAAGTACCGTTTTGCTGCATGCTTTACAAAGTTTTAGGTCTGAACTTTCCGGTTTAGATCTCTAAATTTCCTCTTTACATTTGACCTGCATTTTTTATCTGTATTTCTTTTCTTCCTATTTGAGCAAACTTTCCAATTTTTTTATAGGTCAAACTATTAGCTGCAGCAGCCTCCTTAACTTTCCCAGGAAGACATGCAAGGGACTTTTGGACCACTGTTTTCTTTTTGAATTAGGGCACACGTTCTAACTAGTCTTCTAATACAGTATTTATAGCAGCCTTCATGCTGCATGCAGGCTTTTTGAACAACTGTATTCTGATTTTGAAAATTTCTCTTTCTTTACATTTCCCTTTCTTGAAATCAAGTATCAATTTGTGAGATTTATTTATCTCTCAGTCTCCCACTGAAGTCTTTAATAATTGCACTGTGGTTTCTGTTAAAGACCAGCTCTCCCACTGATTGTTCTTGGCTCATGCCCTTTGCATCTCTGAGGTAAAAAATTCCAAATAATCTCTTTTGCTATGAGCATTAAGACTAGTTGTTGCAGTTAACATTTACTGAGCCTGAATCTTTTATCTCTGCATCACACCCTCCTAAGACATTGATTGAGTCCACTAAAATAGCTGCAGCCATCATGGAAAGATGCATCCATTACAACTGCCACAGATGGTTAGCACATGAGCAGGTCAGGTTGAGGGGAGGGGAACACACTGCTTCAACCGGTAGCATTTTTAAATAAAACAAAATCAAATGTAAATAAACCAAAATGAAATTATAAATATTTTTGTAAATACTGTAAAGTAGTAGGATATCTATGGCTGATGCTCTGTGGATGAAAAGAATATGCAGAAATTTTGAGCAATACTGCACATTCCAAAACTGTGCTGGAGGGATAACCTCTCAGATCAGAAAATCACTTTGGTAAATTTTCTCAGAATATTGAAAAAATTTCTTTAAAGGATTATCTTTCTCATTAACCTGATATTACAATGAATGAAATACTCATAATTTTCATTGCCAAGTGCAAAAACTTTTACCAGCAGCTATAAATTAGGTAAACTCTTCAAGGTACTGAGTTGTATATTTAAGAAAACATACACAGACCAATCCATAACAAGATTATATCCAGGTTTTTAAGATAATGTGTTAAAAACAGACAGTTATGGTAAGAATAATGCTCACAGTTATATGCAGCTTGAGCACTTTTGAGTTTTCTAAGAGGTAAAGACATGCTTAATTATAAAAAGTAATGATTTTATGAAAGTAAAAACTAAGATCATTTTTCAAGGTGTCTGAAAAAGTTTTGTCTCTTTTAAAGTCTGGATCAATACTGCTCTTCTCTTGATGCCAACTTTATTACTCTTTCACTTTGTAACTTCTATTTATTCTAAGTCCTTTGAGCCCTAAACTGCTTTTTCTGCATGTCTAGCTGCTTGTTATAAAACCTTTCTCTCTCAGTACTTTGACAGCACATCAACCAACAAATCTCACTTGTGACAAACTCTAATGATTGAAGCACATATCTTGATTCCTCTCAGTATGTCAATGCAGTTCTGATTCAATACAGACTTTACTGTTATTAGCTCATCTTGCCTTTTACTGTCTCTTTTCATCCATCAAGCATAAAATACGTGTCACTCCTACAATCATCAAATTTGAAAAGCTGGAGTGGAGAGTGGAAGAGGCAGGGGCAAGAAGAGCAATATTAGCTTTAGTTTGTAGCCTACCTTTTCAATATGCTGGCTTGGAAAATGCTTTGGAATTGGTCGGCTTTTTCTTCAGGAAATGTTTATGTTAGTTTTATTATCACTTGAGAAAACTACTAGATGACAATTTCCTTATAAAATGATCCATCATTAGAGGTATGCTTTGTCCAAATATTGAAACAGCTAGAATAACAATTCTGTATTTATGAATGTCCTTATATCCCTTTTGTGGTAGACTTTACAGCTCATTGGGTCAATATTTCTCAAACACTACGGTTCCATCAAACACGACAGTTATGACAACCCCAGCTTAAAGAAGGTCATATACAGAATGTTTTCAGTGAAAGTAATTGAAAGTAAATGAAAGACATTTAGCCATTTTTATCTGTTTTAATATTATATTGACACTGAACTATGTGAAGCCATGTTAGTTTTGTTCTGTACTGCCATAAGAGCACTAAACTACCAGAATAGGTTTTGAAGGGACAGAATATTTCCCCACAAATGTGCGATTTTTCAAGGAAGGAAGGCATGCTGAAATATGGTTGACAGTTTAAACTTTTAATAGCTATTCTCCATGTCTATTTGATATGAATAGTTGAGCTGGACAAAAGTCAGTGATAGTTAATCTACCAGCACAAACCCTAGAAAACTACAGATATTTTCATCAGAAACTGAACCTAAGAGGAAGAACAAGGCAAGGGACACATCGTGCAGAGTTTTTGGCTTAAAGACCAAGTGATAACTGCACAGATGAATGGAAACCACGATAAGCATCACCAAATTATATGAAGAAATTAATGAACATTGTGCACTCATTCTCTGTAGATTAATTATTCACAGTAAATCCAAACTGAAAACCAATAATTTTATGTTTAGAGACAAAGAATTTAATTCAATTAGTTAAAAAATAACTTTGTCTTGTTCTGTTCTGCTTCAAACAGCAATTAAAAAAAGGAATAGGTCTTCATTCACAGTTTTACATTTTGTTAACAATGTGCCCTTGTGGAAAAGTAGACCAACAGTCTCCCAGGCTGCATTAGGAAAAGCATTCACAGAATCACAGATTATGTTGAGTTGGAAGGGATGCACAAGGATAATCAAGTCTAACTCTTAGCCCTGCACAGGACCATGCCCAAAAGTCACACCATGTGCCTCAGAGTATATTTGCAATGGTACTTGAACGCTGTCAGACTTGGTGCTGTGATCACTTCCCTGGGGAGCCTCTTCCAGTGCCCAACCATGGCCTGGGTGAAGAACCTGGTTTTTAATATTCAACCTAAACCTGCCCTGACACAACTTCAGGCTATTCCCTTGGGTCCTGTCACTGGTCACCACGGAGAAGAGATCGGTGCCTGTCCCTTCTCTTTCCCACATGAGAAAGTTGAGGACTGCAATGTGGTCTTCCCTCAGTTTCCTCTTCTCCAGGCTGAACAGACCAAGTTACTTTAGGTTCTCTTCACATGGCTTCACCTCAAGGTCCTTCACCAACTATGTTGCTTTCCTTCGGACACTCTCAAATAGCTTAATGTCTTTTTTATATTTTGTGGCCCAAAACTGCACATGATATTCAAGGTGAATATTCAAGGTGCCCCATCCCGGGTGCAGATTCTGGAACTTTCCCTTGTTGAACTTCATATGGTTCTTCTAATTTGTCAAATTTTCTCTGCAGGGCCTCCCTGCCTTCCAGGGAGTCAACAGCTCCTCCCACTTTTGTGTCATCTGCAAACTTAGTATCCCTTCCAGTCCCTCAGCCAAGTCATTTATTAAGATTTTGAAGAGCAGGGGGCCTAAGATGGAGCCCTGTGGAACCCCACTAGTGATAGGTCGCCAGTCTAATGTTACCTCATTAAATATTACCCTCTGTGCTCAACCCATGAGCCAATTGCTCACCTACCGCATGACCTGTTTATCCAGTTGCATGTTGGACAGTTTGCCCAGAAAGATCCTGTGAGAGGCTGTATCAAAGGCATTTTTTTCTAAAATATTTTTATCAGGGTCAGGATGTAAATGCATGTAAGAAAGCATTTATACTTTGTTTTGTATCTACACCACTGAATTAATATACTTTAGGGTTGATATTGCCTCAACATGGAACTACAGACTGTCAAGAGCAAGCTTACAGCCCAGCACGTTGTAGAAGAGTTTTGAAATATGGATGCAATGAAGTTGTTCTCAGTCTCCACCAAAATCAGAAAAGTTTCAGGCTTATGACATAAAAACAGTATTTCCCAAGAGAAAATAATGGACAAATGCAAAAAGAAGATGAAGATTACTCAGGAAGAAGCATGTTGAGAAAGAAAGGCATGCTTCACCATTTCCACAGTCTTTGTAAGACCAAAAGCCCTGCACCAGAACTCAGAGACAGAATGGCGGCAGCAGGCGCAGAAAAAGAATCTATAATTTCTTCCTGAACACAATGGAGATGATAGTTAATGACTCCTGAAATCAACAGATTGTTTTACACCATTGCAGAAGGACTTTCAATGAGGATCTCTAAAAAGCAAAGGTATAAAAATAAGATTCTGACCTGCAGTAGCAGCTTGTATCATGAAGGTTATCTCAAACTGTAACAGAAAGTGGGACTCTGTTCTATTATTTGTTGCCCTGGATGCATTTGTCCCTGAGGTGAAACAGGGAGACATTCATGCCAAATATTGAAGCAAAGTATGCTTGTGCATAAAACATGAGCCAAACAATTCAACAAGAGGACAATCCTTTTGCCAGGTTTTTCAAGTCATGTTGACAGGATCAAGATTTGCAGAATGTAAGCTATTCCTTTTATTTTACTTTGAGCTATTAATCTGTGGTTGGATTTAAAATACATTGAATACTTTCTCAAATGTTCCATAGCAGCATTTTTAAATTTAAAAAATGCAAGAAAGAGTATCTTAGCTGTGATATCAACACTGTCTTCATCCTATTTTCTTCCCAATATAACTATAAGCTATAAAAAGGAGTTTTAATTCTTTATATACCTACTGATTTTGTTCTAATGTGCTTATCTAAGCCTTTTGTCCAAAAGCTCTCAAATCATCACAGAAAGCAGATAGGTGCATCATTTAAAGAAGTCTGCTCAAGAAGTAATTGCAGTGAGGTGTTGGGGAGCAATAGAGGAGATTAATAATTTATTTTTATGCTATGAGATAATTTATTTCTATCACAGGGAGATGTTTGTTTTTCTCTGTTTCCTACAAATACTAACAAATAACATCTGTACATATAAACCCACTTTTCATTATAAATACAAAATCGGATGTTTGTGTGTATGCATATATATATATATATATATACAGATTCATGAGAGAAAAATACCTCATACTTCTTCTAGTAAACTATATGGAAATCAGTGTGATTAACATGCCTCATATTTGCATAAAAAGCTTAATGATCTTTAAGTATGCACCTTTACAAGATAAGAGAGGAAAAAATGAGTAGATTGCTGCTCTTGTTTTTATGGCTGTTTCAATGCATGGCCTGGAGCTCATTTGTTAATGACCATGCAAATATTCAGTACAATTGTAAAGAATGAAATTATTTTTCCTCATCTATATTTATGTATGCATGTGTATTTTGGAACTCATTAAAGCAGTACACAAAAGATTCTGTAACAAGCATCCCACTTTAAGCATTGTTCTGGAAATATATTTAGTAAGGACAAAATTTAGGCATATACTTACACATCCCCAATTCTAAATATATAATCTCTTTTACTTCCCATCACAGACCTAACTAATATCCTGAAAATCAGATGAGGATTTGGGTGCATTTCTGGGTTTTTGCACACTGAGGACTAAGTTCTACCACTTCATAAAACTGAAGACTCATATTACAAAGATAAAGCATTGTGGATTAATCCTTAGCTAGGCACCCACCCTGCTGCTCATTCACTCTCTGCAGCTCAAGTGGGACAGAGGACAGAAAAAGAAGGTTGAGGTAAAGACAGTTTAATAACAGAAGGAAAGAGAAAAAAAAAAAAAAAACAAGAACATATCTCCCACACACAGATTGATACCCAACAGTCACTGAATAATGGTCACCTTGGAAGTCAAAGCCCCTCACTCCTAATTCTTCTGCCCATTCTTATTGATGAGTTTATCATTATATGGCGTGGAATATCCCTTCATGCTGTTGGGATGTCCAAGCTGTGTGCACTCCCAACTTCTTGTCCATCCCCAGTCTACTCACAATGGGGTGAGTGGGATGCAGAGTAGGAAAAAGACACACATTAGTGTTATCAACACTATTTAGCCACAAATCCAAAGCACAGCACTGCATTTGCTGCCATGAAGACATTTAACTCCATTTCAGACAGGTGATGTATAAAAACTGGCTTTCATGGGCAACCAGGTAACCAAAACTCCATTGTTTCCCTCAACATGTTTCATCAGATAGGTATAAACCCATGCAGAGAAGAATTTCTAAAGGTTTCTATTTTCAAAAAAAAGATATATAAGCTATTCTAATAAAAGTAAACACAGGAGAAACTGAACCCATCCTGTATTGGAAGGAAAGAATAAGCCATTAGGACATAACTGCCTGCTGTTTCTATTCATAGAAATTTTATAAAGTCAAACATCTCATAGAAAAGTGACAAGCAATTCAACAGGGGCAGGACAGCAACAAAGTGTGTGGAAAATAAAGAATGCTGACAGACGAAAAATGGGTGAAAGGTTGAGGAGAAAGTTACGAAGATACCATCTGGCATTTTTTTAGCATAAGAACCACTTTAGGGTGTTCTCAGCAGTTCTAACTCCTTCTCTGGGTACACTCACATTCCCTGCACTTAGAAGGAGTTCACAGTGAAAGCATATTTAATGCACCCATGGAACGTCTAGCAGTTTAATTTCCTTCAAAAAGGAGGTTTGGGTATACAAAATATTTGCAGTGGACAAAGTAATATATGCCATAAATGGGGATGATCTGAGAGTTCACTCCAAGACTGTACTAATCTGTACAAACAAAACACAAATGCAGACACAAACCAGACTCTATAACTTCTGAAATGCTGTCATGCTGAGCAGAAGACCAAAAGAGGGGAAAAAAGACCACTCATCTACTCATATGAGATCAGTAAATTATAGATGTATAATTTCATTAATTAATCATTTCATTGCATTTCATTAATTAATCAGATCAATGCATGAAAAAAGCACGTTGTTTTGGGCAGGTTTTTTATTTGTTTGTTTCCCCCCTCCCATTCTGCTTCTAAATCCTTCATAAAAGTAGGTGAAAAAAATAATAGGGGATGAGTAATTTGAACCCTCCAACCCTCCCCCTCCCATCACTGCATTTTTTTTAAAGCCTTCTGTTAACTTTTTAAATCAGTCTGGGTAAATATCTTTATTCATTATTCCAGTTCATCAAATTTCTATCTATCTATCTATCTATCTATCTATCTATCTATCTATCTATCTATCTATCTATCTAATCTATCTATCATCTCCTCTTTCTGGGAGGTATAGAACACCTGAATACCAGTTTGTGTCTATAACAATGCAAAATAAAATGAGGGAACAATTGCAACGTATCTTCAGATATATAAAAGAAATTTTAGAATTAATTCTGCTTTAATTAATATTTTTAATTGCAATCTTACAGTTTGGAGTAATAGTCAGGTTAGTTAAAGCACATAAAGGAAATTATGAAACACAAATACTATGTAAGATGAAAAGTATTTTGATATTTAGGCCTATATTTACATATGTGAATACAGAAGAATATACTGGACTTAGAGGAAAATACTTATTTTGGTAAAATTAAAGAAAGAAAAAGAGGCAAAAATATGAGAAAGTCTTCAGAAAAGCTGAGAAGAAAGGTAAGAGAAATTACATAAAGTAATAGCTGGGAGCACTAAGATACACATAAAAAATAACTTCATAAAAAACAAGAAGCTTAAAAGCAGAGGATGCTAATACATACCGAGGAATGAAATGAAATACTAAATTTACATTGGATAATGTCTCAAACACTGAATAGTCCTATTGACTAACTCAAAAATAAAGTGCTGTGCAGCATGAACCACAAGGTAGTGATAAATTGCACGTAAAAGATATCACTGAAAAATTTAGTGCATTTCAAAGGTCAGCTTTCAGCACAATTCTCTACAAACCTCCTACTAAATTACAGAAACATTTGCCGAGCAAGCTGTGTTACTCCCAGCAGCACTACAGAGAAATTCACACTGAACTTATCTTTTATTCACAAAATCTTTAGGGACTGAGGAATCTCTGCTTAACATGGTTACCTAACACAGCATCTCATATACTCTATAGTAATACAATACTGCTATTGGATCTCAAGTCCTTTTCCAAAACACTTTATGAAAATCGTAAACTTTTAAGTTAAATAATCTTATGAATCTTTGAATAAATGATATGCAGTTCTTACCAGTACTTTTTGCAAAGGTACTAACTGAAATAGACTTTCACAAATTATGAGTTAGGATACCATTGCCTTCTCCAGTGATGAGTTATTACAGTGCCTCAGCCACCTGGTGATCAAAATATTTTCTTCTGTTCTTTCCAAATGAGCACCTGATTTAGAATATACATTTATAGGAATTTTTAATGATGTATTTCTTATACTAGTATTATTTGCTTTCACTTCTTCCTGTATAATATTCCTGTAGTACCCCGTGTTTCTAGGATGCCACACAGTTTCGCATCATCAACAGTTTTCATCATCACATTCCTGCTTTCAATACTGGTGTCGCAATACTGGAAATTTTCACATTGATTTTAAGATGCTTTGGTTTATTCTCCACAGAAACTGAAAATTTATGGTGATGGTTACACCATATTTATTAGTACTAATGGTTCTCATTCGCCACCCACTTTGGCTTCTCTTGCTCAAAGAAGACATACAAAATCTTCTAAAAACTCACAATTCAGTCACATTCATGTAAGTATGTCATGTTTATTTAAATGTTTCTTTGTTACTACCAGTTTAAATGCCTTAAAAGAATTTATTTCTGGTACACTGTTTTGGAGACCGACATGTCACACTTTCAGAAGCATTTTGAAGGTTCAAGTAATATTTTGCATCATTGTAAAAATTGGATGAGTGGTTAAATGTTTCACATTAGTCTTTAAATATTCTAAAAGATTATTTTCTAAAGAAGTAATATTAAAACATAAAATTAAGGTAAAGTTTTAATGGAAATAGGTAGGCTCACTATTTAAGAAGAAAGCTGAATTACAGTAGAGCTAATCTCAAAGGAGCAGCCTAGTTTGCTTACATTATTGCATTTGAAATAAACAATTTAACTGATTGGATCCTTTAGAACCTCTCTAATTAAAAGACTCTCACCAAATATAATATATTCCATTAATACTCATAATAGCAAAGGGAACTCCTTAATATCACAAAATCACAATATCAGAGAATGGTTAAGGTTGGAAGAGACAGCAGTGGGTCATCTTGTCCAATCTTCCTTCTCAATCAGGATCACCCTGGAGCATATACGCATGATTGCATCCAAATGGTTCTTGAATGTCTCCAGTGCCGGAGACTCCCACAAACTCTCTGGGCAATCTCTTCAAGTGTTTGGTAACCTGCACATTTAGGTAGAACTTCCTGTATATCAGTTTCTGTCTGTTACCTCTTATCCTATTGCTTGTCACCACTGAGAAGAGCCTGGCTCCATCCTCTTGACAGCCTCCCTTCAGGTATTTATAGACATTGATGAGGTCCCCTCTCAGTTGTCTCTTCTCGAGACTGAAGAGGCCTAACTCTCTCAGCCTTTTCTCCAAAGAGAGATGCTCCAGTCCCTTAATCATTCTTGTTACCCTCCACTGGACCTGCTCCAGGAACTCCATGTCTCACTTGTACTATGGAGACCAAAACTGGACATAGCACTTGAGATGTACCTCACAAGGGCTGAGTAGAGGGGCAGAATCACCTCCCTTGACCTGCTGACAGTGCTCTTCCTAACGCACCCCAGGATACCATTGGCCTTCTTGGTCAAAAAGGTCACATTCCTGGCTCACAGATGTCTTCTTGTCCACCAGGACACCCTTCTCCACAGGAGTGGCTTTCTGGCAGGTCAGCCCCCAGCCTGTACAGATACCTGGTGATTTTATTCCCCATGGACAAGAATTGAACTTGCCTTTGCTGAATTTCAGACAGTTCTTTTCTGCTCATCTCTAGAACCTGTCAAAGTCCCTCTGAAGGACTGCACAGCACTCGAGGGTATCAATCACTCCTCCTAGCTTTGTGTCACCAACAAACTTGCTGGGGAGTCATCTGACCCTTCATCCAAGTCACTGATGAATAAGTTAAATGTGATGCACAGTTAATCTTTAAAGTTGTCTTTTTCTTTTGGAATGCCTTGTTATATTTTTTCTTACTTTTCAACTCTGTTGGAAACATAATTCAAAAACTACTGCAAAATTGGAGTACTGATTTTTTTTCTTTATAGCAACAGATATGATAAAAGTTCCAAAATCAGAAGTACACTACATTTTTCAGTAGTGACATTCAGTGTCAGTGTGATTGTCAGTGTTTTTCCTGACTGAAAGGCAGCTCAGATCTCATGTAAGTTGCACACTCCATCCCATGCTGAGCATCAGTGCAAGCAATTTTTCCTTAGATGAAAACTGCTCCAGTTGAAGACTTATTGTTTCAGTTTGTCTGTTGTTCTTCATCCTGCCAACATGCAGCACTATGAAGTGCCTTGCTCTGTCTTCTTGATAACTATCTGTGGATTCTGGGGGAGCTGCTTTTACATTCCCCTTGAAGACATCTCTTTTCCAGGTTGAACAAGCACAGCTCCATCAGTCTCTCTTCACAAGGCATGTGCTCATCATCCTGGGGACCCTTTACTGAACTTGCTGTAGTTTATAAGCAAAATGCATCCAGGACCTTAGCTGGGGTTTTACAGAAGCTGAGGAATGGAAAGATTCATTTCCCTGGACCTCCTATGTCTACTCCTGTTATTACACATCAGGAGGTTCTAGGCCTGCATTGCTGCCAAGGCACAATGCTGTCTTATGCCCAGCTTCCCACCTACCAGCACCCCTGAGTTCTTCTCAGCAGATGCTCCCCCAGCTGTCAAGTCCCAGCCTATATTATTATTACAGAGATGTTTCAGCATTGTGATCACATGCAGAGCTCTAGTTTCCCAGACCACATGCATTTCTTTGCATACACTTAGGGTGGATATTCTAAATTATCATTCATGAATGATAAAAGAACTCTTTTATCATTCCTCAGTTCTTATACCCAACAAAGTGCTTCCTTGGATGTCCACCCCTGTCTCCCACTTTCTCACCAAACTGTGGGTTGCAGTATCTCTCCTTTGATGTTATGGGCTTAGAACTCTCCTCAGTAGGTTGACTACACTTCTTCTGGTAAAGATGTTCTTTCCCCATTTTGTCAATTGGATCCCACCATTCCTCAACAACCTCCAGTCTTCAGAGATCTTGTGGTCACAAATTCCTGCCAATGACATAATTTGTTCAACCAGGTATTGACCTCCAGGATGTACCCATTGCTAGTCCAGCCTTTCCTCTTCAGCAGCAAGACTAAGGAGACAACAAATAGGTTTTACGCCTTTCAATTTTCTTGTAAAAGCCGAATAGTCAATTTTGATATAGTCAGTGTTTTCCCTGGCAGTGACATGTGACTGGACAGCAGAGGGTATTGTCCCCAGAAACTTTTGGATCGGAGTTTCTGGCAATCAGCAAAACACCCTATACAGCCAGTTGGCTGTTGGATCATCCATCTTCCAGTGAAGGGAACCTCTCTCTGCTATCGCTTGCCACCTCTTAGTCTTGATGTAACTCAGGCTCAGCTGTGATGTCTCAGTAGACAGAATTTTGTCCCCATCATCTGCTACTAGGGCACTGAATTTGTTCTGTAGTGGCAGATCTGCAGGGAAGAAATGAATCTGCCTCATTTGCAACTGGTCACAAGACTACAGCTTTCACCAGTGTGGGACTCTCCATGTGTCATTGCATCAAGTTCAGCATCTGGCTGTTCTTCTGTCTTCTTTTTGTGCTTTTGCCTCTGCAGGGTCTCAGTAAACATAGTAAATCCCATGAACATATTTGTTGCCATTTTCCCTGATGCTGTGCAGTCTTCTGACCTCCTCCCACTGCTCCCACAAATCAGTGCACATCTCCTACAGGCAAAGAGCATATCTGCCCTGAACTGAGGCACAACGAGAGGCCCCAGCTGTGCTTTACAGCCCCAGACCTGGAAAGCTGCCTCCTGCCTCCTCAGCTCTCTCAGAAACAAGGCTTCTGCTGCACCAGGAATAGCTGCTCTGGTCAGTGCCAGGATCTCTGCCTTGTGCCTCAGCACTGCCATGGTTAGCACTCACACACTGCCTTCATCAGGGTTTCCAGCCCCCTCCCAGGCACCTGTGCTCCAGACCTTCACCTGTCTAACTCGCTTTACCACCAGCTCCCTAACCTTATCAGGCGTCAGCTGAAAGCAAAGGGTTGAAGCAGCAGGTTTTTTTCAGGAGTAGCTGAAAGCTGTCATTCAAAACTTCTGGAATTTTTGAGAAATAAAAATCTCTGTTAGTTTTCCTCCTGCAGCAGCAGCAGCAGGCAGCTCCCCCACCCCAAGTTTACTGGATGAGCCTATCCCTTTCTGCCTTGCCGTTGTACTTGCCATCTTGCTCTGTGATTCTTTTTTTCTTTACTTTTTAGGTGAATTTTTTCTTTTGCCTAGGTTTTAGGGTCTAAATACAGATTCTCTGATCTTTGCTTCTCTCTACTTGAAAGGAGACCTACTGGGTGACAAAAGCATTCACTGTAAAACAGAGTACAGTCCATTTGTGGGTAACATAACCCCAGCAAGATTTTCACCACCAGAAATCCCAGTGCACATTCTTTTGATGTGGCTTTAACAGCAAACTGATATTTCCTGGAAGAAGAAATGCCTTTTTCTAATTGAAATAAAAGGCACTAAAAGTGTGCTTCAAAAAAGGTAATTATGCCAGTTCTGTAGAAAGCCAACACTTAAATGGCAAGGAAAAATTAAACTTAATTTAAGTTACACAGCTGTGTTATTGAGGGGAAAACAAAGTGACAGAGGTTCTCGACGAAGCATAGCAATAGTACAATGCTTGGAGACTTTCACCAAAGAACTCTAAACCTGGTCAGTTCTGTCTTTGTTTCAGCATTTCACTATCATAACAAAATCTGAAACAGATGGAAAGGATGTGGGGGAATTAGGAAGGAGGCCTTAGAAATGTAGCATAAATTACAAAATCCTTTCTAAGTAAGAATTGCTAATTCTGTAAAGTAAGAACATGGTTTTATTTACCATGGTTTCAGGTTTCAGTTACCTGAAATGTGAGGTAGTACTTCATTTCGGGAAATATATTTCACAGAAACACCTGCAATTACAAGGAAGCAAAACAGCATCAACAACTAGCAAAATGGGCAAAGCTAGATTCTCCTTGGGAAAATTAACACTCTAACTGAATGGACTTAAAACATTTTGAAAGCACTTAATAATTCACAGGCCTAATCAGAGTCTGCAAAATAAATGTAAGTTAATGAAGACACACTTTTACACTATCTTTTTAGGAAAAAAAAAGCAAGTCAAAAATAAATTAGCCATTGTCAGCAGAAATAATGCTTGAAATATTAGTACAGGGACAAAACCAATAATTAATGTACTTCCAGAGAAAAGGGACTGTAGACAGATTCAAACGAATAAATACGTAAGCTAAGTATCTGGCACCTAATGCATCTTCAGAGATATTCAGAAATACTTTATAAAAGTCATGCATATCCTTTCAGATGGATGAGTTCAAGACTTTGTTCTGGAAAATATGTTACTCACACTAGGAAATTCTGATTTCTGAGAACTTCTAACGATCCTGAGGAAAAAAAATATGCCAAAGCAGTATTTTATATTAAGTTGGGATGGCATTGTGATATGAAAGTGGAAAATAGATCTGAGGAAATGAAGTAAAATTAAGAAAATCAAATATGCATTCACATATCTTTTCAGTAATGCTATATACGCCTGGTTTGGAAAAAAAAAATGGATTAAATATATCAGGTAATATGTCTCATATCTGAAGATACCTGTAATCTTTGTATCCCAAAAGAAATTGTTAGGATGAAAGTTCAGTTAAAGTCAAGAAACTTCTTTTAAACTAATTTGAGGCCATGACTTGAAGTGATCTGCAGGGGATAAAAATATGTAAAGTTTCATTAAATAACACTCAGAACCACATTAATAAAATAGTATGACACAACAGTCAATAATATATATTTTGGCACAAAGGGGCAACTTAAAAGTAAAATAATACTTAAGAGTAAGCTATTCTTTTTCAAGAGGGTTCCTCATGAAATACTATTAGGGAGTCCTGTTGATAAACCATTTTTCATAACAAACGTTTACTTAAAATACAGTGGAAAAACTACACTTTATACTCCACTGTCAGAAAGTTCTGAAGTTCTTGAGCACATACATGAAACATTTAAAAAATAATAAGCTTGATAAATACTTTTCTTACAAAATCTCAGTGGAACTAATTTTCAGTAGTAAATTTATTAAAATTACCTTTTCCACAAGTAATAAGCAAAACACTTCTTTTCACCCATTCTGTGGTATTTAAGTTAAAAAATTAGAAGTCCTTAGTCATGAATATCTGGTATGAATTTTATATATTAATCCTTTTTTCATTTATGGCCTTTTAATAAAGACTCATGTGGAAAAGTACCTGATCCATTCATTAAATGAAATTGTTTCAGAGGAAGAAACAACATCATAAAAAGAAATTAATAGATACAACGAGAACAGCAAGTCAGAGAGGCTGAAACTGCAGTTTTACTTTTCAGTGTTCTCAATATAAGGAAAAGTCTTTTCAGAGCCGTTTATTTCCAATGTCTTGAAGAAAGATTTTATGAGAAACCAAGCTTTCTAAACAACAGATAACACTGAGAATACATTTATAAGAAGACTGTGGAATCTCATAGTACTAATTACCTTTTAAGAAGCATTTCATTGAACTGTCTTGATTCAAATCGTTATTAGGTAATAACAGTTTTTCAATATTGTAATGAAATGTGTTTGCTGCTCAATTAAACTCAAAAAGGTTTACAGAGTTCATATGCTTGTAAATGTTTGAGAAACTGATGTTTAAATAGATTTGAGTTTAATCTCATCTGAAAACGGATAGGTTAGGTCAGCAGAAAATCAAAGACAGAAGGAATAAAGGGTAAGTTCTGGGATAATTTGTACTCACGGTACTCTTACAGTTAAATAATTGAAACAAAATAATAATATGTGTGTCTTCAAAACCAAGTTTCTTTTCTCATGAGAGACTATCCTTGAGAGACTATAATGGCTCATGCAGCTACACCTCTATTCAAACAGAAATGGAATCTATGTCTAATGAAATTGAATCTAAATTGAAGTTGCTACTCTTTTTTTGCAGAATATGTATTTCTTAATACCTCCAAACAAGAAGGAAAAAATATTTTAAAATCATAAAAATGTGGGGAAAAGTTCATATACTTAATCATCTAAATTCAGTGTTTATTTACATTTTTGTATCTTTCCCCACACTTTGTAAAAAAACAAGACTAAAGCCCTTAAGATAGAAAAGAAAAAATGACAATACGTTTTTCAGTTTAAATCTATTTTCTTCAGAGTTGTTCTATATCAGATACACAATGCAGCTATTTTTAATAGGTTTTAATTTTACCTTAGGAGAAAAACTCTCTGTAAAAGGAGATGCTAGCAAACTTCATTCCTGTCAAAACTCATTCCATTACTTGTCAGACAATGAAAGTATGCAAACTAAAAAGCAATGAAATGGTATTGCAAGTAGAAATCAGAGTCTCAAACTAGAAGAAATGTACTAAAAACAAACATTGCAAATTTCACGGAAAAGTAACTCAAGGCCCAAAAAATTACTTGTCATAACTGTAAACCTAACTACATTTTTATCAGTGTGTCAAAATGGAGTACTAAAGAAACAGCAAGAAAACAAACAAACAACACGATCCAACCCCCCCAAAGACAATTAAAAAAAAAAAAACGAGAACGAAAATGTTAAAAGCTGTGGTTTATATTATTCCTTCATTGTTATTAACGCTGTTTCTTTTTTTTTTTTTTTGTAAACTTCCCTGTTGGTAACAAATGGGAAAGTCTTTTGACTACTGCATATATAAGTACGTAGTATACAGAATTACAGTATTTTCCAGCAACAAGTATTCCCAAATTTTTTTTCTATACTACATTTTGTTGGTTCAGACATTATTTACCACTCTATTTAATATTTATAGATTAACACATATGAAATTTACTCTGTGTTGCTACTCATGTATTTCCATTACTGATATCTGATGGAAATTGAGGCATAATCATGTATCAGCTGCATGATTTAGTCTAAAACAAAATACTACAGCATCTTCTTCTTTTTTTTTCTAAATCATGGCATGCATCAAGAGCCACTGCTGGGTCAATTTCCGAATCATGGAATGCTTCAAAGGCTACAGCATTCTTAAACTGGGACTTATATGATGCTTAATGAATTCAGAACACAGGAAGATGAGGGTTCAGAAGGTACTCTCAATGGGCAACTTAAAAAAGTACACCATGTGTCATTCTCTCATCCATTGTATCATCTGATGATGAGGGTAGGTGAAACAGGCTCTGACCAAAACATGCTATTTTAGTTGAGTAGGGGTTAAAATACTTCTAGGTAGTAACCAGCTCCTGTCAGACATCAAACTGTGGTGTAAAGTGTCTGGTTACTGGTACTTTAATAATTTCCTCTCTTGCCTATTTTCATATGGCAGTTGATGTCTAGAAATACAGACTCTATATTTATCTATAAGGTTGCACCGTATATGTCCTAATAAGTAGTTAGGAACACTCTGGAGTCTTTCAATATTGTATGTGTTCTATCAAGGTTTTTAATACTTCATAGTTACATTTTTTGTTTGAATAGGGTTACCCAAGTGTTCAGTGTTATTACTTTTGGAGTATCTGACCTTCAGATTCCGGCCTGTTCTTAAATACATGAGTAATTTGTAAATATAGAAAATATTTTATAAATTACATTGTATGGATAAACCTCTAATGTCTTCATGCAGTGGTATGAAAATACTCTTAGTATTTTCCAATAGAGTCAAGAATTTAGTTTTATGTTATAGCATCTTCATTCCTTTCACATATATTTGCACATAATACCTTTACTCAGTGTATCTGGCAACTACTGAAAGAATTCTATCCTACAAAGCATATATTCATGTCCTTAATGTTCACTTGATGGTTAGTCCCACACTGAATTCAGTTCAAGTTAACTGTAAATATAGTTATGTGTTTGAACTAAAACATGACATCATATAATTTAATAAATTTGCTAAATATGTGATTCTTATTTTTCATATCCTTCCTCCTTTTTGTTTCAAGAAAACAGGAAATAATTTTATACTTTCATATATATAATTCATTGACTGCTTTCCCGGTTTAAATGTGAATATATAGAGCTGTTTGTGCCCATTAATTCTGTGAGCACTACACTAGAGGCACCTGACCAAGTAATAAACTTTTATTGTTTATGTGATAGACAAGGAACCACTATCTACACAGTATGTACAGCCAGCTATCCAGCACATAGCAATATTTACAGCACAATAGCTATTCTGTGTGCACTTATTAACAATTAGAAAAATAGTTCAAATGATTGCAATGTATACACTATATTTCTGCATCATAACTATCTTGTTACATCCTTACTCAAAAATATGGAATTATAAGTCATTAACCTTAAAAATTCTTAGTATCTTAAGTTATATTCTGATATTTAAAAATGCCTAAAAGATGTATCTTCTATCCATTCTTATAACTGAATACAATTCAAAATAGGAATTTTCCTCCTAATTTTGCCCTCAAAGTTATAATTTCCAGTTGAGTTCCAGTTAAGTTCAAACATCTTTCACAAAAACATCGAAAAGGGGCTTCTTGTATTCTCATTCCCCAAAATTAAGGGAACCTTTGGAAGGTACTCCTAAGGAAAAAAATATTCTTTCATTTTTTTGTTACAGTTTAACCCTATTAAGTAAATCTTCTAATGTTGCCTTTCTTTTATTTGTTGTAAAATAAGTCTGGTGCCATTCTAATTGGGCTGGACTACATTAGTTTTAATGAATGAAAATTAGGTTCTCACTTCTAACATATCTTAAATATTAGTAAAAAGTCTTTGTCTTCTATCTATTGAAGGTTTTCAATGTAATTAGGTTTAAAACAAGTCTATCTCTACCAGCTTTAGTGCATTTGTCCAAAGAGAACTTAACTGAATTCAGTATAGGAATAAACATCAAGTGAAAAGTAAAGATGTGAATACATTCTTTGTAGGATGAAATTCAAACTGGGAATGATAAAGGCCTCACCTGATTAAGCAGGATTTTTTCTTCAAAACAAGTAGGAAGAGAAAGTGTCAGTAACCCTATCTATGCAAAATTATCTAAGCAAATGTGAAAATTTCAATTCTGACCTTACAGGAAGGTCGCTTTCATTTGACAAAAATACAGCTTTCAGGGGGTCAAAGCCAGGTTGTTTTTTTTTTCATGTTTATCATACATGACTTTTTCACAGGATTCTACAGAGGCATCACTATAATCCCCCAAAATGACTTTACTGAATAGTTTTTATGACTTCTCAGGGCACAAGGGTGACTGGTAGATCCTAAAATCTGAAATATTATAATTAAAAATGTATTGAAATCACCTTAATCATTGAAAAGCTAAATTTATTTTTGTGGAAAAAATTGATTACATGAGTTATGTCATCATTTTTCATATAGCAGATAGCTAAGAAAGAATTTTCACTGATAGACAGCAGATATGTTGTACACTGCTCCTGTTTTTCAGTAAGACAGAAGAACCTCAGAAACAAGATTCCTGAAATATAACACAGAGCTTTGTCATTGTATCCATCAGAGGAAAATTAATTCCCCAGAAGAGTCTGCCAAGATTCTTAACAAAAATATCCATACAATTTATGCTTCAATTATGGCCAAATTCCTTCAATTACATGAGGACTAACTGGAATATCAGCAAAGTCTCCAGTGGGATATTGCAATTTCATTCCTTTTATGTCAGTAGATGACAGGTCATTGTTGAAATTGATCTCTTTTATGAGGTTCATAACATACTCCAAATTACTGTGCATCCTCAGATTTTCTTTTTCTCAAAGGTCTTAAGAAAGGTTAATAACATCAACAATACAGTCTTGGTTAAAATACCACTACTTAAATGAATAGGTTTCATTAAATTTGTTTGGGGTCTTATACCAGCAACTGGCAAGGCCAGACTCTGTCAGCCTTACATTTCTGCTTATTTTCCTACATAAGCCATGATTCCAATTATTTTTTTTTTAGAAATAAGATGCTCCTTCACTGTAAATAAACCTGGCAGTCTGACCTCCAAAAATCTGAACAACTGCATATATAAATGGTCAGAACATCTCAAGACCTATCCATAAAAAGAGTCTATTTTGTTTTACTGTCCAAATAAAACAGTCTGAAGAGATCAGTTCTGATTCAGCTCTTGAGTTAAATTTTTTATGCTTTCCTACCAGGTTACCCTTTTTTCATTTAGACATTTTAAATAAAGACTTTACACATCTGTTATTTTTATTAGAGCTTTTTCTAGTCTTCATCTGCAGTAATACATTTGGTAAATTATCTGGTGCTATCCTTGGACTGCTGCTGGTCCTTCAGCTTCAGTTAATAATTTCTTCAGCTAATATACTTTAAATCTAGTTTGGATTTTTCTACACTTTAAGTGCAGTCATTACAGATGTACTTCATGCATTTTAAAGTTCTTTAAAACACTCCTAGACATATACATGCTCACACTTTTAAATAAAACCCTTTAGTTTGTAAAACCTTGGTTAATGACTTTAAAGGTAGAATGAATTTAATTTTTTAAACAGCAATAAAGTTTCTGAAAAGCAGAATCTGTATCAATACTAGCCTGGGTGCAAGCTAGTAGTCAAATATATTTAGAACTCTTAGAGCTGCTTGAAACATTGCCAATTTTTCCACTTGTGCTGGGCTATTTCATAACTGGTGGTGACTTAGGGTGTGTATTTTCAGAAAGCTTCAGTGAAAATTGTTCAACTATGCTTGACAGGTGAGTCAAAGAAACAGACATCATTTGGCCACTGTAATAAAGTTGGCAACCTTTTCTTTGTAGAATTGCAATGACTCCAAGCTTTGGACCCAAAAGTCCAAATTTGGCAGGGTAGCTTCTGTATTATTTTCATCTTCATTAACTTGACCAAAATATGGCCAAATTATAAGAACTCAGGATATTTAAGAGCGCACAGTCATGAGTTATTTAATTGATTTTTTTTCTGCTGATGTACCTACCAAATCATTTAGCATATCCAATCTTCTCACAGGTCATGGCACTAACTAAAATGTCATTTACTATGCCTCTACTTTCTTCAAGAAGAAATTGGGTGTGGCCCAGCCCTAAGCTGAAAATGGTAAGAATATTGTCTTGTTTAAGAGGAATTTAAATGACCTGAGTTGGAAAAGGGCACAAGGACTCAGTCTGAGACTCCTAATTAGCTTCTCTTTTTAATGATGCAAAGGAAACTTCATAGTTATACAAACAAATCAGACAGATGTGTAGAAGATAAATTTTTGTATGTAAATCAGCTAAGAGAGATTATGAGAATGATAAACAAGATCTGTTAAAGCAAGAAGATAGGATTAGGAAAAAGAGGAGACATGCTGGACAGAAAAACAGAATCATGAGCTGCTGGGAGAAAGAGCACAAACTAAGAAAGGCAAAAATTCAAGATATAGATCGGCACAGACATACTTTAAGTATAGTTAGAAGAGCAAAAAGCAGCTATAAATACACTATGAATGCAGCCATGATAATGCTTAAATTTTCAACTAAAATGTGCAAACTGATCTTGTGTTAGTTCAAAAAGGTCATAAGTATCTGGACTCCTTCCTTTAAAGCCACAAATTGTTATTTATCATTCTATCGCTTCTTTAATGACTTTTTTTTTTCATATTTTGAGACATGGAAGTGGCCTTTACAACTGGTTATCAGATGCATTAGAGGTTTCCAATCATACTAGCTTGAAATAAGTTAATACTGAATGACTTCCCTCATGGCTGGATCCTCTCCTTTCCAGATCATGAAGCTATCCTTTAGCTAATTGCAGAATCTCTTTGTTGTTTTGCACTTTCCTGTATTTGTTACCCAGCAGATGTCCAGTTCATTGTTATCACCCTTGAGCAAATTATCTTGTAGTCCTGAGATTTTTAATACTTGCCCAGTATTTTTTTACGTTTGTTTTCCTGTTGCTTTCTTCAGTCCTCAGGGTCTGCAGCAGATGCTTATTATAGTTTCTCTTTTGTCTTCACTATTATTCTGTCTGTATGTGGAATATTTTGCTGACATTTCACACTTTGGAAACTTTTGAAGAATGGTGGATGAAAAACATTAGGAAGAGAGATCTGGGGAAAAGTAGTCATTAGCATCTGCACAGTAGTGGAGATTAGAAAAGATGCACAAACTGCCCCAAAGAGAAAGAAAGTACTGTTTCTTCCAGCTCAAAAACCATCACTAGCATATTTTCCTCAACAGATATTTTCTCTATTGCTGAAAAATAGCCTATCCTTTGAAGTTTATTTTAAATCTGAACTTCTTGCATTTTTTTCTTATCAACTATTAAACAATAGTAGCATGCCCATAGTGCCTATTAAGCTATGAGAATGGTATCTCTGAAACTGCATACCTGCCAATCAAGAAATGAAAATGTCTCACAAGTAATTCTCTTAAATATACCAAAACTCACATGTAGTTTGAATAGCTATAATAAGACAAGACTTTCCCTCACGTGTCATTTTCAGTCTTTGGAAACCAGCTTTTTGCCTAAAACAATCTAATTATATTATAACAATTTTATTGACAAACTCAATCAAGTAACGTGATGCTTCATTCTCCTATTGCCTAGGGTAACACATCTCCTAAGAGTCACCTCTTAGAGTTTGCAATGTGTCTTATAACAAAAAAAGAACCAAGCACAGCAGTATCCTCCCTTTCTCCTCCTTTTTATGGGCATCCACTATGGAAAGCTCATATGCAGTCTCCTAGGTTTTGTCTGATGAAGCACAGATGGACCTTTAGGTGTCAATAATAGAGAGTATGAACACAATGTTCTTGTGTGGGTCTTTTGGCACACTTCAAAACGCAACAGGGATTTTAAAAATAATGCAATGGTGCTGAGCACAGATATTGAAGTAAATACTTTTGTTCCTTTCTCAGACCATTTATCCCTTTCATCAAAGATACGAAGACAGTATTCTAAATCTTGCAATTAAGTGAGAATACAGATTGAAAACCTTTTAATTTGACTTTCCG
Organism: Campylorhamphus procurvoides; assembly: GCA_013396655.1. Taxonomy (NCBI): domain Eukaryota; kingdom Metazoa; phylum Chordata; class Aves; order Passeriformes; family Dendrocolaptidae; genus Campylorhamphus; species Campylorhamphus procurvoides. Next base: position 444,736 of record WBMV01009007.1, on the reverse strand, counting down.
TTTTTCATAAATCAAGCTGACTTATCATGCATAAGTCTTCCTGTATTTACAGATGTAAAACTTTTGCACTCAGTTAATCAGTGTAGGTATACAACACAAAATGGTACAAATTCAAAATGCAATCTTCATTTCAGAATTCTACATCTAGACTTCAGAATGTGCCAGACATTTTGTAATAGTGAAAAAGAGTGCAATGTATTCTTTACATATCCAGGTAGCTATGCTGGCCAGAAAATACGTGGTCATGTTCTTAGTTATCTCTAATTTTTCTTAACCTCTCGGAACTTCTGTACTTCTTCAAAGAATGAAGAGAAACATGCCTGATAAAATCATTTATTATTCTGCCTTATCTTTAGAGGGGACATAGATTCAGTAGTGAAAACATACTCCTTAGTACATCATGTTGATGTACCATTAAAAACCTGACAGTCTATTTACACCGTGACTCATTCTTCAGTGTTTTGCCTTATTTTTTTCTAATTTTTAAAGGGAAGTTAAATTACACCTTCAAGAATGATGCAAGTATTTCAGTCAAACATCCACAGCACAACAGAACAAGGTCCAGAGGTTGCCAGAAAAAGCAGAAAACTGAACTGTCAAGATGGCCCAGCAGTGTATGATGTTATTACCCTGACAGTATAGTCGAGTTTAATGCAATCTTATGATTTCATCTGAAATTCTAGCTGGTCCTGCACCCACAGCTTATATATGCTTATACAAACCACAGAGCATTCAGTAACATCCAGGCTCTTCAGTGCATTGCGCAGCTATGAGAATGTGGCTTTGGTTTCCGAAACAGTAACAAGTGATCTCTCTCATGTAGCTTTAGCTATTTAAACGTTAGACTTTTCACTTACGGATGCTCAACAGTAGCAGGAAAATAGGCACGTCAGAAGGGAAATTAATTCCATTCATCAATCTTTTTCAAGGTAGGTGATTACATAACTGCCTGTTTCTCTTGACTTGTCACTAGATGACAATTTACTGTAGACATCTCCCTTTTAAATGGCTGGTTAGATTAAATGCATCATCCCACCATCATAAACCCTTCTGAAAATGAAAATGTAGCACACAGACTGTACATTCTGAGAAATAGTTGAGCATGGTATTATGTACACTCATTTTTTTCCCTAAACTAGTCTTTTTGAATGGTATCTCTTTTTGCTCTCCTGGGAAAAACTATGCAAAGAACCTACAGTAAATAGGGGGTTTGATGAACAAGCTTTTCCACTAGAAAGAAAAAATAAAAAAAAAAGTAGGAACATATTTTACTCCTTGAAAAGGTTAGCAAACTATTTTGTAAAGTGGTTTCTTTGGGGCGCTCCAAAACAACTGGGCCAGTTCTATGCAGAAACAATGCACAGAAGATATAAGAGGACTGAAATCTTTTGAACCAGCAGCTGTGCTACCTGCGGCTCTCCATAACAAGCAGACCAATTCCATGTGGAAACAGAATGAGCACAAGATATAAAAAGATCAAAATTGTTTGAACCAGCAGCTGTGCTACCTGCAGCAGTTAATCTTTCCTGGCAATCTGTTAGAGACACACATTCCTCAGGCTAAGAGGACTAAGAGGCTTTTGCTGACTGCTGTTCCAAGGAGAGAAGCCAAGTCCAATTCTCCCCTCATATTACTGGAACAGTTTAATACTGAGCTTAGACATATATACTGGGGGTAAAAAAGTCATTTTAATTTGCTTTGTTGAAAAGGGCATTTTTGATCAGTTGAGTAAGAGCAACTGTCAGCTTATTTCTTAAACCAATTTTACTCTAACTAAATGCTAAAATCTTTTAATACAAAGAAGCTAAAATCATGTAATTTAAAATGTATTTCATAATAATAATGTCAGTCATGGGCAAAAGAGTATGTTCTCATATGGACCCAATGTCTGTACTGAGGACAAAATACACTTTTGTACTATTACATATAAATTAAATCTGAAGTTTGTCTGCCCTTTAAAACACTGATGTGATTTTCTCTTTAAAGTACTGCTTCTCTTTTATTCTCATTGTGCAAATAATTTAAATAAAAAAGTATTTTGACCCTTAAATATTTGCTCTCTTTTTTTCTAAGACTTGTATTTTTCAGTATATTCTCTTTCACACTTTAAGGAGTATCTTTTACATTATTGATCTAATATCTCAGCAGAGTTTCAACTTCTAGCTTTGCTTTTTCACAGTTGCACTATTTCATCCAATATTTTGTTTGTTAGAAAAGGAATATTTTGTATTTGATTTACATTCCTGGTATTATTTGTTCAATCAAAGTACAAACTAGCTATTTGTCCACACTTCTTTCAACAACTTGAACAATAGGATAGGGAAGAAGAGACCATTTCTCTGCCACAAACAAAGAAACAAACAAACAAGGTAATTTTGCATATGTAGTTCTCCAAAGGCACACAAAGAACCCTCAATCCTAGGGCTTTGGTAGCAAACAGACTTACTTAACCTTGTGATCTAAAGTCAGGTTTTCAATCTTCAGTCAGCCCTCAGTTGCACTGGGAAGCTCTGCTGCTGCTTGCCTTTTACATTCCTCCAACAGAAGTGGAGTAAATGAGTCACAAAATAGTGTAACATTTTGGTGTGCCAATGAAACATCCTGTGTGTGCTTTGTACCTACTTTCAAGCCTGATTCTGCACAACAGTAAGAACGTACAGATGTCTGCAGGCATCAGGGTGACCATGTACACTGTAAGATGCATGTTCAACTGCCTGAGCAAGTTTCCTGTAGTACGGGCAGGTAGGAGGGTTAAAAAAAGAACACCAAAAACCAAACAAAAAAACTCCCAACAACCCAAACACAAAAAACAAAACCAACCCCCACAAAAAAAAAACCCAAAACCAACCAAACAAAAGAATACCAAACAAACAAAAAAACCTTATTACATAAGGGTACTGTCAAATAACCCTTGATGACATAATGGCTCCTTCTGCAGTTCCTAAATAATGATGTTTAGTAGTCCCAAAACAAGTCTACTAATAACAAACCCCTCATTTCTGATTACCTCTGTATTCTATATTTCACTTTCTTTACATGCCAATCTCAAAGGCTTTCCCAGTACTAGAAAACCAAATAATTCTACTAACATAACACCTAAAAAAAATCCCTGTCCTAGGTTACTTTTCCTATCTTTGTAAATGCATATCTTCTGTTATTGTTCAGTCTTCAAGAGTACAGTTTCAGTAGATAGTAGAGATGCTAGAAAATTAATATAGGGCCTATATATAAAATAGTCCTTATTCTATACATATATCTGTAATTTTCTAAATACAGGTGAAGAAAATTCAGAAGTTGTAAGCAGAAATCCTGTCTAAGCTTTGTTCAAGGAAGGAACTTCTTTAATGAGGACAAAGCTTTCAACCACTTCCCCACCACAGCAACAACAACCTGGTAAGATCTGTGTTCATTTTGGTCTCAACAGTGTTTGAAATTATTCTAGTCTAAATTAAACTATTACACAGTCCTGTATTTGCTGGAGCATGAGGTTCAGACATGCTCTATATACTGAAAAAAGCCAGAAGAAATACTAAGGGTTTGTGCCATATGTAGGTGTACCAAAGGCTGTTTCAGGTCATTTTTCTCTCTTATGTTGAAAATGGAGATCTATATTTGGTATTTTGAAGTTAAGTCCTAGATTAATAAGAACTTTATAATTGAAGAACATTTGCAATATTTTCACTGAGGTTGATTAAGGATAAAAATGGAAGAAAGTTATTCATAGGATTTGAAGACAAAACATATTTTTGGAACACCATCCAATTCTCAAAAATTCAAATGAATCCTCACATCTTGTGAGAGCTCTTCTTCTTATGTCATAATATGTCTATCTCAGACCCTGTATTTTCTTTCAGAAGATTGTGTCTCCCATTTCTCAGTGTACATTAACATTCTCTGCAAATACAGTAATTCTGCAGTAATTACAATTTAGGGAAACCAAATCCTCCTCAAAACTAGCAAGATAACATGTACTGAAATAATACTGTATATTTCATGTCTCAAATAAGTTTCAAAAAGAGATGCTAATGAACATATTTGTTCTTTGCTGGGAAGCAACTGGCATTTCTATATCCAAGAACTTGGTTGAAAACTCAAAAATAACACTGCCAAATCTCTTGAAGAAACAAACTATGAATGTGGATTTACTAAATGTTTTATTTATGTAATTCTTCTCGATATAGTAGAGCTCTGAGAAACCTGATCTAGTTGATCCTTGCAGGGAGGTTGGACTAGATGAATTTTAAAAGGTTCCTTCCAATTCAGATTATTATATGATTCTATATTGCATATTGTATTTGATATTCCATAGAGAAAAGACCTGAGTAATGTAGGATATTTCAGCCTAAAGAAAAGATGACTGGGACTTTAGGAGAAAGCAACAAACATTTTTCAAATATAAACTGTTAAAACCTTACTTCTTTGCTGTCTCATCAGTACAAGAAGAGATCTCAAATGAAATATGGCAGATTCAAAACAAAACAAACAAAAAAAGAAAGTGACTCATAGCTTCTAGCTATGCTCTCAAATTCCACTTCAGAGCATATTGTGGATGATAAAACTTCAAATGTATTTCAAAGTAAGATTAGCGGAAGGAAAATTCATTGAAGCTTGCTAAAACCATAGGAAACACTAGAACAGCAAGTTTTCTAGCTAACAAATGGTTACAGTCTGGAACAGTGTATGTCTCAAAAATCATCATCAAATGAGCATAGCATCCTCACACCAGTAAATTCCAATTCAACACAGAAGTGATTTCTTGGCAAATTCTAGTAGTAACATTCAATGTCTTGGGAAAGGTTCTAAATTCTTGCAAAAATATCAGAACACAGAGTTGTAGAAGACTCCAAATGTGACAAAATATTTAGTAGCACTGGCATTCAGTAAGTTTTCACAACGTGAAATGTTTAGCCTGGAGAAGAGAAAGCACATAAGGTTCTTATTAATGCATAAACATACAATGGGAAGAAGCAAAGAAGGTGGACCCAGACTTTTCTCAGTAGTATCTGCTAACAGAACAAGACAAAACGGTGAAATATTGAAATAAAGGAAATGGTTTCTGAACATAGGAGAGCACTGTTTTTACTGTGAGCATGGTCAAATTTTGGAACAGATTGTTTAGAGAGCTTGTAGAGTCTTGACCCCCATACACATTCAAAACCCAAACAGACACAGAGCTGAGCAGCCTGTTCTACCTGACTTGTATTTGAGCAGGGAGGTTGGAGTAAATGGTCTCCAGAGGTGCCTTCAGAAGTCAACCATTCTCTGAATCTATGACTACAACTGATTAGTAAAAGCAAATCAGTGTTTAAGATATTTCATTAAAACATACACAAAGAAATAAATCCAAAGATCAAGAAAAAAATATTAACAAACTCTTGATCAGCAGAATTCTTTCTGTTTTAATGGTCGACTCTGTACCTGAATAGTTAGAAACTATTTCAGTTCCTGTAGAACAGAAATCACAAATTAGGCCATCTGAGACCAGATAATAAATCTGGAAAGAAAGTAAACAACATGTGGGATGAACTGAGACAATTACTCTGAATCTTTTTCCTTAGTGAAAGTAAATTACACAAGACTTACCTATGCACACAAAAGAACATTGAAAGAAATGAGAAAAATATACAGATTAATTTTTAAGACAGTCATTTATCTACAGCTTTTGAGGTGCAAGCCTATTTTATCTTTTATTTAATAAAAATGCACAGCATTATGATGAAAAATATCTTAATGTCTGCAGTTTTTTTATAGAATCTGATTGAAATTATAATTAAAAATTCACAGATCTAATCAAGTTTCTCATTTCAGATGAAGGAGCAAACCTTAGTTCTGTCCACAGACAGCAAAAGGACTGTACTCACTCTGATAACTTCTCCAGTCATACATTTTTTCTGTTCCCCAAATGTGAAGAATGCTCAATACGCTCAGAACATGATATTTTGTAAATTTACAAAGCTCTGATCTTTATGTTTTGGATCAGACATCAAACCAGCATTTAGATGAAACATTAGACACTTTCTTAAGAAATCATAAACATTTGTTGTGTGTACTCACCATCCTGGGAATAGAGAGTGGTCTGTTTTGGAGTCAATTTGTGTTTTACATCTTCAATAAATAAATGTTATCAATATAGCTTTGCAAGCTTAGCATGCTAAAAGAAAAGTTATTATTTCTTTACAACAAAGTACCAATACTCCATGGGAAGCCCAAACTATGTGTTTACTGAGCTCAGTGTTTTGTTTTATTTAATCATAGAGTCACAGAATCACAGACTTGCTGAGGTAGACACCAGTGTAGGTCACTTTGCCCTTGCACAAGCAGGACCATGTAGAGCTGGTCATTCCAGACCACATCCAGAAGGGTTTTGAATATCTTCAAATATGGAGACTCCATAAGCTTCCTGGAGAATCTGTTTCAGTGCTTGACTACCATAGCCATAATATTTTTTCTCATTTTTAATTTGGATTTTCTGGAATATTTTTACTACCTATCTTCAGGTGTTTATATACATTGAAAAGATTCCCCTGAGCCTTCTCTTTTCCACTATAAACAAGTCCAGTTCTCTCAGTTACTTCCCACAGACTTCAAGTCCTTAATCATCTTCATATCTGGAAGTATGACAGATTTGGTCTATATTTATATATGCTAAGCTGAAGATGACACAATTTTGCTCAGGTTTCCACATACTAAATGTATTAATATAGAAATTAAATATAACAATGCTACCACTGTCACAACTGTCACTGAACATATTACAAAGGCTGAAAAAACTTTCTCATTTCTTTGAAATAAGAGATAGAGTCATCTACTCTGAGAAGATAATTGCAGGACATTTATCTCAGGCTCACCAGACAATTTCATCTAGACAAGAATTAGGTTTCTAAACTGTAATGATGCTTGCAATTTCAGGCAGACTCTTTTTCTAGGGTTCCCAGTGTTTAGTTCTATGCAGTTTTCTGCTCTGATTGCTATAAGAGCTAAATACCATTGCTCCTGATTCTATACTAACTCTCCTCTCATACTGCAAGCAATACAATTTCTGCCATAAGAATCTAAATTCTGCTTTAGGGACGAGACATTCAGAAGTTAAAATCTACATTAGCCAATAATATATAATAAATATATAATATATAATATATAAACTCCTTTTGGCTGAGACTGTTAACACCCCTAGACTATAAAATATCTGAAGAAAAGAGTAAAGCGACCATTTTACTGAAAAGACGAACAATTCACCAGTAGGTGAATTTGTGGACAATAAGCATATATTTTTACAATATTGCGTGTTTAAAAAAAGCAAACACAACCCCCACACTTACCATGAAAGAGTTAAATGACATGTTACCACCTAGAAATATTGACTAAGCCAGTCAATTCCATTTTTACTTGGGATAAATTAAATTGAGTTTTATTTACAGTTCATTTTCAATACTGTCAGTGAAAAAATGTATTTTTTTACAAATTCTTTATCAGTCTATATTTCTGTGTATTAGACATGTGTTTTATTAACCTGTTTGTAAAAATTAGTCATTTCAATAGAAAGAGTATATTAAGTTCAAAAGAATAAATTTTCTTTAGTATGAGAACAAAACCTTCATCCTCACAGACTTAGAGATATTCACTAGAGATACATATATTTGCCTCAGCACTCTATTTGACAAAAGTATGCTTCCTCATTTGCATTAGGTCCACTTAAAACTTTCAACACATATTTCCTTTATCTTTCAGCTACTTTTATGTTTGCATTAGCTTTATATGTTCTTATTTAGGGTGGAGAATGGGAAGCAAAATACCGTTATGGGATGAGACCCAACAATGAGCTGAGTCTTACATTTTTTTTTGGATAATCTCTTTATCTCTTACATACAGCAGCTACACTAGTCTCTGGTGCAGCTTTTACCTTGAGCTGAACAAGATGCTTAAAGTTTTAAGACTCAGTGGAACTTGCTGTGCAAGGAGGACTGTCAGGTTTTTACAGAAAATTTTCAAGATATAAAATGGACACTACTTTGAGGTATAACTGAACCACCAAAACTTAGGAAAAGCTATTCAAAATATTTGTTTCAAAAAATTAACTCTACTTCTACCATATTTCTTGCTTCTACCCATGATTAAAGGTGAGAAAGTAGAATTGCAACCAACCAACGGGCAGTATGATTTTGACACTTTATATAAAATGCACTGAAGCTACTATGATATTAACTTTGTAAATATTTAAGACGGAATTCTGGAATAGTCTGGATATCTAATTTATTTTTTTTTTCAAAATCTGACATTATATCAAGTAATGACTAAATATATTGTGGAGGTTTGGGTTGGCTCCCTGTCAAACCCAGCCGTTGGCCACACAGATTCCCCCATCCCAAGAGAGAAATTCTTCTTCCTCTCCTTCTATACGTTATAATCTCGGAACTGGGCGTGTATGTTCTCCAGGCTCCATTATCCATCTCTTCTTTTTAGTTATAAGAGCAATGGTGATGTTAGCATTCGCAGTGTGGGTCTCCATCTCAGTCATAACCTCAGCTTGGATTTCTGGTGGCACAGTCTGAGTTGCTGATGACAGAGTTTGAATTACTGGTGGCATAGGTTGAATTTCCACTGGCATAGTTTGAGCTGCTGATGACACAGACTGAGTTACTGGTGGAGTAGATTGAATCTCTGGCTTAGTTTGGGTTGCAACTGACATAGTTTGAACCACTGGTGGAGTAGTCTGGGTAGCAATTTCTATAGAACCTGTAGTTTCCATCTGTGTACCTGATTCAACTAGAGTGTTTTCTATTTCAGTTTGGGTTCCTGACTCAACCATAACCTTTCAGAAATGGTCAACCACAGCTCTATAAGCACTAGCCAGGCCCCAGTATAAAGCAATGAATCACATATTTGGATCCTCCTCTAGGAACACCCTTCTATCAGATAATGGGCCATCTTATCAGGATCAAGCACTTGTTCTGGTGTAAAATCCCAATAAATGGGAGGTGCTACATGCCCTACTAACTTGCCAAATTTTTCCCATATTCCTTGCCACCCAGAGACTGTTTTTTCCAAAGTCCTTTCCAAAGCTCCAGTGAATCCTTTCAAGGTTCGACCTTTCCTAAAATAAGGAAAGCAATACAACACCACCTTTCCAATGTTAACCACACATAGGAGTGCTAGCAAAAAATGTGAGACAGAATTGATGCCAAATTTAACACCAAAGATTTGCATTACCAGGCCAGTGATGCTAATGTCAGGGTCAGGACAAAAGAATATCAATCATGGAGAAGAAAGAAACAGGACAAGAAGAAGAGATCTACGGACTCACCATCTCTGTGGATTGAGGAAAGACCGTCCACTGATTAGTGAAGAAAGTCTGAAGTTCATAAAGTTAATAGTTAGATAAGATTTTTTATGTATTAGAATAGGAATAATTCCATTTCAACTGTTCTTTGTTCCAATTGGTTGTTGTACCCCAGTTCTTCCCCAGTTACTCCCTTGCTATTGGCCACTTTATCCCCCTTTTCCCATTGGCTAGCCTGTGGTGCAGTGTAGTTGCATCATATATGGCTGCCCACTCCCTAGCTCCTCCCTTGTCTCTCCTTATTTGTGGAAGCCCATCCTACTTTTCCCTTTCTTGATGTGGACCTGTTAAACTCCTCCCTGAACCACACCCCTTTTCCAGACCCTTCCATGCTCTACCCTATTTAAGCCATGGCACCCCAGAATAAATTGGCCATTTTGCTTCACCCTCTTGCAGAGTGGCTCATCCCATTTTTCCTCGCAGGTCTGCGTCATGCTAACATTAAATGAAGGGAGGTATTTGCCCCAAGAGACGTGGTCATCCACAGTCTGTCTTTGCTCCTGGGTTATGTCATCAGGAATTGAAGAATGTCTCACTTCATGCACAAAAATGGTTAGAATTAAGAAAAAAATTAGTAAAATAGACATTGTTTATATTTTCTTCTCATTGTTCCTAAGCAAAACAGGTGTTTATATAAACTGACTCACTTTTGGCAGCTCTCCCACTGGTGTTCTTAAACAGTGGCCGATATTTACCAAACAAACTACTTACCAAAACAATAAGTTATGTTTGTATGAACCTGGCTGTCTTCCCAGAAAATGTCCCAAAATATACCAGGTTAACCAAAACACCTTGCCCCCATTCTTCGTGGGAACTTGGTGGGAAATGTGTGTAGAGGTTTGGGTTGGCTCCCTGCCAAAGCCAGCCACTGACCACACAGATTCCCCCTTTCTGAGAGAGAAAAAAAGTACCAAAAGAAAATTGTAATAAAAAATATATATATATTCACATATATTACAGTTATATACAGAACAACCCTGTGCTGGTATAAAGGTAAACCGGCAGAAGAAATGGACCCACCACAAGAGAGATTATAAGTCAAAGTTACAATTTAATGAAAGATATTACAATAAATACACTGACACATAAATACCCCTCCCGGGGTACAAGCCCAAAGGGGTTTGTTAGCCATTGTGCTGAGACCCACATGGTTCCCCCGAGTCCAAAGCAAAAAAAAGTGAAGAACCTGTTGGTGCAGATGATGGCTGTGGTCTGGTTGGGAGTGATGGCCATAGTCTGGTCGAGAGTGGTGGTTTCCTCCTGTCCAGGTCTTGCTGCTCCTCTGGATCTGATGAGACTTCCATGGGTCTTCTTACCTCCCCTTATGTACACTCAGGGAGCACCCAATCCCTCCCCCAGGACAGGGACTCACGCAATGGGTGATTAACTCTGTGAGTCATGGGGTATTGTTGAACCGTTGATGGCCCATTAGCAGCCACGCCCCCTCACACTGGGTGTGAAGGTGCTAATGACTCCTTGGGCAGCTGCTGCAAATGGTCCATTGTTCTTGGGAAATGAATAGAGGGGAGTAGAATACATAGCTTTGATCATCCCCACCACGTGATAACTGGTCCCACCTGATGAACTAGGACAAACCCCAAAAGGGAAAAGGGGAAAAGAGGAAGGGAAAAAAAGGACAAAAATAGGTAAAAATAAAACAAAACAGATACACACATTCAAAATCTCAATAAAGTAGCTAACACAAAAAGGTCTCACCAAACCTCCCTCAAGGAAACATCAGAAATCTCCACCTCTTTTTGGCTGGGACAACAGCTCTCAGATAGGCCTCAGCTCATATAGATAAGAGAGAGGTCAACACAGTGAGACCTGCTGTCTTCTAAGCACCCAAAAGGAAGAGAGAGAAGAACCTCTCCATCTTATATACACCTGATTACATAAAGGGATGGTGTGGAATACTTCCTTAGTTATAACCCTGTTACCAGGGAAGGCCTAGACCAAAACCAAGAAAACTAAACCACCACATTTATAATTCACGTATTTATTATGTCATTGCTGTGAATAGGAATGGGGAAAAAAAGGAAGAAAATCCATACAGGAGAATATATGTTTTGTTCTTCAAGGGCATTAATGTACCCAAAACTATAACCTGAATAGGAGGAAAAAAAGTGCTAGGAAAGTTGTAATTAATATTAGGATCTTTTTTATCCACAGGATCATTGGTTGCCGGAATAAAGTCAGATGAACAGTGCAGGTCCTTCCAAAAGATTTGTCTCAGCCAAAGTAGAAGTTACTGAGTTCAGCAAAGTGAAATGCAACAAATAAGTATTGATGTGATAAGGACATAAAAAGGGAGAATTTATAGGTTTATTTCTGTATTTTTGACCTTTCAAATTATGAAGTTATTTTACCATACAATTGCAGAAGTGTGGGAATAAACTCACAATATCAGAAGTGGAATAAATCATGCAGGAGATGGGTCTCTGAAGAGGATGAAGAACCCAGCCAGAATGCCTCTTTTACTGTATTGTAAAATGGAGGTTTTGCTTTTTCCCTGAGTTACCCTTTTCTTTTCCCAGACCCCTTGAGAGAAAACAGTATGCAATGATGTACCTTGGCCAGGCGATGTGAAACCTCCCCTTATTTGTCCGTTGTTAACCCTTTCCCCATTTCCTCAACTCCTATAGGCTGTGAAGCCCTTTAAATACCCTGGCCAGGTAAATAAACTTCCTCTCTGCTTTCCTCTCCCATGGCTACAGTGTCTCTCTTTGCCAGGAGGTCTGGAGACCACGTGGCCGACCACGTGGCTTGGGGGGACGCGAAAGGGGGGAGCGAAACCTCCTAGCTGCTGCACAGAAGAGTATATATTTCCAAAGTCATTCAAAGCATTTGGAAATCTCTATTGATTTTGATAGTGGGACAGATAAAACCATAAGTGTTAGGTACTCCAAGGAAAAGATTTTCAAATGCTAATGTAATCAATGATATATTACTTACTTTAATGGTATATGATTCAGTAAAGTTGTTTATCACTAAGAAATAATAATTATGCAGTTAGTTTGAAAAAATCTATATAGCATTTTCTTTATTATAAAAACCTAAAGGCCACCAGTGCAACAGTTGATATCACTTCATATTCATATTTTTAGTGATAGAATATTCATATCTATGGTGTTAAGCTATTTTCTATTCATGAGAGAAGACCCAATTATGGCTTCTCAGAAACAGTGCATGCATTGACAATGTTTGAGTGATATCTGAACACAAAAATATAGATGTTTATGGTAGCTAAAGTATCAGTCAGGAGAGCTCAGTGAGGAGGCCTGCTGGTTCTATGTGCTTATGAGATATATAACTTAGATCTACTTAGTCTAGTACAAATTTATTTTATTTTTTAAAGGACAAAAATAACCCAAAAAAGAGAAAAAAGTTATGACAAAATATTGTTTTCAAAGGGAGAAGTCATTATTATTGTATCATATATTCCTCTAGGTAGCCTAAATCCACTAAAGCAAATCATATCCTATGATTCTGTATGAATAATTGAACCGCTGCAGTACCTTAGTTTATTACTGCCTTGTTCTCCCATTTCTAATAGCAGATACGCTCTTGTACATGCGGCAGCAGTATAACTTGTAGAAAAATTTTGACAATTTAGTAGAAGAGAGGAATCAGACTGAAATTTGGTGAAAATCACTTGGAAAAAAGGCAGAGTACAAACTTGAGTTATTACTTTGAGTAATTTAATTTCTGAAAGGTACTGTTGTATTTTAAGAATCCCTTAAAATCTTTTTAAAAGGAATTTAAGAACTTCTCTATTATTTACTTTAAAACTCATTACTTCTTTAATTGCTAACATTGAATTGTTACCCTTATCGTTGAGCTAAAGCCTGGATTAACATATTGCACTTTAGTATAAGAAAATCATAATATACATTATTTCAATAAATAGAGCCATTTTAATTGTCTCTTTAAAAACAGTAAAATGGTTATGCTCATGTTGATTAAAAAATGTATTTAATTTATACATAATTTCATTAAAAAAAACCAAAACCCACAGTTGCTTTTGTTTTACTAAAAATCTTTATTATTCCACAGTTCTACAAGATGAAGCTGAAAAATATAGTAGGCTCTTTCAAATTGTGTATCTTATTTCAATCAGTGAAGTCAGACATTCAAGTCATCATCTGTTTTGGAATTCATAGTGCCACTTAATCATTTCTCAGTTTTTTATACAATTTCTATGATAAGTAAATCTCACACAGAGAGGGATAGTTTCCATTACAAATGCTCTCCAACTTGGCCTATGCTAGAAACCCAGTAAATATGTATAGGGCCTGGAGTTGTGGCCTACAGTTGTTGAGTTAGACAAGAGATATTCATTAGGGGAAGGAGCTGTTTTTTATATAATCATTTAGAGTCACTTTTACTGAACAAAATTATGCTCTGCCATTATCCTATCACTAAAATCATGTTAACATTCCAGATTCCTGTACATAAAATTCTATTTTAATTATAACTCACTTCTAACTTTTCAGAGTTTTGAAATCATAGCCATGATGTTATGTGCTACAAAAAAATGTTCTTAAACATTTTCATAATAATGCAAGTGATAACTTAAATAGATTTTCAGTGTTCCCTGTGTACTAGTTGACATCCAAATAAGGCACTAACATTGTTTTACTTGACATTATCCAAGTCTTGAATGAAAGACTAAAAATTTAATGCAATAGTTAATGCCATAATTTTAGCAGCCTCTCTTCTAGGTGTCAAATGTGCATTCTCTCACTTGTTTTGCTTTTCTTTTGCTGGTAACTTATATCAATGGGACACATCTGCAGTGATAAAAGCCCATTAGCTACAAAAAGAGACAGATGTGAGACATAGAATTATTATTAATAATGATATAAACGCCACCTAGCTTTTCTAAACACTGTTTGTTTTATAAATGAAAGTTTTGAATTAATCTCCATTTGTAAAAATACTGAATTTTACTCTGAGATGTCAATATCTCCTTAATTTTTCAATTCATCATGTGGTCTTCTCTAAATTATTATTTTTTTTTAAAAAAAAGGGGTAAAAGAGATCTGAGGCTTCTAAAAACAGTTCGCAGTTTTGTGGCTTATGCCAATATAACAGTAACCTTTTTTACTTTTGGATTTTTTTTTCTGTGCCACTCAATGTCAACAAGAGGTTTCTGAGTGTAGAATAAAATTGTACTCGTGAACAAATACACAAATACTGTACTAAGACACCTGTCTCAGATGTTATCCTTTCTTTTTTTACAAGGTGAGACACAAAGTAGTTGAGAGCATTGTTAACCTTGGCAATAAGGCAAAGAAGAATAAAACAGGACAACTGTGGGGAAAATGTTCAAGGAAACAACAAAGGAAATTAAGGCATCTGTGCAAAGAAAAGAACACATATTCCATGAATGAAAGGCTTCTTTTTTAAAGTAATTATCTAACATAAAGCACATGGCAGGAGTTTAAAACTGAGCAAGAGCATAAAGTATGTGTTATGAGATTGTCACTACCCATAAGGTGGAACAAAACAACACAGATAACATTCAACATATGAGAAACAAATGTCCACACGGTAAAACCATATAAGTGTGAGCCACTGCCTTTCTCCCCAGACAAAAACATCAAAATTTTTTCTTATCTTTTTGATCATCAGTGACTTTCCTTATGATTGAGAATAATGTGTTCCATATGTTGACTATTACAATTATCAGCCCAGAACAATTCAAAGATAAATAAAATAATGACCTTGATGTCACTGCTTTTGATAATTGGTGTCTTATTGCTATTGACTTAGTAACTGCGATGGAAGCAGAGAACATTGGTTAAAGTTCAGAAAAACAGATTGCATGCGTGAATTTTGCCATGCCCGTAAGAATTTTCAGAGACAGCAACAGGAACTCATGGCCAAATAAAGTGCTGTTCACATTATCCCCTGAAACAGCAACATTGGCAATTGCTTTTCTTTTTTGAACAGTTCCCACATTTATCTAAATCACTAGCAGTCACTTTGCTACAAGCACATTAGTAACAATAATGGCATCTAATCCGGTTCTTAGCACAATGATTTAGGCATGCTGACTTTTCTTTATTTTGTAAACTATTATCCTCCCAAATAATTTCTCCCAGCTGTCAATGACTGATTTGCAAGGTATTATTTAAACTAGAATAATATACTCTTGTCATACTCTGAAATATTTATTAATAAACACATAAAACATGAAGTAGCTTGGCATCACTAGCTTTCTGCTTTGAAAGAAACTATGTTGCTATATAAACCTAGAGGGGAGGATTTAATAGCAGGATGTGTTAGCAAATTTTGGATTTCTTTGTTCTAATCCTAAATGAACATATCACTTCCAAATATTTACAAAAACTAAACAGATTCTTCAGATCTGATCCAACTGTTAAAGAACAACTTCTTAAACATTCAATGTGTAAAGAGATATTCTACATGAAACTTTTTATACGTTTAGTGTTATGTACAAAAGTGCCTGGAGAAGGTGACTGCAGTGGTGAGCAGGTGATTTCAATTATTGATCCTTAAAAGAAAAACAAGATGAATGGATGATAACTATCTTACTGTTAAGCTCATTTTTCAGCCTGGCAGTCATCCTGTCCTGTTAAGAAAAACAAATTTTATTGTGTTTATTCTAGATTATACCTAACAAATATGATGACTACTTTTGTTTATTTGAACTGTCTTAGGCTCTAAAATCTCTTTTAGGTTCTTTTATGTCACATAGCTTGGCATTTGCTTACCTTTTTTTTTCCTGTTGAAATACTTAATTAACCCAAATATTGCAAGGTCCATTATTGCAGGTGCTGCACAAAGATAATAAAAAGCAGCCTTTCAAATTTCTGACACAAGAAGAATACATTAGATGTCCTGAACATCCATGTTAGGACAAAGAACAGGGAGATATGACAACAGACATAATGAGATAAACCAGAGTCAGGAGTGTAGATTGTTTACCAAACATTTTTATAATAAAACATGTTGATTCATTAAACCTGGAATTGCTATCAGAACAAGACAGTTCCGCAGAATGATACAGAAATTCAGTAGTTTGTATTTGGCAAGAAGTGAATGGAAATTATGGTAATGAAATATTTTGATAATATTTTGATGTACAAGACATGTAAAGAAAAGAAAATATTTTTCCACTCAGCATTGCTCAGTACCAATTACTACAGTGCATTGTGTGTTTGGGAATTATTGGGCTGAAATTTGTGCACATCCTAAGGAAGAGTTTTGTCTTGAAAAGTTACCTGAAGGAGAAGATTGTTACAAAAGGCTAAGACATTGAAGTTAAATAAACCTGGGATAAGATTAAGGTCAGCATCATTTGCCAGAATGATTCTCAGAAATGTCCTTTCCATATGATCAGATGGAAAGAGCACAGGTCAAATGTGTATTCCTCTGAAAGTAAAAAGAAATAGTCATGGTATACTTAATGTCAATTGTCTATTTGTTACCGTGTAAATATGCAGGCAGCACAGTTCAATATGGAAGTTGATTCTAATACAGTTTTTTCTTTTCTTTTTAAACACAGTATTTTGTACTATGTAGACAGTTATACATGAGACATAAAGAAAAGACATACTGTCTGTTACTACTGCTACTGTATTGCAAATTCACTGTGGTAGTTTGAAAATTAAAAAGAGACCAATTCAGTCAGTTTGCTTTCTTCCTTTAAAATTCTTTAAAAATTTTATTTAGAGGTCACATGCCTAAAAGTTGTGTAATATTTTGAAAGTCTTGCTGGGGTTTTATAACATTCATAGGCATGTGACTTAAATCATGGAATATAATCAGTTCTGTCTTGAAGGATCATATAAATTTCCAATGAAAAATATCAAGCGGGAAAATGAGATAAAAGACGAGAAAATTTTAGCACATGAGGAGTGGCTGAGGGAGCTGCAGTTGTTTAGCCTGGAAGAAAATGAGGCTGAGGCTTGGAGGAGACCTCATCATTCTCTACAACTACCTGAAACGAGGTTCTAGCAAGGTGGGGGGCAGTCTCTTCCCACAGGCAACTAATGACAGTACAAGAAGACATAGCCTCAGGCTGTGCCAAGGGAGGTTTGGGATGGACATCAGGAAAAAAATTTTCATGGAAAGGCTTGTTAAACATTGGAATTAACTGCCAAAGGAGGTGATAGAGTTGTCCCTGGAAATGTTCAAGAAATGACAGGATGTGGCACCTAGTGCCATGGGCTAGCTGACAAGGTGGTGATCAGTCAAATGTTGGACTTAGTGATATCAGAGGTCTTTTCCAAACTAAATAATTCAGTGATTCTTCTTGGTAGCCACTAACAGAAAAAAGTTCAAATAGAGAGTATCCAGAACGGCAAACAAAAAATTGCTTAAAAAAATAAAATTCAAACTAACAAACAAAAAGGTAACAACCAAATAACAAAACCAATCCTAAAGAAAGATAAAGGCATATTGTTCCTTATTTAAAAGTAACTTCAATATAAACATCTGACTATTTATTAACTGTAATATAGACATAAGACCCATTAAGTCATAAAACTGTACCAGCTCAAAAAACAGAGAACAAGAGAGAAATAGTTTTCAACTTTTTCCATTTGCAAAGGACAGGTATATTTTTCAACTGCTAGATTTTCTGAACTAGGAAAATAGTTATCAATTGAAATGAACTGTGCATCCCATCATTCAACACCTTTTCTGACACTTGAATAGTGAAAGTTCCAGAGGATCAAGAAAGATGTCATGATGCACATTTAGGAAAGTTCTGGCAATTTATCAGTACTTCCCTGCATTATAAATTAAATCTAGGTTCATATTAAAGCTTATAGAAGGTGATACCAGGAAAGATATTTATTTCAAATATTTCAAGAACTTGGTAAAAATGAAGTAAGTGGAGCTGGAATATTGGCAAAGGAGATTCTGACATACTGTTGCATCATCTGTTGTCTATACAATGTCTTTCAGCAATTCAACACACCATCTGTTTTATGCTTGTCTTCAAGATTATTATCCAAAGAAATTGAGTATCACAAAAAGTTTTAGTACTATATTAGTCTCCCAAAAAAGCAATTCATTAGTAGGTCTCTCAAAGAATATCCAAAAATCATTCTAGTCCAGAAACAATAAGTTATTTCATAGTACAAGAGATGCAATTATTCTTAGATCTTCAGAAGATGAGGAAAACAATCCACTTGAATAACTGAAGACTTTCTTGTAAATCAGTGGCTATGATGTTTAATTGGCATTAATTCAGGTTTGTACCTATCCAATTCTAAGTGCTTTTAGCCACCAAATAAACCCAACCCAAACCCTCGCCTTGATGGACAGTCATAATAACTTTTATGAAATTTTAATGTGTTTAGCATTGAAGACTGAAAGAACATGGAGCAGGGCAACTGAAAGCAATGTCTTGCTAGCAAAAATGGTTGCATAATAGAATTTGGTTATGTATTCACCAAGTTTCCTACTAAAACAATTAAGGATCTTTTTTCCCTACTGTATGACAGAATCTGACATCTCTGATTTGGAATTTAATACTTTACTTGAATTATAAGAAAACTTCTTTTCATATTCAATTTCGTTATTCACAACCATCTTATATCCATTTCTTCATGTGTCAACATACCCCTTTGAGTCATCCATATTAATGAAAACTGAAATTATATCGATACATGAATATTCTCTTTTTATTTCTTCTGGGCATTTTGTAGTAGATTTGATCTGTCCTTATTCTGAATGCTAAAAAACCTCCCAAAGCCTTGAATCCTGTGATCTGTCATACTACCAAACTAACTTTCCTTTACTAAAACATCCTCTTTTCCTGACTGTATGATCAAAAACCTTGAGGTGTGTCTTGTATGCCATATTTAATTCAGAGGCTTTCTCAAAAGAAATGCAGAGTCCTTAGTTTCAACTGTGGTGTAATTTTTTTGTAAATCATGTAACATAAATTTATACTGGGTTTCTTTTTGCAATCGGTTAATCAGTCATGAGGACAGTTATAGCAAACTGTTTTAGCAGTCTCTTTAAAGTTCAGACAAATCTTCTTTTATAAAGGTAAATAATCGGTAGGATAAAGGAAAGAAATCTATAGATTGTTTTTTTGCTCAATGCACTCAGATAGTACCAAATACTGACATTTATCCATGTTTATAAATGCAGAAAAAAGGAGTTCTGAGTGAAATATATCATCAGAAAAATGAGTGAAGCATTTAAAAAGTCTCTCTCCTCATTTTTAAAATGTTGGCAAGGTTGAATGTAAAGACTCTAAAAACAGATGTATAATATTTTCCAACTGGATTATAAAACATGATCCAACATCCAGTTTGAACTATTATATTAGAACTTCTCTAAGACAGAAGAGTAAATATACAAAATAAAATGCTTGTAAATATGTTAAAAGTAAAGATACATGTTTTGGAAACTCAAAGTTTACCTGAAAGGACATTAAAGAAAATTTTTCATTGACTTCAGCATTTTTGCCTTAGCTCAATACATTCTATAGAACAAGTGAGAATTGCTTAAGTTATGGACTTATGACAGGAATTTCAGAGTTCTTTAGAAAGAAAGAAATCATTCATAAATCATCCTTGTTTTAGAACGGTTTGCTTTATGCCAACTCTATTTTTTAATAGACTCATGAATATAATAAATATAAATTGTTTTAAAACATAGAATAGAATCCTACTTACTTTATTAATGGCAACAAGTATTTACACAGTATCACTTTCATTATGAGATGTATATAATGAAATGAAATATCTTTCATTAGAAAGTGAAAAGATACCAAAATTATTTCAAACTCACATTGTACAACATTTAATTTACAAATCTCACCATTACTAATTTAAGTTTTAGTGCCATTTTTAGTCTCAAATACAAAATTAACTTAGCACTTTCTTTATCAAAATAAAGGCAGAAAAGAGGACAATTTTTTTAAAAACAGGAAATTATATTGAATAAGAAAACCATACTCATGAAAATTTAAATATTCAGAAAAATATTATTTTTTTTTTACGAAATGTATAATTTAGTAAACTTTTTCATAAGCTTTATGAAAGAGATTACATCATGGAATGGTTTGGGTTGGAAGGGACTTTAAAGATCATCTAGTTCCAATCCACCTGCCATGGGCAGGGACACCTTCCATTAAACTGCGTTGCTCAGAAGTCCTATCCAAGCCTGGTCTTGAACACTTTTGGGAACGGGGCATCCTCAGCTTCTCTGGGCAACCTGTTCCAGTGCCTCACCACCCTCATAGTAAAGAATTTCTTCCTAATATCTAACTCAAATTTCAATTTGTACCTGTTGCTATCACTACAGTTCCTGACAAAGAGTCTCTCTGCAACTTTCTTGTAGGCTTCCTTCAGATACTGGAAGGTTGATATGAGGTCTCCACATAACCTTCTCTTCTCCAGGCTGAACAGTCACAACTTTCTCACAACCTGTCTTCATACGAGAGGTGGTCTACTCCCCTCATCAACTTCATGATCCTCCTCTGGACTTGCTTTAACAGTTCCATGTCCTTGTATTTTAGGGCACCAGAATTATATGCAGTACTCAGGTAGGATCTCACAAAAGTAGAGCAGAGGGGGCAATCACCTTCTTCTACCTGCTGGCCACTCCTTTTGATGCAGCCCAGAACATAGTTGGCTTTCTGACCTGCAAGCTCAGATGACCATCTCATGTTTAGTTTTTCATCAACCATCATCCCCAAGACCTTCCTCGCAGACCTCTGCCCAAACTGTATATATATCTGGGATTGCTCTGACCCAGGTAGGACCTTGCACTTGGCTTTGTTGAACTTCATGAAGTTTGCATTGGCCCACCTCTTAAGCATTTTAACGTCATAATAATGTTACATAACGTTACATAACATAACGGCATAAATTCTTATAATAGTCTCACAATATCAAAATCTTTTAACAATAGAACATGTACAAATGTATTATTTCCTTTAAAATAAATCATTGAATCATAGGATGGTTTGAGTAGGAAGGGACCTTAAAGATCATCTACTTCCAAACCCCCTGCCATAGGCAGGGACACCTTTCACAAGACCAGGTTGCTCAAAGCCCCATCCAGCCTGTCCTTGAACACTCCCGGCTATAGGGCATCCACAAGTTCTCTGGGCAACCCTCTCAGCAAGAAGTTCTTCCTAAGATCCAATCTAAACTTACACTCTTTCAGTTTGAAACCATTCCTCCTTGTCTCATCACTACATACCCTTGTAAAAAGTCCCTCTTCAGCCTTTTCATACCCCTTTTAGGTACTGAAAGGCTGCAATAAACAGCCCAGGACTTTTTCCTTCTCCAGGCTGAACAACCCCAGCTCTTTCTGCCTGCCCTCATAGAAGAGGTGTTCCATTCCTACAGTCATCTTCATGGCCCTCCCCTGAACATCCTATTGAAAATGCTTGTCAAAGTCATAAGTTTGGTAAGTCTCCATGAATGTTACTGGTTGATGTGTTTGTTTTTTTTTTTAATATTATTTTGCAAAACTAAACAGAACTGTTTCATTTTTGAAAAAACAACAGTGTGAAATCAGTTTAACTTCCTGCAAAGTGCAAATACTATTCTTAAAACTAATCTCATAGCATAGGAGCATAGGAAATTGTATGGGGCTTGGCTAGGATGGAGTTACTTTTCTTCATGGCAGCTCATATGTGTCTATGTTATAGATTTCTGAAAACATACATTTTAGCTGTTGCCAAACAAGGTTTGCACAGCTTCAAGATGTTCTCTATTGCTTACTCTGGCTCTGGGAATAGGCAGTCGGGGCACAAAATAGGCTGGGAGGGGATATACCCATACAGATGTCTTAAACTAACCAAAAGGCTATTCCATGCTGTACCATGTCATGCTCAGTGAGAAAAGGGAGAAGACAATTTTTGGAATGTTAGCCACTTTTTGCTTGGGAACTGTCCAGGCATCAATATAACCATGGGAGGTGGTGAGTGATTACTTATGATCACTTTGTTTTGTTTTCTTCTCTCTTCTTTCACTTATCCTTCACTTGTTAAATACTCTAAAGTTTTCTGGCTCTTATTCTTTCTTACCTCTTCATCCATCCCACTGCGAGGTAGAGGGGTGAGCTAGCATTGTGTGGTGCTTACCTGCCCACTGGCTGGGGTTATCCCACAATGAAAACAAAACTTACATGTTAAACCTATCTTAGAGACAAAGGAAGAATATATACTAAACCTATATGCAATCTTGAATGCAGAATATTTTAAGATTAAGTTTATAGAAAGCATGCCATAAGAAAGTGATTTTGATGTTCTCACTTTTTGTGATTATTCTCTTAAAAATACAGATAATAGAAGTTGTATATCCTTTTGACTTTATTCTATGGAGCTACTCCATTAGGAGTTAAATTCAATATAGCAGTTTGTTACAAAATTTCTCAGCACAAACTTCTCAATCTGACTGTATACTTCACTTTTTTCCCTATGCACTCTCTGTCTTCTTTAGTTCACATCACTTCTTTTGACATTTAAAGCTTAAATGGTGAAAGTTAAAGATCATGGGAACTAGAGAAACAGGTTTGAAACCTCAGCTGTTGCTTCCTGCTTTTCAAAGATCCCCACAGGTACAATTCCAGAAACCCCAATGGAGAAAAGAACCCCTGCCTAGAATTTTTCTACCAACAGAAATTATCTGTTCTTAAGGTTACAGAGGAAAGTCAAACTACTTCAAAGGAAGAAAAAAAGACCTACACAGACTATTTTTAAGAAAAATAAAGTACAAAGAGTTGTCATTTTTCTATTGAGGTGCTGTAAAACAAAGATATTTTTACAAACGAGTGTTCAGAGGAATAATGTTTTTCTATATGTTTCTGTCTTTTGACAAAGTTTAATTTAAAAAAACCCACGAAAATAAAATTCCTATTGAAATGTAAATGTAAAATCTAAAATGTAAATCTAACTAAAAGCTTTTTCTTTTTTTTAAGTGCAAGTAGATGAAAATTGACCCAAAAGATTGAGTGAATCTCTGATGAATGGAGAGAGGATGTGTAACTTTGTGAGACGTTTGCTGTGCAAATATATTGAGTTAATCTGAATAAAATCTGTAAAGACAAACATGCATGAAAAAAAGAGTAGTGTGAGATAAACTTCTTCTTAGAAAACTTTTGATATTTGTTAAAACACTAATGGTCTTCTTGCAACACAGTTGGTGAAGGCTGTAGAGAATAAGTTTTTAGGAGTGGATGAAGGAGGCCGGGTTGTTCAGCCTGGAGAAAAGGAGGCTGAGGTGAGACCTTATCACTCTCTACATCTTCATGAAAAGAGTCTCTAGATGGGTGGGGGTCATTCCTACCAAGTAACAAGAAACAGGATGAGAGAAAACAGCTTCAAATTGCACCAGGAGAGGTTTAGATTGGGTATTAGAAAAAATTTCTTCATTGAAAGGGTAGCCAAATATTGGAACAGGCTGCCCAGAAAAAGTGGGCAGCTTAAAAAGTCTAAAAGATGTGTGTGTAGATATGGTGCTTAGGGAAATGGTTTAGTCGTGCACTTGACAGTACTGAGTTAATAGATGGACTTGATGATCTTAGAGGTCTTTTCCAGCCTAAATGATTCCACAACTCTATGATCTTAGAACCTCTATAATGGGCTAGATATACCATGGTGAAGGTACATGTGCAGTTATAAACACATAAAACTAAAGAAGAAACTCACAGTCTCAGTGATGTTAAGAATAAATTTCAAGTAACATGAAACAGTGATCTGTAACAGAGGAAAAAAAAAGTAATTATATTGGTCAGAGTGACAAAACTACCATAGTATATCAGGTGGCAATTTTACTTTAGAATAAAGGACTGGACAAGATGCCAACCTGAAGTTCCTTTCATTGCTATTAAAAGATTGATCAAAGCCAGGAGTTGCCTTTGTTATACTGAATGAGTTTCAGTAGTTAGAGAGGCAACAAGGCCCTTAACAGATTATGCATGTGAGGAACAGATGGATATTTTGGACATAGCACTACATAGGAGGTGATGGGGTAGCAAAACTTTATAGGATTATTGAAAAAGCAAAGCGTATTTTCATTCTAAGATATCTGGGGTTCAGCCTGTATTAGCAGCTAAGGAATCCTAAGAGGAACCCTAAGTATTTGAACTCAAGCAGATACAGTGAGTAAGAGTGGAAACTGCAATTATCCAAATGCCCAAAGCCTAGTAGATAGGTAAGAAAACGTAAGAGATTGTGAAAAAAGCAATAGTACTGGGATACAACTGGGAAAAAATGAAGATCAGACTACATAATATAGATAGAATTCTATTCCAGATTGTATAGAAAAGAGGCTACATAGCTGAGACAGGAGAATGACAGCTACATAAGAGAAGTGAATGGTGGGAAGATCTGGAAATCTGAAGGACAACACGGGACAAGGAGATTAAAAGAAGTTTGGATTTGATGATTGAATAGTGATTCATAAAATTGAAAGATAAATGAGAAAATGGACAAAATACTAATGGTATATACAATAGTTTTAGAGGTTAGATTTTATATTGGTTAGAAGACAGATTAGGATTTCTACCAGACAGCTGTGAAGGAGACACAGAGTTACACTTAAAGCAAAACACAAGCAGAACTTTTGCCAAGGTGGGGAAGAAAAACACCACCAATCTTCTCACCTGCTTTAAAAGAAAAATCTGCACAGTTTTTCACCATGAAGATGTACAACAAATAGAGACTCAGAAATAAAGAGAACTTGAAAAAAAGAGAATATGAGAGAGGCGACCTAAACACAATAACTGGGATTGTAATAAAAAAAAATATGCATACATCCTTATCTTTGAATTATTTTAATCACACTTATTTGCTTTCTCTCTGGTTCAGTGAATCTAGTGGCACATTTTCACTTATCTGAATAAGGGTTCAAACTCCCAAGGTGATTTCAAATGCCTCTTATCACAGTGATGATATAGAATCAAAGTTTGTACCTTAAAACACCACTGCTTCAGGGTATAGTTTTAAGTTCTGTTTGTCCTCTAAAGGAAAACAGTGTGACCCATGCCTTGCCCAAATTAAGAAATTAAATTTAGGGTTTGAATTTTAACTTCAACAGGCACTTAAAGCTGATGCCCTAGTGTAAGAAAGGAGCACAACTTAAGACTTTCTGTACTCTTTCACTGAACTTGAAAACACAGATACTTTACTCATCATTAAATATTCTCTGCCAAGTGACAGCCACCCACATATGAGGCATGGCAGCATCAAGTGTTGAAATGATGTGGAGTCTCTGCAAATGTTATCCTGCGGCACAATGTTTGAATTAAAATGAAGTGCCCATTTTTCTATAGCTGTATACTCTGAATGGGAGAGGAAAAAGACAGAAAAAAGGGCACAGAAGTAAAAAGATAACAAAAAGTAAAAAGAAATGTCAAGAGATCATGTGTTTTCATTTAATTATGCCTGTCTCAATTTTCAAAAAGAATTTTCTAAGAGAAAATTGAGAGGTAAAAGAACAAGGAAAAAAAAGAATATTAAAAGACTAGGAATGGGCTACACTGCAGGTGGTAGGATATAATTAAAATGGTTGATTTCATAGAATTCTGTAAAAGGAATATGGAGACACAGTTTAATGAAACATTGTGAACTAACCTGAAAACATGTGTCCAAATATTTGATTTCTACATGTCAAAGGTACTTGCAATTAACGTTACATAAAGGAAGGTGTGGGTAAACCACTTTCACCTATATTAGATTTTGATGAATATTTTAAAATATCTTTTCTAGAAGAGGTGAGCTTATTTTGCCTTACAAAATACACACTCATGTACATGTCCATATATATTTTGTGATAATATCCACCACATTTCTTCAATCAACTATCTTATTTATAATTTTGTTCAACCTCCCATCCTAAACGCACATAACCCATCCCATGTGTACAATCAGGTGATTGTTTTCTGTCAGAGACCACAGAATGAGTCAATATGTATTCTCTACTTTTTTGGATTATGAGGCCAACCTAAAGATCACTTCTCCACTGCTTGGAGTCCATTCAAGTCCTAGGCTTGGACCACTCTGGGGTCATCAGAAGCAAGCATGCAATTGCATCCATGAAAAGACTTATGATTTTGGTGATGCCTTTTATCTTACCTTAGCATTGGTCTTTTGAACCAAATACTTATTATTGCATATGTAGAAGAATAAAAAAAGATTATGGAGGTACCAAAGACACAGAGCTCTATATTCTGCAGAGCTTATTGTAATAAAACAATTATTTCCTGGTTTTCTCAAATTGTCCAACAGTGAGATTACTAAACTAAACACTTCTTCCTGACTCTCTGTTCCCAAGTGCTGCTTTCTATTTAGGAACTACTTTATCCCCTTTACAAGCTTCAGCATTGTAAGGGATTTTTAAAAACAGTATACTAAACTCCTCTGTTTTGAACTGTGTCCTACATATAGAACTAAGTATTCAAAATCATACTGAGTCATTAACAAACTGTAAAGATAGAGTCAGAAAAATTAGTTCTTCCAAACTGCATTTATTGTTCCACATTCTTTACAGTAATGTAGAGTCCAAACTGTTGAGTTACACTTTTTTATTTACTGTGAAATAAATACACCAGGTTAACTGAAATTCTGTGAAAAATATTTCTCCCTAGCACAAGTCAAGTTTCAAAACACAGTTTTACAGATTGGTAACAAACCTCTATTAAAGAGGTTTTCAGCGTGGAAATCCTGGCATACTAAAGGCTAGCAGAGTTGGTTAGACTTGGTATATTATGGTTTTAAATTAAAATGATATTACTATAGAAGAATCAACTGGACACACACAACCACATAGGCACATTTGGGGTATTAGTCAGAAATACAGAAGTTGTAAACTGATCATAAATATTGAGCAATGAATTATGAGAAATGGGAATACCGTTGTTTCCTTAAAGTCCAAGAGCAATTAATATAGTAATTATTAAGCAATTAATGTCACTTAATATAAAGTGCTACTGCAGGGATACAGCACAATAACCTTTTTCTCATTGTGTGTTTTAAAAGTAACTCCTGTGAGAAATTCTGGCTGCTAAATTAAGTAAATCAATTAAGAGATTACAATATATAACCTCTTAAAACTTTCAGGAAAGAATAATTCAATTAGAAACCTTTAATATGTGAAACAATTTAAAATTATTTCTTTCTGATCTGTTTTAGTGTTTAGACCTTACAATAGATTAGTCATCTAGGGATTAACTGGAATGGCTTTTTTCTGTCATTGAAATGGATACAGTGAGGTGGATTTTAAAGGATTCACAGACCTGGTTTGTAACCCTCTGAAAATATGTTTCAGCTTTGCCACGGTTACACAGTTTACTTTTGATTCTTAGAGGTTAGACCTTCTTAAGGGTCTAAGATTTGGTCCCAAACCAATTACACAATTCCAGAAACCTAGACCAGGCCTAAGGGTACAGTTCTCTATGCATTTTTTATGCTGATCCAGTAAAACTAAGTGCCTCTGGAGGTATTATTTGGTCAGACTGCAACCAGATGAAACACTCTTTTTAAGGTGATTTTAACAGTAAGAACAGCATACTAAAAGCTAAGGGTTTTAAAACTATAAAGCAGTCCATATACCTCTATCTTACCTCAAGACTTATTCTCTGCTGATATTGATGTTGAAACAGCAGGCAACTCAGTCTCTTTCTCTTCAACAATTACACTCTTTTCACTTTTGATACTGTTCTTCTGAATGTTTCTTTAACTTCCTATGTTCAAGAACCTTCTTCCATCCTTACTTACCCTTAAATCTCAAATGCATTCTGAAGGGTTATTTATCCTAGACCACTTTTTCTGTCAGCAATTTATCCGCACACTACGACAACCCAGTCACCAGACTAACAGTAATAATAAATTACTGCTGCAAATTATTACAGAACATTGATCATTGTTTAAACATTAAAATAAATAAAAAGTGTCATGTGTCAATATTATGTTAGTACTAAGAGTTTTGTGAAGTCAATTCTACCACTCAAGCAATTAATGCACTGTTTTGAAATAAGAAAGACAAGGACACAGAACATCACTCAGGCACTCTGGGTTTCTGGCTGTTTAGTCCTCTTTGTCCTATTGTCTACCTTCTTATTTGGAAACAATCTTACCCAAGCCACTATCTTTGTGGTTATAATAGGCTTTTCCCTCAATAAATTTTTGAAGTAACCACATTAGCTTTTTTTATTTTTTTTCCCCAATGTTTCTGGAATTCTATTCCACAAGGTAAAAAACTTCAGTACATGACACCAAATATAACACACCAAACCAGTCCTGAATCATACTTTAATATCAATGACATTTTACTATCTTCCCTAATCACTCTCAGGTTCAGGGCTATAGCTTTGAACTCATGTTGGGAGAGCTGGGAACTAAAATTCAGTATAGGGAAAAGTTATATCTTGTAGGCTATCATATCAGAAATGTTGAAAGACAATTTCAACTTTTTAAGAATAATAGGCCTTCACTGGATTTTAGCCAGATAGAAATCAAGATAGTTTCCAAATTACAAAACTGAGAAAAGGACAGTGGCAGTAGTGCACAGTGCTGATTAATGCACTTAGGTAGCTTAGAAATATAAAAGTTAAGATACAACTCATTCTCAGCTTACTTATTTAGTCTAATAAAATGAATACTGGTGGCATTGTACATGATCAGCATCAAAACCTATTGTAGAAGCTTGACATTTATGCTAAAGTGTACTGTTTCCTTAGATCCTGGCACAACAAATACTACTGTAACTCTGAGAAATATTTTTTTTTACTTTCAATTAGCTATGCTATTCTATGGAAACCAACTTGTCAACATCTTTCTTGTATTTTGGCACATAAAACTGGTTACAGGCCTTCAGAAGTGATCTGACAGGTACAAAGGAGAGGAGAATAATCACTCCCCCAGACCTACTAGAGGTGTTCCTGTTAATACTGACCTGGTTAATCCTGGTCTTTGTTGCCAGGGCACAACAGCCTGCAGGCTGATGTCCAGCTTTCCACATACAGCACCTCACCAGGTTTTTCTCAACAGTGCTGCTCCACAGAAAGCCAGCCCATAACATTGTAGGAGCCCCTTTCTTCCCAGGTGCACGATTTGGCATTTATCATTGCTGAATTCCTGGAGGTTCCTGTTGGCCCATTTCCCAGCCTCCTACACCCTATGGAATGGCAGTTATCAAGTGGTCCTTCCACTTTGGTGTCATCTGCAAACTTGATGAGGGTGCACTCCATAAGCTGCTCCAGTTCATCTTCCTGCAGTCTGAGTTGAGTTACCATATTCCTTTTCCTGGCCAAGCCATAAAGACTTTGATGATAGAACAAAGATAAATATTTGCAGTGACTAAGTATTTGTTTATTTGGTGCTTTCATCTTCTATAAAAACAGTTTAAAAAACCCAAATAAAAGTAAAATCTGAGAGTGACATTTCAATCAAGTACAAAAGCTCAGTTTCTTATTTATCTTTTTCTAGTTTCTACTGCCAGCATCAATATTCCTACTGTCATTTTAAATACCAAAGAAGCCACCTGCTCTCCAAATACACAAAAGCAAAATATCTCTTTTTAAAAATATAAATGAAACAACAAAAATAATAATTGCTCTATATGTTTATAATAGTAATGAGCACAATCCACAGACGCCTCTCTTAGAGAAGGCAGAGAAAAGTATTATTATGGAGGGACTGTCCTGTGATTGCACTCCTGTAAATGCAAAATGACATCCTAGGAGACATTATTCACCCATTAAATTCAAATTTTTCGAAGCCCAAAATTATCCTGAAAACTCATGCCACCCTGTTCCTATTTAATCATACCAGATACTTTTAAAATATACTAATATGCTGATATTCTAAAAAAAATATTCTAAGGAAAACAATAATTTGGCGATAAGTTTTTCTCAAAATTTAGTCACTGTTCTGAATATGGCTGACTGATCTATTGAGGGCATGGTAAACTCATGTATTTCCATCCACAATTTAACATTACTCAATCTACAATAATTCCAACTCAGTTCCAGTGGCAGTAACTACTGTTTGCATGACATGCAAACAACCACATGACCTTGAAGCTTTAATCCATGTTGGATCAGATGTTGTAGCTCTCCTTAATTGTAATAACACTGTTTTTGACAGACGTACATGATAATTTACATAATCCAAGTGTTCTTGCATGAGATATTAGCAGTATCTTTGTTTTACCTGATTCTTCCAAACTTAAAAGCTGCAGCAAAATCTTAACTTCAATAAGAGCATAAGTGGTCTCTCAGTCCTTGGTTTAGAGTCTGAAGATGATTCCAGTTTAATACATTCCTTGAGGTATGGATCTGCTATATCTATCCCAGTTGCTTTATTGCCTCAGACTAGTTACGCTAGTAACTAAGCAGATAGTGTATCTCCAGCAGCACAAGCAAACAGAGTGTATCTCTGTGTCACTGTTATAAAACATTGCTATGGTTAGAAAGTTTAAAACTGTTAGTCACATAAAAAGTGTGATAAGCTGCAGTCTGCTGCAGTCTGCCTAGTAAATTGTGACTCAGGAGCCTTGGCTTGTGATTCCTAGTTAGTGTTACTGAACTAGTCCTACCAAACTTAAAACAAACAAACAACAAACAAACAAACAAACAAAACTGTGAGAAAAACCCTCAACCAACCAACCAACCATGTCAGTAGCGGTTTACGAGACATTCATCTCCACAGAGCAAACAATATTCATTTGAAAAAAAAAAAGCATTTAGTGGAATTTATATAGTTTTCCAAAAAGGTTTTAGAATTCTTAGTCTCCAGTCTTCCTTGAGTTCAGCTGTGTCCTTGATCTACTTTTAGAGTATTTGTGATTTTCCTGGAGTAGAGCTTGCTATGTCAATTTACTGAAAAAAATGGTCCTTCTGTTTCCCTGAGAGATTTCTATACCTCAAAGCAATTTGTCCCCCAACTTATTTTGAACTCTCTTGTATTTTTCTACTACATTGTCACTGATTTGTGTTTTAAGTTTCATGAACAACCATTTGCTTTTTCTTGTACAAACTTAGTTCTTTAGAGTGCTTTTGTAGTTTTGCTCTCCTGCTGTGTATATTTAAGTGGGTTTTTTTTTTCTTCTCACAGAAGAAGAGATGAAAAAAATTTGGTCTTCAATTGATAAGCTTTGGTCTATCATCATACAACTTTTTTTTTTTTTACCTTCTAACTCTGTACTGCTGGCATTCTGTCAAGTCAATATTTTACGTTATCACTTACATCATCCTCAAATGTATTTATTTCAAAATTTGAAACCATGCTGTCTCTTTTTCTTTTACTTAAAGCACTGACTAGATTGTTATTAGAACATATTTTCAAAATTGTTTTAAATTTTATATATCAAAAGTTGAGATGATAAGTACGTTAATGGCACATGAAGACAAATGTCCATGCCCTTAGAAAACTCAAATATATTTGATTTTCATAGTCTGAGTTTTGAAAAAGCTGTCAGTCATGGACAGCAATAAAAAAATATTTTCTCTCCTTAGCTAATAAATCTCAAAAAGGCATTCCAAATCAATTGATTTGAAAATGCTTTCAGTTGTTCCCACTGTATATTTTTTCTGAGTTTTTGTTTCACTTACTAAAAATGCAAGTGTCATGTCACTTCTTAAGTGGCATTCAATACCTTTTTTTCCACAAGCAACCCATGTGTTTTCTTTAGCTAAGATCAGGAAGAAGCTGAAATTATGGCTATGACATTAAAAGACCAGTTGTGATTAACAAACAGGCGATGACTCAACCTTCAGATCCCAGTCAGAATACAAGGAAGTGAAGGAAGCAGACAAACAGTTGTGAGAAAGGGAATAGGCAAGACGAGGATCACTCACCAATCAACAGAAAATTGAGCTTAGATCCTCATCCCAGGTGTAACTTTCCCAGCTGGAAAACTGCATCCACTATGCCACATATTTCCAGTCTCTTTCAGGTTCTGTAATAGTTTAGACAGAAAAACATTGAAGATGGACACTTCTCTGATCCCATCATTGTGATAGTTTAAAATTTGTAGAAGGAAGGAGTCATGAAAGCAAAAGGCCAGAGTCACAAAGAAGGAAATAATATTTCAGTTTTGGAGGAAAAACAGTGAATGACTGGCTAAAAATTACACCTTGCAAGGGCAATATACCACTCTGGTAAACTCAG
Organism: Campylorhamphus procurvoides; assembly: GCA_013396655.1. Lineage (NCBI taxonomy): Eukaryota > Metazoa > Chordata > Aves > Passeriformes > Dendrocolaptidae > Campylorhamphus > Campylorhamphus procurvoides. The sequence continues at coordinate 412,277 of WBMV01009007.1, read as the reverse complement.
TGACAATACCACCACAGCCAAGAGATGTTTTTTAATGGAACAAAGTTGCAGAAGATGAGGTTAACAACTCATTTGAGGTTAACAACTCATTGATTTCGGTTAACAACTGTTAACCTAAATGCAAATGGTACGCAGCTTAATTTTCAGCAGTGTTTGTGTACAAACTGTAGTAATGTTACATGTCATAATATTACTACTGAATAGTATAAAATAATATAAGGTCAGGGTTTGGAAGGTAAATAAAATACAGATCTGATTACAGTCAGTTAATCTGTGTTCAAAGACAGTGCACATCTGGATTTGTCTAAGCTAATGTTAGACACTCTGCTGAGGCACTTAAATTATACAGCTGCCCCAAGCACTCTCTGTGGCTGCTGAGGAGAAGCAAATGTCTTTAGAGGGCATTTAAAAACTCCTGAAATGTGACTTTCCTGTCAGAACACCTACTTCTTTGAAAAAGAAATAGACACAGCCTTGGGCAAGTGAGGCCCTAATTTCATCATCATGATTATCTGCCTAAAATAGGGAGATCTAAAATCATTCAAGGACTTAATTTGTTAAATAATTGTTGATGCGACCTGGCCAGGGTGGGGAGAGTGGAACAATTTATAATTGCATTGTGTTTTGCAGTCTTCTGTTCCTGAATGCTCTTTTAAGGAGAAGGTAATCAAAATAATTGAGGAAGGAAAGAAAAATGTTTTCTGTGTGATGGAGTAACTCTTACCAATATGGTGGTTAACTGTGGTGAAAGTGTAAGCTAAATATATTTATATCTAGTTAAGAAAAAACAGGATGCCTATATTAGTTGGTCTAAATTGGGAAAGGAAATAGTGATTTTCAACTTATAAGAAAAGCCTCCAAATTTGCCAACTATGTCAATAAAAAGATTTTTTCTGTCTTAAAAAGGGAACATTTTTTAATGGTTGAAAAATCATTAATATTTGTAAATATTAAAACTCTTAGAAAAACAGAGCAGATTTTTTGCACATTTGTAACATTTGACTGTTTATTGATCTGTGTTCAATAACCCAAATAAAAATGGAAGAATATGACTTTGTTTAGATGCTGTGGAGGAAAAATTTCAAAACCTCTCAAAAGGTAAGTAACCGTCCCCACAATTATTTAGTCATTAGGCTTACCTTAAAGGATTGGAGAATTGGGAAATTTTACTGCCTGTAATAGTTCCCCTCAAAGCAGTTTGCAAACAATTGATGAGTTGGAAGGCATCTCTGGAGGTCATCTGATCCAACCTCATCCTGCTCAGGCTGGGTCACCTAGATTCAGTTGCCTAAGACTATGTCCAGATGGCTTTTGAATATCTCTAAGGATGGAGACTCCAAGAATTCCCTGGGCAACCTATGTCAGCGTTTGATCACCCTCAGAGTTAAAAGATGTTTTCTGATGTTCAGACAGAACCTTCACTGCTTCAATCTCTACATGTTATCTCTAGCTGCAGATACAATCTCTTGAACATTAAACAAAAATCACCCAGGTGAAGTCCAGAACACAATGAGATATATATTATTATTTCCAAAAGTCTATTTGAAGAGGAAACATAGATTATGATTAGGAGAAGTATTTCTCAGGAAAAGGTAAATTCTAATTTAGTATTAGTAGGACAGGGAAAAGTAAAATTAGATGAGGCTGTCAGTGCAATAGTAGAACTATTCTCATGCAATATTTTGACTTACAGAAATATATTTTAAAAGTACCATTTAATTTATGGAACTAAAATAAAAAGAACAGGCTAGAGATTTTAAATCCTCAGCCAAAGTGGACAGTATCACTTTGGAATCTGCAACATAGTTTATTGCACATGTCAGAAATGCAGACCAAATGAAGCATATAAAACACACATGGAAGAGAGAACATTGTACCTTAGAGAATAGACCTTAGAGACAGAGAATTGTTCCTCTTGGCTGGGAAAAAAAGCAATTGATTTAGCCTAGACTAAAATTTTCACTGCCTTAAACTAGCCTTTCTATAAGATAGCAGGATTTGCAGGTAACCAGAAATGTCAAATCCATTTTCACAAGGTGTGGTATAACCATCAGGGTAGCATTTGACAGTGGAATATAATTTCTTGAATATTAATTGTAAGAGTTGTGTTTTAAACACAGCATAGATAGTGACAGAACACGAGTAATCTCCTTAACCAAATAAAATAAAATAAAATAAAATAAAAACACCAGAGAAGAGCAGATTTGAAAAGGAGCAGAGCATAACTCTGATTCGTATTTGACATTACAACATATGAAAGAGCTCTGATAAGAATGATTTGCCACCTTGTGAAAGTGTTGACTCTAAATTAAACAATGCTATAATTTTAGAAATGATGAACAGAGATGTAGAGCCCTGCTTCACTGATTCGGGTATGTGGAAATTACCACCAACTCCTGAAATTATGTAAATGTTTGCAACGGAAAGCCACAGATGCAGACAAGATATTAGAATCACAGATTCATAGAATTGTTTGGGTTAGAAGACATTTTTAAATGTTATGTAGTTCAATCCACCTGCCATGGACAGAGACATCTTTCACTAGACATGGTTGCTGAAACCTTTGTCCATCCTTGAACACTTCCAGGGATGTGACATCCACAAATTTTTTGGCCAATCTGCTCCAGTGTCTCACCACACTCATCATAGGGAATATGTTCCCATATCCAATCTAAATCTACCCTCTTCTAGTTTAAAACTGTCCTATCACTAGGCCTCTTAGGCCATCTGGCTAGGCTTTACAAATGAAGATTTGGGCATCTTACCTGTAAGTCCTCTTTATATACTGAAAGGCTGCTATAAGATCTGTTGCCCATAATCACCTCCTCATCTTCCATATATTTTTACAGGTCTTTCAGAAGGATCTGTTCCACAATCTTACCATGCACCAAAGTGAGGCTGACTGATTAATAGGTCCCAGTGTCCAGCTTTTTATGCTTTAAAATGGGTGAAATATTTCCTTTTTCAGTCACTGTTGACTTTACCTGACTGCCGTTACTTTTCAAATATGATGGAGTTTATATTGTATTTTATATTATGGAGTTTATATTATGTTTAGATGGAGTTTCAAATGTTATACGGTTTACAGAAGATCATTTTGTTCTCACATTCAACAGCACCTAATGTAAATAATTGAAAAAGACCATACAATTATTTATGTTGAAAAACCAAATAGAAACTTCTCTAAAATGTAAAGGAATTTCACTGACAGATATATGCACCACCTGTTTCTTTGTAAGATTAATTTGTAGATTTACCTGGAGGCTATATTCTGTGGCAGCACAGTCATTTTCTATTTGGAGAAGACTAAAGTCTTTCAATATCTAGGTGCAGAAGAAATTCAACAAAAAGTTGCTACAGTGAAGTATAGTTTGGAAGGGGTGATTTTTTCGGTAACTTCAGAAGTGCTCTAAAAGTTTATTTATTTCATATGATTGGATGTCTTGAGTGATGGTTTCTGTTTTTGTGCTTTGTCAATGCTTGGCTGAACTTAAGAGTTTCAGTATGTTCGGTGCAACATTCAAAACTAGCTTTGATGCAGTTTTGGATCAGAAGCTTTGATGCTTGACTGTCAAAAGAAGATTCTTTCAAAGTTAAGCGATTGCCGTAAAACTTCACTAGAAAACCTTTTACAAGAAAAACCCTTAAAACTTTACATATATGTTTAAACTTTATATATATAAACTTTTCTATATATGTATGTATACATTCTAGTGAATGAAAGATGTTTCTTAATACCAAGAAACTATATATAACAAATAAATATGAATACAAATACGAACATACACACACACACACACACACACACATGTATGTGTGTGAACCAGAATTTGGGTCTATATGGATAATCTTTCACACACTGACTGCTACATAATATGAAAGTGTTCATCAACATTAAAAAGTGTGATACATTTTCCAACAACATCTGCACAACATAGATCTGAAAATTATCCATAAAATAAAAATATTTGGTCTTAATCTTACTCTCCATTGAGAGAAAATGGTACATGTAATATTCATTGTCATGGAGATTTTTAAGTAACATAATATTAACAAAACAAACTCTAATCATTTGGATTCATATTTTTTATGATTTTATTAATGAAAACACCATTCCAAATAATGCAATATCTTGGTCACTGAGATTATTCTAGAATTTTCTTCATAATAGTGAAAACAGGACCAGGTAGCATTCCTGTCAAAATGAAAAGCCTATTTGTAGAATAACAGAGTTGGAAACTATCATCATACCCCAAAATATAGACCAAGAGACTGAGTATGGATTTCCCGAATGAACTGTTACAGTTAATGGCTAGAACTGTATGTAAGTAGCTTCCATTTCCTAGCCAACATCCTCTTAACAATCCTATGCCCATCAAATTCAATTACAGTTTATTGAGCTCTAGTTAGTTTATGTCTGGACATTTTTTAAGAGGATCTGGGATGGACAGATGAAAGTACACATGCCACAGATGTTTTGGGGTGGAATCCATTAAAAAATATGCAGGTTTAAAACAGCTCTAATTACTGTAATGCAGAGCATAGAAGAAAGTGTAATATTGCAAAGGGAAATTATTCCTGGCAAAAAAACATGGTGTCAACCCTTATTTAATTCTGGTCAAGGTCTCATGAAAAGAGCTGTTCTGATTAAATGAATAGGATAAAAAGAGGCAATGAAGAAATCATATTTTGGAATTAATATGGCATTTAGGCTGTGATTATAAAGTATTGAAAAAAGCATTTAATGACTCTGCTAGTCTACGTACTAAAGCCACAAATGAACATTTAGCATAGATAGCTACTGCAAATGTAATAAAATAAATCAGATCACAACCTTCACAATAATTACAACAAAACAAACAAACAAAAAGAGTATTTTAAAGGTGATTCACAGTTTCTGTTTAAAGAGTCATAATTTTTATTACAGCACACCTCCACTACCCCTTGTACCACTGGAGTAACTGTATATCCAGCCATCAGATGCTTCTTTTTAACAATTGCTTCTAAAAAAACTTAATAAATTCAATTTGATTTGCTAAATAGTATATCTTTATTTTTAAATATCTGTTTTCTGAGACTAGTAAACTAATCATGCTATTTTACTTTGTAAAAGTAAAGGATTGTTAAAAGCTTACTTATTCCATATGATTGGAAATGCTGAACTGTTCTTTATGGCCAGCCAATATTTTCCAATGCCTCTGTCATTTATTATGCACAATTTGGTGTGTTAGCTCTTACTTAACCACCTGCAAGATGATGAAGTAATCTTCATTACACTGTATTTAGGTACCTCAGGATCATCTTAGGGTAAACCTGCTCCTGATAGTATCCTTTAATGTTTCTTCCTTTAATCCTGTGTCTTCACAACTGTTTTATTTGTTGTCCACCACAGGACTGTTTATATATGCATCTTCTCTCTCACTTACCTGAAAGTAATGAAAAACCTCACTGATGATGTTTTTCTGAAAGCATAATTATGTCTTTCTTCCCATTTACAAAGACTGCCTCCATAATACTTGTGCCCTCCCTGTGATCCCTCCCAGATCTTGTTTGCTCCAGCTAATGACAGCTTCTTTGATCACTTGGAAGGCATCTTCACAATGCTTACCAAAACTTTGTTACATCTTATTACGTGTGTTCTCATCAAAAGTTAAAAGCGCAATTTTAAAACAAGAATAGATGCTGCAATGCATTTGTAACTGTGTCCGATTATTGATAAGACAAAAAACTTACATTAAAACCTGAGTTTTCAATGTACTTCTTAGCATAAACACTCTAAAATGAGAGACCTTTTCTGCTAATTACTGGTTAATATTTATTTGTTCATGTGAGACAAGATGGAAGAATTTCCTGATCCAGCAACCTAAGGCACAACTTCTGATTAAAAAATTAATCTCTATCTGTTTCTGAAACATACATTGGTTTTATGCTGTGCCACGATGGCAGTGGAAATCATTTGTCTGACAATTTCTAAGAAAAACCTGGCTGATGATTCTTCATTTGAGCGAGAAAACCAAAAGCACATTAAAAAATCCAAAATATATCCATTTCTTTTAGGTAATTACATAGCTGGAATTGCTTTTTACCTTTCAATGAGTATTTTAGAAAAGAACAAATTATAATTAAGTTTGAAGAAAAATCTGTGTGGGAAGCACATCTCATTCTTGAGGGTTATTGCCTTGTATCTTCAAATATTTCTATGTATGTGAGGCCTGTATGTAATTTCAAATACTGATTTGTGTCATTATTTGACCTAATAGATGTGCCTAATAGATGACCTAACAGATTGTGTATTCTGCATTAAAGACTAGAGTTTAACAGACACCAAGTCTTTTATGTTGGTCTAGGACACATAGTAAAGCCTACTATTATTTTAAGAAATTTTTACATATTAGAAGTTATTTACATAGTGTTGAATGCAAACCTTTAAATATTTTGTATTTATATAATATATTTATTGATATTTACAGATTTTTTTTTAGATAATGTGAACATATTTATAAAATTCTTAATGTCAGCTAAAACAATGTTACTATAGATACTATTCAAGTGTTAATTTTAAGTTTTCCTGAAAAACTGCTATACCTTTTTTGCCTGAACTATCTCCATAACATTATTTACCAGTTTATGAAACAGAATTAACCATAGCTTATTTTTCACATACTGCACTAAAATGGAATTTTACATTAGGAAGATTTATTAATTTGCTGAAGTGGACTACAGTAAGATTTATTCAAAGCATGTGTGAGTTTCGGTAAATGGCAACCAATACTGTAAAAAAAAAAAATTCTATATGCATCAAAATACAAGTTTTTCCTTGTATTGTATTTTCCTTGTATTTCCTTGTTGTCTGTAGAGAAAATATTTCCTACCAAAATTTAACCTTTATATGAATGAAGGGTGTGGGAGCCTGCCAAATATGAAACAACTTTAGTTTCCCCAGCTTTCAATAGTAGTAGCAAACTGACCTTTCTAACTCAAAGAAGTTGGAAGATACTGGAATTAGGATTGTAAGACTGCAAGGTTTTGACATGACTCTTGTCCTTATCATGGTCTACTGCTTGATAATGATAAAGAAGTTTAATTATAGGACAATTCCCAGAAACTTTTAGCAAGCTTAAGACACAGTGTTTAATAATGTCTCTGAAGGAGATTGGGTAAGATCATGGACATCTGTTCTTTTAAATACCTGCAATATATCCTGCCAACACTGCTATTCCTGTAACATTCAGAGGAAGGTCCAAATGTTTTGGTGAATTGAGGCCTAAAGAAGCAGAAAACACTATTTTCTATGTAAGTCCATATACCTAAAGAGAAATGACACCTGATGGGTGGAACTAATAACAGTAAATCCTACCCCATTTTTCCATTGATGTTCTTGTGTCCACTTTTTATTGTTCTGGGCACAAATGTCCTTTCAGGAAGACTATTTTATATGTTTTAACCAACTCATCTTGTAATATTACAGTCCTGCCTGTTACACTATCTTTCCCCAATCACTCCTTCCAGACAGTCATTCTTTTGTGCTGCCAATAGTTCTGATTCGCTCCAGTCTGCTACTGTCCCAGTAAATCAATGCCTTAGACAATTTCTCAAGGCTATGTGGCAATGAAAAGTAGCTTTTAATTCTCATTCAATAACTGTTCTTCCTCCAGTCTACCTTCCTATCTACCACTGAATGGAGAGACTCTGAAGCCAGTGTGTCAAGACTTAAAGGGCTGTGCCAAAATGCATCATGCAGGAGTCAAAGGCTAGTTCTTTAATTCAACAGCCATATTAGAAAAAGTATAATGAAAGCAACATTCTAGAATCAATAAAGAAGAACTGAAGTAAAAAAATATGTATGAAAAGAAGAGTTGCTGAATGATTCAAAAAGCAGTCTGGGATTAGTAGAAAAAAAGAACCATCATAAAGAACATAAGAAGGACTTCTCCAGCCACTTGAGGTTGAAGGACAGAGCAAATGGAAAAAATAGTCATGATTAAAAGATAGAGTTTGATAGGAAAAGCAAATGAAGACAGGAATCAAAGAAAGAAACTACATTTACAAAAGGTGTTAGGTTTGGGGTTGTAGGTTTTGGTTTTTTGTTTTTTGGGGTTTTTTTTGGTTTTACTTTAAAGGATCATAGAAATGTTTTATATGTGTATAATTGAATTTAAGATTATTTTTCTGTGGCCTTTACTTTGATAATTCTCTGAAAGCATAAAAACACATATATAACCTAAAATCCAACAGGCTGTGTATGTGAATCCTTTGTAGCAAGAAGCAGAGGAAAAGGTAACCTCCTTTCAATAGACTCTGACACACAAGCCTCGTTAAAACGTTTGAACTCATACCTCAATCAGAACCTCAGGGAGCCTCTCTCATGGATCAGAAGGTTCCCTATTCTTTAGGGAAATTTAACTGCTCTCTCGGAAAAGATTAACATTTCCCAGGTCCAGTCAGCTGCTAGTCTGCAGAAAGTTTTAACTTCTGTGGCATGTGCAGATGTTGGTCTGAAATACCTTTTCAAAGTAAGGAAAGCAGTATGTTTGCATTGAGGAGGTGATTTTCTTATAGAAGACAGATGGAAAGAGATAGTAAAATATTCTTAATATAAACCTATAAAGTTAAATTCTAATTCATTCCTACTGCCACATCTACATGTAAAAAGTTTGAAAATAAATTTTGATATAAATTCAAGGTAATTGAGAGACTATATTGTCAGCATGCATAATTTCTATTTTCTGCTCATAATGCAACTAAAATCTAAAGACCACATATTTCTGCAGATTTTTTTGCAAATCCTAATCATTGGGGTTTTTTTTAAATAAAAAATCATATGGTTAGAAGGATGTCAAGGATAGTTCAACCATGAAAATTAGATACTTAACTTTAAACTATTTTAGAACCTCATATTTTTAACTTTTTAAAACCAAGCTGTTGAGCAGAACTTGAGTCAGAGAACAAAAAATATTAGTCAGGTTTACTATGGATGGTAATTAATAGTGGCTATGCTGTATTTTTACAGCAAATAAATTCTACGCCTATACATCACTTAGAGACTTAATTTATCATGTTCCAAACTGGGAATAAAAACCCGAAATAAACAAGCAAGCCAAAAAAAAAACATAGAGAGAAGCATATAAACATAGAATAACCACAATAAGTTACACAGCATTTGTATGAAGTACTGTGGAAATTAGTTCTGGTTTTATGTTTTCATTTAAACACATTAATTTCTTGGAATTTTAATTTTTAACTCTTGTGCGAATGTTGCAGAACAAGCAGAAATATTTAACAGAAACCTCAGATATTTCTGTGGCACTGTTGGAAAAATCTTAAAAATGAAACAATGTTTACAAGCCATTTAGGGGGACTAAATATTGGCCCCTACCAGTGCTTTCAAGGACAGTCATTGCAATGAATAAACATGGCTACTAGAAAAGCCCAGCTACCAGAAAAATTAGCTATTTCTTAGCTGCAGTTGATGTATGTTGACACTCTCATATGAGCATTAGAAAGGGGAAAAAATTGCCAAGGAATTGTAAATTCTTGTTTTTCAGTGCTACAGTTACCAGCTGTGTTGAACTTATTCTGATACATAGAATATTAGAGACCTATAATTACTAATAATAGAGTGATGCCTTCTATGACAGGAGATTATTCAAGATTCTAAGATTTTCATGATTCAATTGTTATATGCAGAAGATAGAATTATATGGGTCTTTAATTACTGCATTTCTTGTTGAAAACCCAAATAAATGGGATTCAAAATAGTTGAAAAACTTATCCATGTTTTATTGAAATTCAGTAAAATTGTCAAGAGTTTTTTAGTTTGTAAAATGTCTTCTAGCATTTTTTTCTGCTACCCTATAAGAAGAATACTATAAACAGCACCAATATTCTATTTGCTAGATCAGTTTAATTCACCTCCAGGTAAATAGTTGCATTCAGCTAAAACTCACTTTCTTTTAAGAATTCAGATTTTATTAACATGAAATAAGGCATTTCAGATTAAATGACAATTTTAATCAATCTTGATGGCAGATTACTCTTAGTACCTTCCTGCTTGGAATCTGATCTATTGCTTTTTAATTCATGGACTTCTGAGAAGAAGCCAACGTATTTACATAGTAAATCCATTGCAGTCTTGGACCTGCCAATATGTCAAGTATCAAAGATTAATTAAGGTATGGTAGTGATTAGAAGCCTACACTGGAGATAAACACAGTTTGCTAGAGATACAAGTATAAAAGAAAGAACTCACACTCCCCTACAGATTTCTGATCTTGTATTATGAGAGACCACAGATCAACATTAAAAAATATATAAAGTGACTTCAAGTGGGAAAACAGCAGTAATGTATAACTTACTGAAAATATCTCCCAGTGGAAAATCCACACTGGTAGATTTGTTTGTTCATCTCCACTTCCCACCCTCTGACTGTTTTGTATTACAGAAGGAGAGATAAATGAAACATTAGTAGTTGTTGTTACATAGAAGAACAAATGTTTTTTAAAGTTTATCATAGATCTTCAAGACTCAAAAGAAACAAGGAAAAATAGATAACTTAGCCTCAGAATGTCATGGGTTTTAGCAGGTTTTAGCCAATACCTTCCTGCTCCCAAGATCAGGCCTGGCCCCTGTGATTTCTATCCATGAGGTACCCTCCCGCCTATGTAAGCTTTGCTTTGAGAAACAATATTAATAATGTTGCCTTGCAACCAAAACCAACTTAACCTAACTTGTATTTCTTAAAGTAAGTCCAAGAAACAGCTTGACTCTGATAACACACTTGTCACTTTGTTATTATTATGGAGTATGAGCGTTTGATCCCATTTCCTTTAGCAATACATTCTGAAGACTGTTAATTAGTCAAGTTAAATGAGTTACTCAAATACAAAATATTAATTATATACAATATCCTTTAAGGGGAGCCCACAGTTCTAAGTACCGAATTCAGAGTTCTAAGTACACAGCTTCAGCCTTTGGGTAACATTTATAGCAGGCTCAATAGTAACAGGGAAGATGTGACCATTTGTATTCAATGCAATGAAAGTGAACATTTTTCTGGAATCATCATCTCATTAGTACTAGATAAGCATTAAGGAACAACAATAAAGCAATTTACTTTAGCTCTGTTTACCGAATCTAACATTAAGGCTGTCAAAAGGGAGAAACTCCCTAAAATGGAGAGATCCTGAAAAAAAATAAAATTGCAGATGACAAAATAGTGTATAATATTTCCTCTGATAGTCAGAGAAATAATAGCAATTATGAGTTTGACAAAAGATTTCAGATCAGAATCATGATCCACTTCTCACTGACTGATATCTACTTGAGCTGCAGCTTAACAGCACGTTAAGGCATTTCAGATTATCAGCTGCTTTATTGAAGCTGTTCTGGTGCCTGAAACTGCACCTGTGCATATTTATGTAGAATGGTTTAATTACTGATAGAAAAAAAAACCCTGCATCCTGAAATAAAACAATCTTCCAGCTGAATCCTGAGGAAAGTAACCTAGCAAAGGTTATCAAAGAGTGCCTGACAGTTCCTGATACCTTGAAAAGAAATTCCTAAAATGAGATAGAAACTGTTATTTTCTCTGAAAGCAGTCTGACAGTACAATGTATGTCCCTTCTTCCATAGTCCTATGCTTTGTAGAATCATGTGTGTTGTGGGACACTCAGATCTAATTGCTTTTATAAGAAAGATCAAATCCCAAAGCCCACTTATGTGCCTTAGCAACAAAGCAACACGCTCCCTCTGGAAAGGAAGGAAGGAAAAAATAGTCTCAATCTCTTCCACTACACATGAAAGAATTCTGAATTAATTGATGGAGAAGGTTTGAGAAGAAGCAGAACTGAAAGTCTAGTACAGTTTCTTGGAAGATAAATTCAACCAAACTACAAAAGACTTCTATTAAAATGCATAAACAAATTCTAGAAATCTAGTTCTGTTTCCTGCCAGGTAAGTTAGCAAAATATTATCAATGAACTCAAAAGAGTGATTTCCTGCCTAGGTTTTGGAAATTTGTTTGTTTCTTGGCAAGGAGAGGCCATGGGGTCAATCCTAACTCTGATATCTGAACATTAGGGAAGGCAGACGCAGTTGTATTCTCAGTATTTTCTATTGGTCACCATTGGACAACCTCCTTGGATTTTTTTCTTCTGCCTAGTGAAGACTGTCTGGTTTGATTGTAATCTTAGACAGTTATGTCTCTCTTCATGTATTCTGTGGGAGATTCATAGCATTTTATTTTTGAGATTTCATGTGAAATAGCACCATTCCAATTAGACCACTTTTTGAATACAGTCACTTTATGAATCCAGTCACAAATATACTACTGGTTTTTTGTCTGCCTTTCTTTGCTTCTAAACAAATTTCAAAATAATTAAATAATCTGGATGCACAATGAGATATCACTAGGTTACATAGAAGGTTAGTATAAAAAAACTTTACTCTGAGTTCATTGATTATATTTAGGATTGTGTACACACTTGCAGACTATAAGTCAAAAAAACATATAACCTATTTTTTCTGTCCTTCCCAAGCAGATTTAGCAGTTTTACTGTTCTGCTCAATAGTCCATGTAGCCCTGCAGCATCCAGACTGACCCAGTTCAGACTACCACTAGTTATAGCGAGCAGAAATTCCTCTGCTGTATTTCAGCTGTAGACAGCAACCAAACAGTAAAAATATCTGAGAAAAACAGTTCCATTTTCCTATTTGTGCCTTTAATATGTCACAGCCAACAGCACAGGAACACAATCAAATAGTGTCCAAATTCCTACTCTGCCTTAAGAAGGTGAAAATAATGATGAAATTTTACTTAGTCATCTCATAATCAGCAGCTTTACAATGTAATCATGTCAACAGACACATGAGAAAAGTCATGACATCCCTCCTTTCCTCAAATCTACTCTCTTATTGCATCCTGTAGAGATAAAAGATACTTATCAGAATTATTCTTTAGTGTCAAAGAGAGTGCTGATACCACATGAAAAGCCTCTACGCAGTGAGAGAGATATTCTTAGTTCACTTTTAGAAAGCTAATGTAACAGATTTTGGAAATAAACAATGCTTAATTAGCCCGTACTATGCATCAGTTAAGCTCATTCCTGGTGTTATATGATGACCTATTACCATCTGATGTATAATGCACTGATCTTCCTTCACTGTATTACAGAAAGGAAACTGACTGTCTCCTAACCATGTTTCTCTACACTCCTAGCATAAAGATTTCCTAAACTTCTCCTTCCTCTATTTTACTTCAGTTTTTGTAAGGTTTTTGTCCAGTTTCCAACCTATACTGTTTTTAATAAACTCTAAACCTAAAATACATGTAAGGAACAAAAAATTCTTGCCCAAACTGGGACCTGGCCGCTGTTTATTCTACATTGTTTAGTTTCTCAGTAGATGTAGTTTTCTCTCTAGATGTATCATCCAACTATAGCAGATGTTTGCAGGCATGAAAGCTAAATATGCCTCAAAGTGTCGGTCAAACTATCCCCCTATCCTTCACGTACTTCTTCTAATGTTCAATAAATGTCTTCCCTTATCACAGGCGAAAAATTCAATACCATTGCATGACCTCGCCATAGGCAGAATATCCTTGGCTGCTTTCATTTTAAAAAGAGCCTTGTAAGATTAGGCCCCTGCATACTCACAAAAGCCTTCTTCCTAGCTAGCTGGGCACCTGTTTAGCATTGCTATCTAGTACATGCTGAATTACCACCAAATCACTGCTAGCAAAAGTGCATTGTAAAGATGTAATACAAGTCAAGCACCTTATTCTGGTCATGTCACAAATTGCTTGGAAGGGGAAAGGAAATCATTTTAAGGGCATATATTTCCTATAGCAAGCTAGCAAATTCTATAAAAAAATCAGCAAAAAGCAAATCCTGCAAAAGTCATGCATTCTTTTTTCCAGTTGCTAAAAACAGATAAAGCTTGTTGGTTTACCATCAAAGTTCTTTCGCCTGGTGAAGCCATACTTCATGTAGACCATTCATAGGGGACATAAACAGCCAAACTCTGCCCCTGCACAACTTTTATCCTTTAATCCTGTTTATCCCAGGTAAGCAGTCTTTCTTGTATTGCTTTCACCAATAATGGCAGCACTAGTTTCTGCCTAACAGTTTCTAACAGAGCTGGAATTGCCAGAAGCCTTAGTCACAAATTCCACAGGCCTAGGAAAAAAACAAACAAACAAACAAACAAAACACCAAAAAAACAAAACCTCCCTGTTAGATTATATAATTTCCTGTGATTATGTAGTGAAATTCTCACTCTGGGACTGCTTTCACCAGTGAGGTCACATCAACATGGCAGTACAAGCACTATATAATAGAGACATCCTCACTGCAGTCTACTGCCATGACTACATCCCACCACCTGTGCAGGCACCCTGACTGTAGCCTTGTTTCCTGGCACATACTGAAGATCTCTGCAACTGAACAATGCACTTAAATGTAAGCTTCCATAAAGACACGTAGCTGACCATCTTGGTCGGTTGCTGTGGTCAGTTCTGTCAAGTCAGTATGCAAGACCAGTAAAACAAATATAAGCAAAGTTATTAGTGGCTCAAGTGGAACCTCACTCTGCTATTTCTTGGGGGAAAAAAAATAAATTGCTTAATGCGCTGAAGCTGCCACATCCTTCTCTAGCTGAGATTTTAGCTTAACGTTGTATTAAATAAACAGCATGATTTTGTACTTTTGGTGTTGCTTCCATGACGTGTTTTTTGATCGCTTCCAAATGAGTCAGACTCTCCTCAAACTTTTCCCCTATACATGTATCAATGACTCTTCTACATATTACTTGCATATTCTATTAATGTTTCTGCACCCTATGCATAGTTGTTACCAGATATTACTCAATTGCATCAACTACTGTCTGGATTTTTACACTAACAAGATCTTACATTTTGTTTCTCTATATATAAACTCTCATTTTTTACTGAAGTTACTGATTGCATTTAGATGGAAGGGCAATTTTTTTTGCATTGAATTTAAATGGTAAAGTCACAGTTCAGAAGAGGTGCAAAATATAGCAAATGTTGCAGTAACCCTGATGGCTAAATCTGCATGTAAATGAGGCATTTGCAGAAACTGAGCTCAAATTCAAAGGAGTGCCATTTGTTCTAACTTACACGTTTAGGAACTGGCAAAGGATATATGAGGTTGTTGCTTTTAAGCCAGACCATTAAAGACAGCCTAAGAGCTTCTTGCGTTTTTTCTGCATTTGACCTCATCTCCTGTTTCATAAGATCACAGCTGAAATTATAGCAATATCAGCAGAAACATTTGTTCACATCAGGAAAATGAATTTAGGTTTCTCTGGTTAAACAAAACATTATGAAAGAGCAAGGACTGAATACTCATTGCTGTGGGAGCCTTTCACTATCCACCAGTGATAATTGTCTGCAAATATTTATATTTGGGAGAAAAAAAAGACAAATATAAAAATGCCTGGAAATAAACAAATTTTTGGCAAGAAACTAAAATAGTACTGCCTCTGGGGATTTAAATGAGAGGTGATAAAGACATCAGCTGTTCCTATTCCGAGTTTCCCAAACATGGCTATGTCTATTTCTTTTAGTATTCTGAAAGCCTTTCAAGCATATAACACTGAGCTTCAATGAGTTGGAACCTACTGTTTCACTATTTTGTACTACTTCTTTTTATTTTTTTTGTCTTCTACCACAGGGCAAATAATTTATGGCTTTGACAAAATATGCATTGTCCACTCATTTTCTGTGACAAAGGCAACATTTCCATTACTTTGCTATTATGCCAAAAGGCCACTGGTGAAATAGAAAGTAGTGTATGTACAGGTGCAGAATTAGAGAATAGAAACAAAACAAAACAAAAGTCAAGCAGTGTGCGGATGTGTTTTGAATGCTAATAAATGCATTTGTTTGTGTGTGTCAAGACGTCCACACAACCATTACTGTTATGCAAACTGGCAACTACGGATAGAGAAAAGCCAATCCTGGCTTTGATTATGCATGTCTTCAGGTGGGTCCATGTGTGAGAAAAAGGTTATTTTTGCTTCACTATTAGGATTTTCAAAGCCTAAAAAAAAACTTTACATTAGAAAAAAAAAGTTTTCACTAAAAATTAATTATTGCATATTGCAGATGTGTTCTATGCAGTCCTCCACAGCCTGTAGCTTTCTTCTGCAAGCTATAAATGGAGATGTGTGATATATGTATGGTGCTATTTGCTTCTACTTTGGGGTCTAGACCAGATCAATTTGGATTTGCTGACTTTCCCTTACTCCATGAAAGTGCTTACATTATTTTCCCACTTCACTGCTTTCTTACATCTGTATGGTAGGAAATGATGTGTTATCACTTTCTACAGGAATGCTTTGCTACAAGAAAGAACACATTCCTTATAAGACATGACTGAGATGGGATTGCAGCAAAGAAACACTAGGCACAACATGCACAGTTATAAAGGATTAGCCTCAGGACCTACTGAGAGTTTGGATTTCTAGAAACTATCATCAGTTAAGTACAGTATTTATTATCAGAATATTTGAGGAGCTAATCTTTAAGTGCAAAACAGCACCATTAAGAGACTTTAAAAAATAATTTGCAAGTGAAGCTTAATTTTATGTTAAAAATGATGGGATTTATCCCACTTAATATTAGGTATCTGTATTCTAAGCTTATTGTATTAGCCTTCCCTTAGTCATCGATGAGAGTAGGCACATTTAAGCCACAAAGTATCTGGCCTGTATTAGTCAAATGAGCTGTGCCTTAGTGTCTATAGTAGTGTCCAGTAGAAATAGAATCTCAAAAACTAAGTAAAATATAGACAGTCCACATTTTATCAGACAAAACCATCAAATGAGATTAAGCTAAACACAGCACCAGAGGAAAGCAGATGCTGCAAAACAACTCTCTAGAAAGGATCCTATGCAGCCTTAGATTCCCTGGTTTGCTAGACTCAGCATTCCACTGGTATGAATCACATATACTATGTGACTACTGCTACCTGCACTCATAGTGTGGAGTCAGTTCTAGAGGAAGGGAAAGTGGAAAGTGAGTTCCGTGAGTACTTTGAAAGTTGCTCTCCTAAATTTCACGGTCAGTTCTTTGCTACCTGTTTTCTTCATTCACCTCAGTATTTTTAGCTCCATTATTTCATAATCATTATAGCCAATGCTGTCATTATTTATTGTCCCTCTTATCATTTCTTCCCTGTCTGCAAATAGCAGTTCAATCTGTGTGGCGCCCCTTAGACTATGCAGTACCTGTGCTGAGAACCTGACATTCTAGAGGAATCTTCTGGGTTCCTTGTGTGTTGCTCTGCTGCCCTTCCGTAAGACATCAGGGTGAGCAGTTGTCCACTACACACCTCAATCCCCAGCTCTCATTCCCCAAGAGCAAGCAATTTCTGAGTTATTTGGAGAATCATCTGATTTTTCATCTTGATCAAGGGGCTTGAAAAAAACTTTCAGCGCAATGCCAATATTCACATCTTGACCCAAAAGAAAAGTATATTTTATTAGGGAAAAGGTACAGTATTAATAATTCCAAAGCAAATGAGCTCAGCTTTGGGAAAAGATTTACTGTGATTTATTAGATTACATACAAGGCTGCATAGCAGAAAACCTGTGCCCCATTAGCAATTCACTTGCTGTTTGACCTTGAAAAGTTATTTTGTGTACCTGTCTTTAACTTCATAATAAGAAAAACAACCTTTCCTCTTTGTTTTCAATTTAAAACAGCACTCAGAAAAATCTGACTTATTGTATTTGTTTGAATATTATATTGAAGCAGCAGCCCTACTGAAAATTTAAAGAAGTTGTGTTCAGTGAACATTTTAAAAGCTTTATTGGTTAGAGTACATTTTGTTCTTTCTAAGCTTAAGTAAGTGCAAAATGTTTGCAAATTTGTGTTCCTGAAGTCTCTCTAGTAAATATGCTTACATCTTTTCAGACTGTAAAACTCCTTCTGCCTGCTAAATTAGCAGAATACTAAAAGAGTGTAAGAAAAATATTTCCTTTCAAAGACTTATCTGGAGAAAATCAAATATATGTTTTATTTCTCTGCAGGTGGCAAATTTAACAAATGTCAGTTTATTAAAGGGTGGAATAATACATACAAGAAGCAGATGTTTCCTTGCACTATTTTCTCATTAAATTCTGCATTAGGAAAATGCAGGCATTTTCTATGTATTGTCTTGTATATACATATAGACATTTGGATCTTCATCATGAATCAAGGTAAACAACAAAGGATGTATTAATGAAAGAAGCTGCAATCTCAGTTCAACAATGTAGCAACAAATAACAACAAAACTCTACTTAGTACATGAAAAAAAGGTGAAAAATAAAGATTAGCCACTTTATGGCAGTTACAAAACATTACAATGATTATTTAAATATGAAAGAAAATAATAAGCTATTCTATATGCCCTAGTATTGAAAAACAGTATTTGAAATAGTTCTCAATAACCAAATGTCACTATATGAAGACATTGTCACTTCGTTTTGCATTATTGTTCCTGTGTACTTTGTACTTTTGTATATTCACTAGGCTTTTCTGGTTTCCAATGAGTTTAAAGTGGATCTATTATCAGAAAGCAAATGTTACAATCTCTGATTACCTTAATTTATAGAATATATGGGAGAGATATATAAAAGTTATATGTTTAAGTAGCATGTTATTTATAGAAGACTGTGAATATATTTTGGAGAATACCTCTTTCACTTATCCAATAGCAACAATTATGGAAACCTTATTAGCTTACTCTCAAAGAAAGTCTCTTCTGAAACACTGTCTGTTTTATAAATTCTATATAAGGTCTTCATAAAGTTCATTAGGACAAAACTAAGTTTAAATGTACACATATATTTCTAGGGTATGAAAGGTTGCACCTATAAGTGCTGAGGGAGCTGGTTGATGACATTGTGGAGTCATGCTTGATTGTCTTTGAATAGTTATGGTGACTGAAAGAGGCTCTGGAAGAGAGCGAATGTCACTCCTATCTTCAAGAAGGGCAAAAAGGAAGAAATGGAGAACTACAGACTGGCCAGCTGGAAACACCATGGACATAACCCTTATAAACAGCATTTCCAAACACATAAAGGACAGTGACGAGCAGTAGTCTTCATAGAATTATGACCAAGCTATTAGCCTTCTACAATGAGGTGACTAACTGTGTAAATGAGAGCAGCGTAGTGGATGTTATTTGCTTTGACTTCAGCAAGGCTTTTAACACTGTCTCACATAATATTTTCTTAGAAAAGGTGATGAAGTACAGGTTACATGAGTGCACAGTGGGGTGATTGGATTCTGGCTGAATAACTGAGCCCATTGGGTTTTAACCAATGGAAGAAGACTAGCATTGTAGCCCAGTTATTGGAGGCAATAATGTTCAACTTCTTCATTAATGACCAGGACCACAGGACACTATATCCTCAGTAAATTTGCAGGTGGTATGAAAAGGGGAGTAAGCAGATGATTGTGGTGGGTAAGCCTTGGCTAGAGCCAAACACACCTCTCCCCCTTCACCAATCACTTCGCCCAGCCCCACTCCTGGCAGCACAGAGAGAGAAAACAGAAACAAGAGAAACAAGAAAGTTCATGGTTCAGCATGAAGATAAAGATTACTTCCCACCTGGAGTATTGCATCCAAGTCTAGGGTCATCAGCACAAGAAAGACATGGGTCTGCCGGAGCAAGTCCAGAGAAGGGTTGCAAAGATGATTAAAGGGATGGAACACCTCTCCTACAGAGACAGGTTGAAAGTGGTGGAGTTGTTTAACCTAGAGAAGAGAAGGCACTGGGGAGACCTCATTGCAGATTTCCAGTACTTACTTCCAGTGTTTATAAAAAGGAGACAGAGGGACTTTTTATATGGACATAGAAGAAGGGAGAATGGTTTTAAACTAAAAGTGGAAAAATTTAGATTAGATGTTTGGAGGTAGTTCTTTCCTCAGAGTGTAGTGAGGACCTAGAACAGGTTGCCCAGAGAAGCTCTGGATGCCCCATCCTTAGAAGTGTTCAAGGCCAGGTTGGATAGCACCCTGAGCATGGCAGAGGGGTTGGAACTAGATAATCTTTAAGGTGCCTTACAACCCAGACTTCTCCATGATTCTATGATTTGTAGTGTAAAGAGCACTAACACGTCCAACATTTTTGTGGTACTGCATAAGGGTGCTTTTGTGCTCTTTTGTGTATCTCCCATGAACACTTTGAAATTGTACTTCAATATCAAAGCTCCTGTTAAGTGCGTCAATATAATTGCTGTTTACTGATGTGTATTTTGAAGTAGGACCAAGTTGTCAACATAAGTATCCACAATGATGAACTTATTCTGGAGCTTCTCTTCACAAAAAAACAAACAAACAACAACAAAAAAAACCCCACAACAAAAAAAATCAATTTTAAGAGGCAAGTTTATTCTATTTCATATAAATACTATGTACATCCTTTCATTACATAATTCACATAGTGTGAAAAACATAAAAAGACTGTAATTCACTAAAACATAAAATTATGACAGAATTAATATTCTCCTCATTTTATAGATATGCTGTATAACTATTGAGCTACAATTATAAAAAAAAAGTGTTTCAGAGGTAGCATGTTTAACCTTCATCTCAATCATATAATGCCCATTGTCAAAGAAGAAATTTTCAAACTAGTTACCTTATAGGTCTTTTTGGCTAGATTTGCCTTTATGGTCTCATATTGAAAAAAAGAAAAATTGTAATAACATGGAAGCACTGGTAAACTCTTCCCTAAGTCTATAGTGATTTAATACTACAGGGAGTGTTGTATTCATCTGGATAAATTATATAAAAATGCAATTTAGCTTCCTATGATATTGAAAAGTTTTATTTTCAGATTCCTTAACAGTGTTATATTTTAGTTCCTTCATGATCTGAGTTTCATTAATCATTTTCTTAAATTCTGTAGGAATTGTTGACTCTTGCTTTCTACTCAGCCATATCCTTTAGTTAATTAAGTTTGTTTGTTCATGCTACAAGGACTTTGCCCTGTTCTGAAGCAATAATAGGTAAAATCAGGGAATACTCATTCAGCTGGTAAGCTGTCAGTCCATCATAACTTGAATATTGATTTTGGGGGGTTGGTGACATTCCTGAGATGTACGTGTCAAGTTTGTTGACGGAGAGCTCTATACTTAATTGAATGTGATGGCTGTATGTGAAGTGATGAAGTATGTCAGTGATGTATACTCTCTTCCTCCCTTCCAGCCCTTTCCAATAAACTCAATTGAGTGTTATGAAATTCCTCACTGTTCTTTCAAAGCTTTCTTTAACTTTATAAATTGAAAAGCTGGATCTCCTCTTACATAATTTCCTCACAGGTATGTCTTCACTCAATTTGAAACAACAAACAATTCCTGACCTTTTAAATGCTCATTCAGTTCTCTGGAATGTTTATGTGAAAGATAAAGATGATCTCAGGTGGCATAAAAGTTATAAGAAATATGTATTTTCCTCTGTTTTCCTAAATCACAGATAATAATCTTACAATCTATTCCATACCTTGCCAATTTAAAGTATAAGAAAGAAATGAGAATTCAGGGGATTTCCTGTCTTGAGGTATCATCATATTTGATCCTGTAAAGTATCTCAGGGGTCTTTCAACATTACTTTTTTTCTGTCATTTTTCTTGACTTCTGCTCATCTAAGTGGACTATTGTTCTTAACAGTGAAAAGCAGAAAGAAAATAGTATCTCATAAAGCCACTGGGATATTCCTGCCTTGTGTGTAGTCTTCCTCGCCTCAAATAATGAATAAATGCATATGTTTTTAAAACCTGTTGTCAGGTATCACTTCATCTTCTTTTTTATGAGAGTTGCCTCTCACAGATTCCAGAGATTAGATCTTTTGCAAAAGGAACTCTTGATGTTATATTTTAAAAAGCATAAAATGTACAACACCACACATATGAAAGGGGAAAATAGTGATGCTGTAATACCCTGTTAAACAGGAGATTTTATGCATCTGGATAATATGTATCTATCTGGAAATTCAGAATAAATTCAGAAGGCAGGTGCAAGGAATTGGTTAGGACATAAATTAACATTCTTTCACCAGCCAGGAAAATATATTCATGTTCCTACAGAGAGGTGGCAGAACCAAGGACAAAGGGAACCAATTGACTAACAATGAAGGTATGGAAAGGAAATATATTCCCACCAGGCAAAGGAAGGCAATGATTGCAGTCTGTTCCAACAGAACAGGTATCAGCACAAGCATAAGTAGTGATGAACAGCTCAGTGAGTGCAGTTTGGAAATGGAAGGGAATAAGAGAACACCTCAAAACTAACAATGAAATTATACAAGGTAAAGGAGGCACCTGCCTAGCAACACAAATTTCCATTTTAAAATATAGTTGTAACAGCAAATCAATGCATCCATCAGAGTATTTTTTATTTTGCTGATAAATTTAAATGGGGAAGGAATCTTCCCCAAAATAGGAAGAGGTCACAATGTAGCCGGACCTAGCCAAAATATAGTACAAAAAACCCCGTAACAGCTATTTAATTCCTTAACAAAAATCTGATTTCTGAAACTACATGTTTCAACCACTTCAAATGTAAATATCTTGTTGCTCAAAATTTTCATTAGAATTTAGGCTTTTTCAGCAAAGACAGTTTGATTTAGACACTTTATGCTAAAATGCTAATGTGTTTTCCTTTCTCTGTCTCTACATTAAAGTATCAGAATTCACACTAACTTGAGAATTTTAAACTGACTGCTTAGTAAACATGTGAATTCAACTTTCTGTGGGGAAAAAAATTAACAGCGAGTATGAAAAAACCTTCAAGGATTCTTTATCTGATGTGATTTTGAAAAAACAAAACTTACCTTATTATATCTCTGCTGGCTGAAATTCTGTGGGATTACAACCAACAAGCAATAACAATGGCTCAAAATTTCTGTGATGGAGGCTGCACCAGCTCTGAAGAAAACTGTTTCAATAAAAAAATTAATTAGTAAATAAATAAATAAACAAATATAGTGATTGCGTTAGGAATCCAAATAGGCTTTCAAAAATCTTTCTGCTTTAGGGAGTTTGACATTTAAAAATTGAAGTTCTTTATAAAGTCACATATTTTCTGATGTGCTTAAGTACTTTTTGTGTTCAGTAAATGTCATAATGCCATTAACTCTCTTTGCAGAGTCATGCAATATTTTTCCTGTTGTCAAGGAGGATTGCACTTTTATGAAACCAGTGGAGAGTTTTGCTGAGCACTGGAAATCTGATTGACCTGTAAAAATGCAAAACTAATTGGTTGAAATTTGGAATTCACTGAATGTTTACACCTCAAGTAACTAAATAAAAATAATTTTTTATGTTATACAAATCTGGGGGTTTTCTGCCTAGTCAGTCATTTTGAAAAGTATACCTACCTTTTTAAAATAATTTTAATGTGAACTTTTTTGGCATTCTAGTACCTTTATCACATGACTAAACCAAGGAGGTTGCTAAGCAACCTTCTGCAACCAGAGGAAAGCACAGGCAATTTGAACAGAAGACTTACGTTGGTGACTATGACACTAAGAAAAAAATAACAAAATATCTAAAATCCTCCACTGTTTTTTTAAACCCTTTTAGCCCTACATCAGTAATTTACTCCTCCTAAAGCAAGAGTCATTTGAGAAACTGCTGCAGCCACACAGCTTTTTCACATAAATTTTCTGGGAAAATAAATGGGTAAATAATTTGATATCAAACTATTGCATCATTGAAGGATTTCTGTTCAGGGTTGTTATAGTATTTACAGAAGTTTTGGAACACAACAATCCTCCTCATTTAAATAAGGAAGCAGGTACAAACTTGCTTGCTCCTTCTTGCGTTGATAAATTAGAAAAATAAGAATGTCCCAGGGATCAGCCAGTCCTAAGCTGGAGAGAGCTGGCACACAGCCTGGCTGCTGTACCCATGACCTCAGCCCTGTGGGTGTCCTCAGAGCTGCCTGGCCAAGGAGGGAGTGTCTGCAGGCACCACAGCTCTGAGCAGCTCCCAGAGAACAAGGTAACCTGGCACAGGTCCCCTTCGGCTGACAAACAGCCTCCTCGCACACACACAATTTCTCTGCCACAGAACTAGCATGCAAGCAACGGGATTTGTGACAGGACAAGGTTAGTTTAAATCCCCACTTAAACGGCTTTCCAGATCCATTTTTAAGTCCACATTTACCCATCATGAACTCTGTTAATGCACCACCATGCATTCAGACGTGTGTGTCACCCATGGGCTGGAGCATGCTGGAGTGGGAGGCAGAATGCAATGAACAAATACCTGTGCCAGTACACCAGCCACGCCCTGACCCGGAGACAGGCTTTACCCAGGGATTGTCCTGTGCTTTGAATTAGAGCAGCCCACAAGGAGTATGTGTGAAAAACGCAGCTCATTCAATCCAGATCCTTTCATATTGCAGCATGGAATATGCCATCAGGCCACAGTGGGGGCAACCAGTCTAGATCCTGTGCAGACTTGGGTGGTGAGTTTTCTAACACTCTAATAATGACTTAATAGTTAGATATTAATAATAAGACCCTAGTTCAGTAGCTAACTGGATTGCAATTTTACAACAATACTGCAAAAAACAGTAGAACACAAAAAAGTTGACCTTGAGTGAGTTGTGGAGACAGACAGACCAAGCTTGTGAAACAGTGGCCTGAATAAGGACATTTGAAATTTTAAATAAAAAGCATTTCTGCTCTTGTTTTCTGATTCCTGTTGTCTAGAGAAAATCAAAAATATATATAATTTCATTGTATATGTACAGGTTTGAAACATGATTTTATCCTCAAAAGGAAAAAACTAATATACCACAAAATTTGTTAATAACTCAAAAATATTAACTTGTAAATATTAGCTCTGTAGTTAATCTTTGAGATCCATTATTTATGCACTTCCATTATTTTCTTGAATTTTCATTATTTCCCATTTTCTTGACAATTTCATAGAATCATATCATAGAATGGTTGCATCAGAAGGAACCATAAATATCATCTTGTTCCATCTCCCCTGCCATGAGCAGGAACACCTTTCACTAGACCAGGTTGCTCAGAGCCCCATCCAGCCTGCACTTGAACACTTTCAGGGATGGGGCATCCACAACTTTCCTGGGTAACCTGTTCTAGTGCCTCACCACCCTCACAGTAAAGAATGTCTTTCTAATATCTAATCTAAATCTATCCTCTTTCTGTTTGAAGCCATTCCTTCTTGTCCTGTCACTACATGCCCTTGTAAAAAGACTCTCCGCATATTTGCAATTTTCTGTCTATTGGAAATTGCTATATATGATTTTATTTCCCATAATTTTCATTTACAAAGGATCTAAATTGCTGCAGATTTCTCATGTAAATCAGATATTCATGCAATTCACGACTACTTTAAAAACAAAGCCCAGCTTCTCAGAAAGAGAGGTTAGCTTACTATTTACGGGGGCAGTTTATTTCCAGCTATAACTTCTGAAGGAACTTTAGCATATTGTGGATGATTCTGTAAAAGGGTGATGATGACAAGAGAACCCTTGCCCTTCTTCTCACTTGTACTGCACCTTACTTCACAGGCCAGATTCTTCCATGAAGTATCTCTTCTTTGTGAAACTGAAAGATAAATCTATTTTCAGTTTCAAGTAGATGAATGCCTTAGAAAAGTTAATTTGATCTGAGAACATCATTGTTTAACAGAGCTCCTGGAAACTGCCACATAAAGAGAATGTGTGACTTTCTCAAGGTTGTTTGCAGAGCCAGCGACAAGGAAAAGAAGTGCTGCCACTAGCAGTTCTACCCCTAGCAGTCCTGTTACCACTGTCTCCAAGAACTGCCACTTCTCCCATATACTTCAGGATTTCATCCAGAATGTGTTCTGTCACAGCTCTACCTGAGGTAACCTAAGAACCAGCAGTTATGTATATAAAGAATTATTACTCCCCTTCTCCAGATTGGAGACATTATTGAGGTGAACTAATTTGCCCAAGTTCACAGAGGAGCTCAGTGACAGAAGAGAAAAATGACTTCTTTCTCCCCTTCTGGGTCCAAATCCAATACCCTGCTCCCTCAGTCACAAAGCATAACTTGTTATAATGGTATCAGCTCTGTTCAAGGAAAAATCACCTGGAGGCATAGACAGAGGCTTGTTTATAATCATCAGGGACTAGGAGGCAGATCACTAAGCCAGCTCTGTACACAGAAACCTGAAAGATAAGAGAGAGGACAGACATACTTCATATCTGTTCTCAAGGCCACTTGGTTCTTCAGAGGTTTAATTTTGCAGACTGCCAAGAGGATATCTTGTAAGTTGGGGTCACTTCAGCTTAGCTCCCAGTTGTGTGGTAAATCAGATCCTGTCTATGTACCACAGTATAAGCTCTCATTTGGAAGAAAAATCTACACTTAAAAATCTATGATGGTGAAGAAAGCACTGCAAAGGGAAACACACACTGTGGAGTCAGTGAGAGCTGGCAATTCAGCTGGCAACAAAAGCAGATCCAAGAGTGAAGTATACAAGTCCTGCATTCATCTCCCTGAGTGATAATTCTAAAACCTATTTTGCCACCAGTGAGTGTTATTTCTCTGCTGAGCAGAGAATGAAATAAAAAAGGATGATAACACTGTAATAATCAGCAACATGTTTCTTCCCTTAAGAGGCAGAGTGAACTTCAAGCAGAGTTTTTAATAATGTTTCCGTTCTCCCGAGTGAAATCCTGAATTCACTGAAATCACAAATAATTTTGGTGCTGAATTCAGTGAGGCTAAAATTTCGTCCGTGATTGTCTCTATTTAATCTGGACAGTGATCACTAAAGTGTGTGTATTCAAGAGCTCAGTTCTCCATGCTGGTTTTCCTTAAAATGATGTATTTTATCACAATGCTTAAGGAGAAATTAGCCCTTTAAAATATCTAGCTAAAATAGACTACAAAGTTCAAATTGATACAAGCTTTCTGACATTTGGATTTGCAATCCAAATTGCAAACTGCAGGGATCTGAAGCTAAAAATGTCAGAGTAAATTCAGTGACAGTTATTTTGTACCAGGGTTTTGAAACCTAAATATCTGTAAATGGTAATAAAGTATTAGAGTTTCTTGCTTGACAGATTTTTACATCTACAGGTCAGTGTCGGGATGTTCAATTCCCTGCTGATCTGAAGGGAAGCTGATCTTTGCTGATCAAGTGAATTGAATAAGCATCAGGACTTCCGCCATGCAAAGCAGAGGATACAATTAGAAAAAGCAGCAGCATCGACAAATAATCATAAGTAATGTTCACAAACATTTTAGGGAAGTTCTGTTATGCAAAGAATAACTGGTATTAGAAACAGACCCCTTATCTCTGGAAAACACATTTTTTAGGCTTATAAACAAGATATAAATTATGTATACCCTTGCTGCTGTGACAAAATACAACAAATACATTAAAAAAACCATTTCATTAAATTTTAAATAAATTGCAGTTTTAACTCATGAGGAGATTGTTTATTTCAAGAGGACTTTTTTATAATTTTCTTTTATCCTGATATGGCAAAAGTTACTGCCAACTTCTTCAGAAAAAAAAATACCATTAGTGCTGCAAAAAAAGAAAAAAAATAGTGACTCATATAGCCACCAGGAAAAATATTTTTTTTCATTGCACAAGATTAATGGCGCTATCCCCTAGCCATTCCATGGTGTTACAACAGTAAATTACAATGGCAGTCACCAAAAATTTTGCCCACAAATTTGGAAAGAAAAGAAGTACTTCTGAATAGCCCTCAAAGACATTTCAATCTTCATGATTTTACCAAGTGATTACAAGTTTTTTCTTCCACCAAAGCACTCAAGCTTTCCTTATTGCTGCTGTAGCTCTGCTAGCATAAACAGGTTTCTTTCTGTATCATTTCAAACTTATATGACAGTGATATTCATGTAGTATAAAGCTTTATGTTTTTTTTTTTCTTTTGGCTGATCTTTCTGTGATTTCCCTTTTCTCCTGATGTTTATTACTCTTCATCCTCCATATTCTATACCACTCTCTCCACATCAGACAAATTCTTCTCTCTGTCCATATCCTATAGCTTCTGGTTTTAGTTAACAAAGACTTAAGAGGAACAAAAAATAATAGTGGCAGTAATGTCTTAAAATTCTTAAGATTTGTAGCATGTAGATTTTTAATAAAGCTGTATAGTTTCTAATACTTTTAAACAGCAGTTAACAGTTATTAAATCCACTTTCTTTGTGTCAAATTCTTGAAATTCTTCAAATTTTATTTAATGTTCTTTTCAAGGAAAAAGATTTTACCAAGGGTTTACTCAAACCCTCTGGTTTGAGACAAGTACCTAGAGGGACATAATAAGATATCATTGTAATCAAACCAACCTAGAAGGCCCAGAAACATTGGAGAAACTTCAAAGAAGGCAAGTGATGCTGAAGATGATGATGGGGAAGAAGGAAGGTGTTTGAGACCTCTGACTCAGTTCTGGGAAGGCGTGCCAAAGGGCACACCTGAAGGAGGTTCTGGGGGTGGGCGATTTTGAGATTGGATGTATTTATTAGATATGATAACTAATTAGTGTTATAAAATCATAGGAGCCCTATGCTACCTATCTATATAGCCCTATATGCTACTAATATATCCCACCTACAAAATCTCTTTAATTTAGGAGGAAACGAGGCAGTAAGTGGATTTTGCATGTTGCATCAGTGAACATATTTTTCTGATCAATTAGGTGTATTCGTGAAAGGTTAGAGTTTCTGGGGTAGTAGCTGAGTGGGTTACAGCAAACTGAAGCCTCTAGAGTCTTTTGTTCTGATTAATACTCAAAAAATTCTATAGGAGTTGAAGCAAAGTAAGGTAAATAATTTTGTTAGAAAAAGTATAGCTGATCTAAACAATGCTTTCAAAAATACAGGAGTTTTATCCATTTAATCTTATTCACTGCAAAACACAACCTTTTAACACAAACAAAAAAAAAAAACAAACAAAAAAATTACATCCATTCAATTGAGTCAAATGCTTCCTCTACATCAAAGTATAATAAATGTTTAACACTTGTTGTTTCAGTGGCCAGGTATACAACTGAAGAGGGCTAAACACAGTGTTTGAAGATGGTCCTCTGTCATAAAGCTGGATCGATCAGGTGAAATGAAAATCCCTTCAAAAGGGATTTTCAAAACCACTAAGCATTGGCCTAACGCTTCTTTGACTGAAGCTAATCGACACTGCAGACAGAGCAAAGGTGTATGGTCTCTCAGACAGTTTAGGCTGATAGGCCGAAGAGAAGCCCGTGGGAGAATGAAGCACTTAGTTTACAGAAAAAAGGGTGTTCTAGTCTCAAGAGTAATATTGAAATAAGGTCCCTGTGATCAAATTATAAATGTTTATTTGACAGAAGAATATCTAAGCATTGTTTACATAGTTCAGAAGGAAAATGTCACTGGTCAGTGTGTGTTCCTATGTGTTCGTGAATAACATAAGGGGTTCCCACAGTGATTGCAGAGATCTCTGGTGAGTAGTACAGGGTAGGGAGACTGAGACACAATTTCTAAGATAAGAGCATTGCCATGTTTCAGAAATAAATAAAAAATGAGTGGTTAATTTTTATTTCCCCAATTGAACTTTAATTTTGGGTCGAGGTAATTTGATACTTGATGCATTTGCTTGGGTTTGTTAAGAAAGATGGACTGCAATATGTCAATAGTTAAGTTTTGGATGGTTCAGTTGTATAGATATTTAACATCAATATTCTGAATAGTTACTTTAAAAGTTTCACTGTGTAAGGTAGGTGAAGGTTTTCTGACACTTTTCTTGAAAGTAGAATTAGATTTTAGACAAAAGGAAATTATTAATTTGAAGATTTTGAGGAAGGGGAGATTTCAGCACAACCTAGCTCGTGGAATAATAATTCCAACTTTCAGTTTGACCAGTGGTCTAAGAACACTTATGAGCTGAGCCTTCATTCATTTTGCCTAGAGTTAAAGAAAAAATTTTATATAAGAATGACAGAAAATCTGCAATTCGTACCAGTGTTCACTCACTAATAAACTGAAATCCTATGGAAGACTGGATATACCTTTTAATGTGAAGCTCACATAAAAAAGGTACTTTTTCTTCTGGCCTGAAAAAAAAAATCTTATAGAGGAATTCTAATTTTACAGAGCACTTAAAATTTCTACCTGTGACAGCATTCAGGATGACCTCCCATCCCTCCTACATCCTTCAGGCATTAACAACTCTAACTAGCAAATCTGTTTTGAAATGACATTGTGCAGTTCTACACTAAAATGCAGTGCACTGGTTTTCACTGAAGCATTCTTGACTTAGAGTCACAACATGGAACAAAGAAGATTCCTTAAATTATTTATTTAGGACAAAGACATAAGACAAAAACAGACTTTATACCAACAGAACAGAAAGAAGTAGTCAGCCAAGTAGCACAAGCAAATCCATAAAACAAGCCTAATATGTCTAAAGTGAATGGATGGATCTCCTGCAAGATCTCATGTAATTTTCCTTGACTTAGAAACTCATAAATTTATTTAATTTATTTCAGCATTACTGAGAGAGAGAGAGAGAGGGAGAGAGGGAGGGAGAGAGAGAGATCTTTGGAAACCACCTTTTTACTCATCCAACATCTTCAGCAATCAAACACTCTTAAAACTTTTCCTGGCATACCAATATTTATTTTTAACAAAAATCTTTAATATTGTTGGAGAGAAAAAAAAAGGCAAAAAGACTACCCTAAGAATAATCAAGATCTTCCATTGCAAGCCTATCTGCAACGACCATTATCTCTGTACCATAGAATTTTAGTGGCATAGGTTTTTAACCATATCAGTTTATAAACTTGGATCAATATATTTGTAATGTATTCATTATGCTTAAAAATGTGGAATTTGCAAAATTCTGAGGTGACAAGACAGTTAAATAGCAACTTTATATAATTAATTCACAAGGGCAAATAAAAGATTCCTACAAATTTTAAGTTGCTATATATCAACTTTATTACTAATATTGGCACGTTTTAAAAAGACTTGCAGAAAAATTCTTGAGTTGGCTCATTACTAATAGCAAAGCAGACAAGAGCAGAATGTTTCCTTGCAGTGGAGTGGATTTTAAAGAGAATATCAAGACAGCAGCAGTGCTTCAATTGTTCACATATTTGTTCCATGTGCATCTCTTCTTTCCAGTCAGAAAATCCATATCTGCGCATAATAAACAGTAAAAGTACAGAGAGTAGCACAGAGTTTTTTCAAAGTTATTTTCTACCCAGAGAAATGAGAATATTGAATACTTTATAACCTAGTTAGTAATTTGACAATTGTTACAGTTTTAACTTTCAAAAACACAGTAATTTTTCTTCCATTAATGGTGAGGGGAAAAAATGTTCCCAGTCTGTGTTTCCATGTGTTGTTTTTCACATTATATAAAATCTCCTTTCCTGGCACATCAGGTGAGGTATAGACATTACTCTTCATTAATAGTTAGCTTCTGGGACTGCTCAGATTGAAACTGGAGCATTTAATTATCCCAAAGCCTTCCCCTTGCCCCAGTATCAATCTATGTGCAGTGGTAAAATACTAAAATCTCACATAATTTTAAATCTAATTTCTTCCATTATTCAAATAATCCGTAGGTATTCAGACAGATCACATTTCCAGTGTCTGCTGGAAAATATATTTTCCTATTTTAGACCTTATCCTGCAATGCAAGAAGAGAGAGAACTAGTAAACAAATAGAAGAGTATTATTTATTATTTTAAAAGAAGATAACAAAATAAGATAATTAAATAGGATAGTCTGTTGGCAATTTTGGTAAATTTTTAGCATTGATATTTGATTTTTACTATTTTCAATACCTTAAGCAATTTAATATCTCCCCTAGGACATTGTGCGTGTGTGTGCATGAAGCATAAACCAAGAAACTATGAACTAATTAGAACCTTAAAATCCCAGTTCCAATTCATACAGTCCAAACTCCAGTAAATTAAGTTCATATTATATAAGAATCATATTTCTATCTGTTGTCTTCTCTCTGATATATGAATTTTCCAACAAGAATAAAACAACTTTTTGCTCATTTTAAAGGCCCTTTAACTTCTCAGACCTAAGATAAGGCATATAGAGTATCACAGCATAGTTTGTCTTGGAAGGGAAATTTAAGGCAACTTTTAAAATTTCCTTGTTCCAACAGGGCCTCAAAGCTTCATCCAATCTGGACTTGAACATGTCCAGGCATGGGGTATCCACTACGTCTCTGGTCAAACCACCCTAGTGCTTTGAGATAATCACAATAAAGATTTTCTTCCTAATATTTAATCTAAACCTACCCTCTTTCAGTTTAAAACCATTAGGCTTAATACTACCTGATAAAATGCCCCTCTGGATCTTGCCCATAGGCCTGCTTTAGGTACTGGAAGGCTGCTGGAAAATCTCCCCAGAGCCTTCCCTTCTCAAGGCTGAACAACCCAAACTCTCTCAGCCTGTCATCAGGGGAGATATGCTCCTGCTCTCTGATCATCTTCATGACTCTTCTCTGGACCTGCTCAGACAGGTTTATGTCCTTCTTATGCTGGATGCCCCAGACACAGTACTCCATGTGGAATCACACAAGAGTTGAGTACAGGGAAAGAATCACTTCTCTCAAGCTGGTAGCCATATTTTTGATGCAACCAAGAATAGGATTGGCTTTCTGGGCTGTAAGTACCTATTGTGAGAGCATATTGCCAGCTCATATTCAGATTTTCAAACACCAATATCCCCAAGTCCTTCTCTGCAGCGTTGCTTTCAATACAGCATCCTTGTATCCTTGTTTGGCTTTTCGCTAACTTGCAGTAGTTGAACTTTATGAGGTTAGCACAGGCTCACCTCTCTTACCTGTCAAAGTCCCTTTGGATTGTATCCCATCTCCACAAAGCAGCTGAGGGTGCAATCAATCCCACAGTCCATGTCCCTGACAAAGGTGCTGAATAACACTGGTGCCAGTGCAGACCTCTGAGGGAGACACTCATGACTTGTCTTTGCCCAGACACTGAGGCACTGATCACAATTCTTTGAGTGCAACCATCCAGCCAGTTCCTTATCCACCAAGTGGTCCATCCATCAAATCTATGTCTTTCCAGTTTAGAGACAAGGATGTTGTGCGGGACAGCATCAAATACTGGGACAGTGTCAAATGTTCTGCACAGGTCTTTTATCCACCAATGCCATAACACCATTGTATAAGGCCACCAAATTTGTTAGGCACCTTTGCCCTTGGTGAAGCCATGTTGGCTGTTACCCATCACCTCTCACTTTTCCATGTGTCTTAGTATAGTTTTCAGGAAGATCTGCTCTATGATCTTGTCAGGAGCAGAGGTGAGACTGACCAGCCTGTACTTCTCTGAATGTTCTTCTTTTCCCCTTTCTAAAAATGCAGTTTATGTTTTCATTTTTCCAGTCACTGAGAACTTCACCAGTCTGTCATGACTTTTCAAGTATGATGGATAGTGGCTTGGCAACTTCATCTGTCATAAAAACAATGACAGGTTGTCGTTTGGAGTTCATGGCCTGGATGAATCAATCCACTCCTTTGGTTTCAGTCCTGTCCTGTCACTATACAGGAATTGCCATTGCAGCCCTTATTAACTTGTTCTGGCAGATGTCGAGACAAACTATTTAGAAAATATAAAATCTATGATACAAAATCTAATATACAATCATAACATTCAAGAAGATTTTTCCGTATTTTCCATATTTTAAAATAGAAGAATATTGTTTTATACCTTATCTTAAATCTTACGTATCTTCTGTATTTTTAATGGCCAGTGACAATGTATCTGTTATTCCCACACTTATAAATGTATTTGAAATACCACAAGCTAAGAGCAAGACATTGATATTTAGTAAATTGCTCAATAAAAGGATTTGATACTAAAGTTCAGATTTTCTTTTTTAATGACTAAAAAAAGTAAGTTCACCTCTCTCTCGTAATTTTTCCCAGTCTATAGTGGGTTAAATCTACTTTTGTCTTCAGCCAAACAGCATTGCATAACTGAGTACAAACTGTGAATTATTATATCCTGCAGGAAAATAACTATATGTTATACATTCTACTTTTTTGATATTGTATAGCATATAACCAAAAGATAAAACTACATCTTAATTGCTCTGTTATTCATTACTCCACAAAGCTTCTTCTTATCTGAAAAGACACACCTGTGTGTATATTGCCCTCATCACTGAGGTACCTTTTTAATTCTGCAGCTGAAGACACTGAAACATACCAAAGATGAGAATTCTCTCACAAAGTTGCAGCAGAGGACTTGGGATTCCCAAATTAAATTCATTCTAGAATAAATTTTTCCTCTTTTAGATATTCTTTCCCAAGTCTGTTTGGTCTCCTGTTTTTCAAAACAAAATGACACATCAAATTTAAAAACTGAGGTAGAAATGAGACAAATTGAGATATGGTATGGCTTTCTAAGATCTGTAACTTCAGAAATATCTATCTCATATTGCTTCAGCTCTCACCAGCAGCACCACACTTCTGTTAAATCATAACTAACCCAGAACTCATCACCTTTTTTGTGGAAATGTGAGGTCTTTTTTTTTTGAGCATTACATTATCATAAATGCAATGTCTCCTTGACTTATGATCATTAAAAAAATAACATAGCTTTATGGTTTCTTTCCAATATTTCCCAAAAATGTCCTTAGTCACAGGCAACTTATACAAAAGATAGTTTCAATAAAAGTTATCAGTTCATATTCACCTTTCTTTTAGCCCATTGGTACTGATTTCTAATCACTGTATTATTTCAGGCTTTTTCTGTGATTTAAGTTCATTCACACCTTCCCAGTCTAGCTTTAGAATTTTTTCTTTTTCATATTCTTACCCCTTTGAACTCTCTCACCAGTAAATTAGTCTTCTTTTGAAACACTGTTAAACAAATATGCTGCTTGAAAAATACTTTTTTGCTTACCACTTCTGTTGTTTACTTTTGACCCTGACATTATCCTGTGCATTTTCAAAGAGTGGATATATTATTTGTCCAAAAAGAACAAACTGTGCTGTGTACAGAAAACAAGCACATGTCTTTTTGATGCTTCACAAATACATCTACATTTTTTAAGATATTCCAAAAATGCAAAAAAGATCAATGAATAGAAAACAAAACACTGAAGGCAATTTTTGAATTGAAAGAACAGTCTACTTATACCTTAAAAATTCCACTTGGAGATCCTCTACTGACTAATATTACTGAAACAGTGAAAGCACAGGGAAAGGTGACATTTGCATGAGTACAAATATACAAATATACAAATTGTTGGAATATTTCTCTGAAAATTAGCTCACAAAATGATAAGCCACAAAGAAATGGTTAGTCATAGCTTCATAACAGCCCATACTCTCTTATAAATTTCTACTGTCATTATTCATTTTAAGAAAGTCAATTCGTATTTGTAGAGATTGTACAGTGCTCCAGTCCTCTGGTGCTTCAAAAATTATTGAAGAAAAAGAAAGAGATAGAAAGATAATGAATGAAAGAAAGAGGAAGACCAAAGCAAAGAAATGCATTTGGTTTTAAAATCACATTTTGAATTGTATTATATGTCTTTAAAATGACACAATGTAAAGCAATAACCTGGCACACAGATTAAGCACAGGAAAAAGGAAAGGAAAAAGAATTCTGTTACACTGGGAAAGTGTGAGTTCTGTCATTATATCTTCTTAGCAATAAGTATACTGCCAAAGAAATGTAAGAGTTCATAAACTAACCCTGATGCCTTGCCCAGTTTACTGCCAATTATACTGCTGAAGGGAATATGAAACATATAAACAAACTGCTTGTTCAAACAGTCGATGTATACAGGTTTCTCAGATATGTCCTTTAACACTCCTAAAGTATTTAACAGTTATTTCATAAAAATCAGTCCTCTTTTCCTATATAGTTTTAGTGACTTTTTGATCTGACCCAGCCAGAGATAACTAGGTGCAGAAGAGGATATGATTTGCTTGAATTGTTCCTAAATGTCAAATTTGTTGAATATTTATAGCATTGGGTTTTTGACTTTCTGGACATCCATTTTTTTTTTTCTTGACATGAATTCCAGACCCATCTGGAAAACACTTGTGTTACACCTTAATGAAGATTTTAAATGAAAAGCCCTAAATAAAGTATTACACTTAGTATTGAGTTGCTTGATGTGTGTCTTTTTTTGAATTTAGGAAATTTGAATTCTATAACAGAACTCTGAAAATCAATCTTCCAATTTGAAAGAATATAAAAATCATTAATGTTTTGAGTTATTATGAGGAGTTATTATAAGTCCAGGTAAAAGGAAGAGTATCTTCTTCCACTTTTACATAGACTTTACAAAGACAGAATCATTTCATATATGGTCAACTTCACTGTTTGCAGTTTCCAGCAATGTTTCTGCTCACCGCACTCTAAATAGAAGGGAAAAAAACCCTAAACCAAACCAAACAAAAACAAAACAAACAAAAAAGAGGAACAAAACACACAGAGAAAAAATAAAAAGGTAGGGTGTTTATAATATCACAAAACTTAGCAAAAACTGTTAAACAAAATTCTTTTCTTTTTAGCTTTGACTCTACTAGATTTGAAATTCAGCAGATCACCATCCATGTAACGTTAAAACAAAACAGCAAGTAACCCCAGTTTTAAATTCAGTTCCGGTTTTACATTCTTGTACATGTCTTTGGTGAAGTTAACTAACAAGAAAGGTGAGGGACAGAGAGTTCTCACCAGAGAAATAAGAGGGGGGACGGGGGAGGAGGGGGAGGGGCCGTGGAGAAGAGACAGAAGAAAGTATTTTTCCTTAATCAGACACTCTTCTTCTCCGTAGGGATGTTCATACAGTTAAGAGAGCACCTGCTGTTCATGGGACAAGACGGATTTGTTCTGCCAAAGAAAGTATTTTGCATAAAACCGCGCGGATCAACAGTGGCACCCAGCGGCCAATGCTTTTGCCACAGCGATTCTGTTACTAAAGCTTCGTTTCCCTGCTCTTCTGTCTAACGTGCTTTCTGCATGGAAGGAATAACTCTTGAGCAAGTCTGGTTCAATAGGATTAAGCTAAATATTGTTATGCAGGTTATTTCTTTTACTAACATCTCTGAAAGCCTCTAAGTTTAAGCAGTGCTTATATGTAACACAATATATTAATTGATAATATATTAATATTATAATATTAATATTGTAATAAGAGTCCATTATCTAAAAGCAAGCACACATTATTTCTGTAAGGAATTACCTATATGGCTGCACTCACATTTCATCTTCTTAAGCACTGACCTTGCCAGGGAATTAACAAAAAAGACTGCAAATTCTATCAGGAACAACCTGTGTTTCAAGATTTGTAGTCAGGATTAACTGAAATAGAAGGAAAAGAGAAAGGAACTATATTTAAATTCTGTGTTTTTTCTTTCAAAGTGCTAGAATATGGTTAACTAGGAGGTGTTCCAATATGGTATGTGAGGGAAGGAATAATATATAAATTGCTCTATTTTTTTTTTCAGGCTATTTACTACCAAATTTTTTTATCCTGCCTGATGCTGTAGATAGGAGTATTACTTGCTATATGACAACACAGTCTATTTATTTCACTGAATATGGTTAATCACTTCTTAACTACAGGACTAGTGAGAGAGATAGAGACAGGCAAACAGACAAATCACCATATATGTATAAACATGTCTTACTCCCCCTGGATCATTTATTATCCAAATAATATAAATGCTATCCTACTCAGACTGATTAACAGTATTTGTTGAATTACTGCCCTCATGCAATTAGTGGAGGTAGTGTAGCGCTGATGGTAAAGCATAAAAATTGTAACTGAAAGTCCATAGTGTTGAAAACCAGGACTCAAACTTAGAACTTAAAGCGAAAAAACATGTCAGACTGCTACTGGAAGGTACAAACTGCAGAGCAGGTGGCCTAATCCACAGACAAGCTAGGTTTTCTAAAAGATACAGGTGTGTTTGACAATTAAAAGAAAAAAAACACAATAATCCCAGCTTGTTTTTTAGTAACTGTAGTTTAGTTAATAAGCTAATGTTAGGGAGAGCTTTTCAATAGGTTTTCTAACATTTCTCTACAAATATTGTCATCCAGTATTTTAAAATTCAGCCACATAATTTTTTTTTATTATTATTATTTTAGATAACAATATCGTACCCCTACCTAAATGAAGTATTAACTACTAAAAGACAACAGTTTTGGAATAGCAAAAAAATGCCGTCTGTCTCTTGCCCTCTACATGAGTCAGTTTTGGAGGTACCACTGCTTTCTGTGAAGCAGTGTTCTGGCTGAGAATCGGAAACAAGTTCCTTGTGTAGTTTGTATTCTTTTCAGAAGTAGGAACATAAATACAGCAAGACAGCCTAAGAAAATATCGAGATTCTTCCAACCAAAATTGACTTGCAAGAGCTCAAAATCTATTACTGCTTTACAGATAGTAAGAGCAGAATTCTATGGTAAGGATATAAGACTAAATTCCACATGTTCTGTTAATAAAAAACTCCTAATAGTCTACAAAATTCTTTATAGATATAAATATATTAAAAAATATTTTTTACTGAAAAGCTAGTTGCTTTCATTCTCAAAAAAACTAAAGGTTTTATGATGTTACCATTCCAAGGAAATATTCTCCTCCAAGCATTCTCTCCACTGCCCTTCTACCTGCCAAGGATAGTCTGATTAACACTTCCCTCTGGGAAGCATTTCTGCTAGACCAACACTCTGCTTTATCAGCTCCTTTCTAGCTTAGTGAAACAGCATCCATGACCTTTTGAAACCTTCTTGACCTTATATTAGAGTTTTCCATGGCTGAGAAATGTGATCACTTCTTCCAAAAGAATATTTGACAGCTATAGTCGGTCATCCCAGAAACAGTGTTGTCCCAAGTATTACTGGCAAATAAAAATCTAGCAGCTAGCTGGATTTTGATATAAACAAAGCATTCACTCACAGCAAATTCCCTCTGAGACTAGAAAGAAGTTTAGATTTCAGTTCATAACCATTTACACTAGAAAAATTATGCTTTATACAAATATAAATGGGGAACAATGAATGGGATCATTATTATATCTTAAAAGAAATAAAGATGTAAAAGTACTAAAACAACTGCAATGAGTTAATTCAGGATGCGTGGACCTTATATCTTGCTTGCCACATTTCAGCAAATGAAGGTCATCAGAGAATGTTTGAGGACCAGAAAAAATTACTCTTTGGAAAAGAGGTTTCTTTATAACAAGAACATGGCCATTTTCATATATATGGTTATTTGCGCTGTATCTATTACAGACAAGTTCTTCATGAACTGACATACTTATTGCAATTAATACTGTTCCATACCAGCTATGTGGGAGGACTATACTGCTACATTTGCTGACCAAGGAAATGCATTTCACAGTCTCATTTTACAATAACTATCACTTAACACATGCCCTTTAAGGAGGCATTCTTATATACTGAGCTATCTTGGATTTGTCATTCCCCACTTGACAAGTCTTATTGTTCACAACTAGTGACATGTTACCACTGATATTTAATATCATTTAACTATGCCATTTTGATACAACAAAGCAAATTATAAACCAGAATTTGTCTCAGAATGACATTCATTAGACAAAACCGTGCAGTTTTTAGCAGTTTTTTCAATTAAAAACTATTTTGTTTTCAGTAACTCAGTAGAAATAATTTACATGATTTATAGTGAAGCCTTAGTTTCTGGGCATAAACATAGAAACTGAAATCTGTGTTATAATATTAAAAAAAAATTTACTCTTTATACCCATTTACTTGTGCCAGTGGGAAAGAAAGGGATGGGCTTTTTTCTTAGAATAACTTTCTTCTTTCTCAGACACCACAAAAGATATTTGGTTTGTGAGAGAGGAATGGGAAATGTCTCATTTCATAGCCCTGCAGTGCTCTTTCTTTCATTGTCACACAGAGAGAAAATTTAAGAAAATGCTATTCATACATCTTTCCAAGAGCTTCTAAATACTGTTTCCAGATCTTTTATCTCATCGTACTCTGTTATATGGATCTCAGCTTCAGATCCTCTCTGAAGTTTCAATTTATGTTCACAGGTTCTTTGTGCACCACCTTTGCCCATGGTAGGATAAGGAATTTGTAGTCCTCACCAAGAAGTCACAGATCCTGCTGATTGTTTGCCAGATGATTGAGTCCTTAACAAT
The DNA here is from genome assembly GCA_013396655.1 of Campylorhamphus procurvoides. Lineage (NCBI taxonomy): Eukaryota > Metazoa > Chordata > Aves > Passeriformes > Dendrocolaptidae > Campylorhamphus > Campylorhamphus procurvoides. The sequence goes on along the minus strand of WBMV01009007.1, from coordinate 372,098 downwards.
ATTTGATGACTCTTCCTTTCAGGTGTTATTCCTGGGAGCTGACACACCGCTGTTATCCAGTGAGGTGCACCTTTCACTGTGACCATTTTCCTGTGACCCTCTGCCCGTCAGCCATTCAGTGGACCCTACCATTCTGGTGCTTGCATCATTATGAATTACAGTGTTGCACACTAAACCCTCCTTCTGCAACAAGGGAAGCAGGCATCAAAAAGGTGGCTCCAGAGAACAATTCATAAGTTCAGTAATAACAAGTACTTCTTCTCCTGGCGTCTTGGTGATTCATAATATTTCTCCAGCCCAGTTAATCTGTGTCTAAAAAAAAGAAACAAAAACAGTGGCTTTATGGCTGGAAATAAAGACTTAAATATTGTTATGACACATTTTTAAGGAACTAGTCTATTCTTGGAATGTGCTATAATCACTAAATGAGTGAGGAGAGAAAAAAGTAGATACACATAGAATAATGAATTCCTTCCCAAATATAATAGTCCTCTGCCCTCATCACAAGGCACACAATCAGCAGACTGAGTGACCACCTGGAAAATCAATGATAGCACAAAGAAATGATTCCAGGAGCTCACAATTGCATTCCATTAGTCTTATCCCAGAAAAACAGTACGCTCAATATTTTTTCATCTTTCATCAAACTTTAGAATAAATTGAAAGAGGAAAATATGATATTCTTCATGGAACAATAACTTATTCAAGCATTCCAAGATCTTGTTTCTACATAAGGCAAACTTTTTGTGATGGCTTCTGCTCTGACTTTTTTTTAGTTATATTTTTAATTTAGTTTTCTGTAGGCTGCTTTGCTTTGTCACATTGTGATTCAGCAGAGCTCAAGTTCACAGTGTTGAATAAGCCTCCCAAGCAAGCTGAAGAATTTTTATGTCTTAGATCCAGTTGAAAAGGTTGCTGCATTAAAACCATTGATGTGTGTGAACTAAACCTTCTTCAGTGTTAATGTTGGAATAAAATATTCAAGACCATAAAAGCTAGCCTCAGAACTCTGGAACCTGCTTTAGCATTAAAAGCGGTACCAACACATACCATAAGGTAAATGATGCCTGTCTAGTTTTACTATTACTATTTAAAGTATTCATATATATTTAACATAAACTCTTTACCAAACAAAAAATTGTCTCTGACAGTCTACATCAACAACCTAAAAGGTAAAAGCTTTATTTTAATATCAAACCAGATGAATATTTCACCTGGTAGACTGGTATAAAAAATGTTTTTAGAAAAATTAGAACATATATGAAATATCTAGAGTATATCACAGCCGCTACACAATGTCATACTTAGTCTTCAGTAGAAACAATAATACATAGGAGTTACCTTGCTTTGCCAGTAGCAAAGCTTTTGGTCCAATCAAAGGCCAGTATTCAGAAGGAAGACAACAAAATAGAAATACTTGAGCTCCTATAACAATACCTCCAGAAAAGTTATTTTGTCTGCTCTGTACTTTCACTTACATCTTCCAGTTTTGTTTATTTTCTGAAAGAAATAATCCCATCCAAACTAATGTTAAATAAAATAAATACCCCCGAATGCTAAAATCAAAGCAGAGAGAATATTTGTAATAGCCTTCTTCATTTTTGGAGTCTAGTGAAGTCAAAGAAGATATCTTCTGTTTTCACTGACAAGGATGAAATCTGACCTAGACCACACTCTCAGAAACAAAACAGCTGTTGATTTCAGCAGGGACAAGATTTTATCCTTCCCTTAGTATTCCAAGTTGCAAGGAGGTTTTTTCTGCATATTTACATGAATTATCAAGCACTGTGTTTTAAACATTCAAAGCAAGCCATGACTTACAGAGAACACCCTTACAGCCACAGGAAATTTCAGAAGATAAAAATCAAGAAGCCTGAAAGAGAGAAATATTTTTAGCAACAGCACAGTCCTTGTTGGGTTGTTACCACAAAGGTTGGAGAACACTGAATTAAGGAAGTTCAGTATGTTACTGATAGCACCTGCTCTTTCCACATAAACATGCAGTTTAATCAGCCTAGGTTCATATTTAAATCTTCAGTTACATCATGTTCATTCAGTCTAGTGGTATAATTTGCAGCAGTTGAAATAACATTGCACTTAAAAAAAGAAGGAAAAAAAAGGAATTATTTGCATGATTGCTTTGCTTGCTACAAGCCTTGGGCTTCTGCCCTCTGGAATCTTCAGGGAAGTCCTAGATTCTTCTTCAGATATGATGAATTTAAGATGCAAAACAAATTTTAATTTTCATTCTCAGATATTCTGAAACCTATTTGGCACTGGTCCCAGAGAGGTGGAAAGATGAAGTGTATTCTTCTCAATTCCCATCTGAGCTTTGTCAGCTTCATTCTCCTTCTACTATTTATCAGAGGTCTTCAACTGTATTTTGATGGCATTCAAGAGAGTTATGACTCCAAAGATTATTTTAGAAGACACCTAGAGTGGCTGGGCTGGCAATGAATGTTCCAGCTTTTTCTCTTTCCTTCAGACAGCCAAGGGGAAAACTTTCCAAGAGACAGCTGGCTTTTCTTTTTCAAGTATTTCCATTAAAAGATTTCAACTGCTGGGCCTGCTGATATTGCAGGGTTTTTCACAGCACAACAGCCACTGAAAGGAATGGAAAATTGTCAATATTGTGTTTTTCCACCAAGGTGTAAACAGCTGAGTCAAACTGAAATTCTATTATTTGCAGATGAAGTGAAAACTGACTTGACCAGAATGTACCTTTAATATGCTTCCTTTTTGTTTATCAATATACTTTGAGTTAAATATTAATTTTGGGGGAAAAGTAACATGCACCATAAAGTAGAGCTAAAAAAAAAAAAAAAGGAAAAAGAAAAAAAACCTCATTATCAACCATGACTGAGTAAAACTTAAGATCATGTCAGAGAGCTTAATAGCAGTGCAGTGGTCACAGAAGCCTGGTGCTTAAAAATTAATTTCTAGTTTGAAGCAGTTAGTGGCAATGCTAAGAGCATACCAAGTACATTTGTTCATCACCAGAGTTATTTTCAGAGTAGAAAATTCAAGAGGAAGACAATGTGGTCTGTCTAGTTTCTAAAACGGTTCTGGGAAATATTTAAAATCTCCAGGCAGTGAAAAATAGATTTCCACAAAAGAATAGCTAAAAGGCAAATTAGAGAAATACCTTGTCATATTTTACATGCTTAGAAACTGGTCTACTTCACGAAGGATGGCCTCCTATTAATTTGATAAAAAGCTAATCAAATGTAATTTAGTTTTATCTGGAATAGATATTTAGGGAGCATATTCTACTCTCTCTGTTCCCACTTGAAAAAAAAAAGATGTTTATTAGGCCATCGAATTCATAGAACAGAAACAAATATTACACCAGGTCTCATGCTGTAAAGGGAAATAGAAAGAGATTTGCAAATTTAGTCACTGAGCTGTAAATATATTCCTGGAGCTACTCACAAGCGTAGCAGAAAGGCTTTATTGTACCTATCAAAGATGTCACCGTGTGCTGATATAAAATAGTTTGTACTTTCATCTGTGAACTGAAAATTCCTGAAGAAGTTTGAGCACTCCTGATCAGCAGTCCTAATATTTTAACAGAGGTACTGAGAATGTGTTTTATCTATCCAAGCACTATTACCCAACACCTCAGTGAATGAAAGCAGTGACCTAAAGAGATAAGATTTCACACTGCAGGAGCACTAAAAGCAAGCAAGCATCAAAATTTGAAAGCCAACACTGTTATAAATACCATCTTTTTATGGTTAATAACATCCTTGCAACAACAGAAGTGGATGAAAATAATTTTATCTTTTGGAACAACAGGAAATTATTCATAGTAAATTCTGCACGGAGTTCTATTAAGTAAATAAAGATTTATTTATGTAAAAATGTTTATTATTTAGGCCTATTAGACAAAAAATCCTGAAATATTTTGTGGATTCAGTTGTTTGCCACTCTATTCAGTTCATGTCAATGGTCATCTAATACTTACACTTTGTTTCTCTTTGTTGATTGGTAAGTTGAAATGTTTTAAAATGGAAAAAAAATATGAATCTTTTTATTTCAGAAATACTTATTTGCATTCAAATACATGTCTCTGTATGGAGCACCTACTCTTCAAAAATGCTTTTGAACTATAATATGTTCCTGGGAATATTTGTAAACAGCAAATAAAAAAGGGACAGGAATATGCTCAAACATGACAGCTGTTCAGAATCGACATTTATGCTTTTCAGCACCGAGACAAAAAAATTTCAGTGAATCTGATTTTCCACTGCATGTACTTCACTTAGGCATTTACACTTGTGTGAAGCATGAACTATGTAGGAGTTACTCACCAGCAGACTTTCCTCGTCCATTCTCATTCTAGTTGCACTTTTTGTACATCCAGTTTTTCAAGTAAATGTTGGGGGAGAGCCATGCCGCAAATGACAGGCTGCAGTGAGCAATGTTTCACGATTTTACAGAATAGTTAGAAACACCATTTAAGAGTTTAATCTTTAAGCAGCAGCAAAAGATCAATTAAATTCATAATGGTGTTGATAGTGAGCTTTCAACCTAGCAGCTGGCAATATAACAAGATCCTATGGCTGGCAGCTCAAGTTAGACAAATGCAGCCTTTTAATCAGGTACACATTTTTAACTGTGAGGGGAAGTAATTAGGACAGGTTACACAGGTTGCTGTTGGCAATTTAAAAATCAAGACTGAGTATTTTCTTTCATTGCAGGTGGAAAGTTGAGGTTGACCTATGGCCTATATGCTGAAAGGGAGAAACTAAATCATCACAGTGTGAATGTATCTGATCACTTATTCAGAAAGTCCTTCAAACTTCTACTGGTTTTGCCATCTGCTAACTACCATGGCTATTGAGGTTGTAATGCTGCTAGAGTTGTGACAGCTTAAAACCCAAGAGAAAGCGAGACTTAAAAGGAGATGAGATTTTTCTGAAAAGGTTAAATGCAAAGAGCAAACGGGAAAAAGATACATGATTAGGGTCACATAAATGATTCTACAGGTTGAAACAGAAGTAACAAATGTTGAGAATGAAGTTAGCAATAGTTCTTCTGCGTTTAATTTATTATGTTATTCATTTGTACAGTTTGAAAGAAAAAAGGAGGTCAATACCTCTAGAACAGATAAGATTAGACCAAGTATCAGAAGAACAAGAAAAAAGGATTAAGTCCAAGGTTATATTTCCCCTACTGTTCATGACTATTAGATAGGCATTGTGCAAAATACAAAATCTGTTCCTAATGGGTCCTGTGCGAAGTCTGCAATAATGCTACAAATCAATAAAATAGGTATCTTTTCTATTCATTAGTTAGAAAAGCATCTCTATCTTAGCTGTAGAATATTAACAGAAAGGACAAAGTGGGACAAAGTGCCAATTTCGTTCTCTACTGATGGCATCAAAGTTTAGTACACATGCTGAGGAGAGTGTTGATACTTATTAAAGATGCTGACAGTGGCATAAAAAGTAATTACAGTATTGTGCCTCCCTTTATAACAACTCTACTTCCCTGTCTTAGAGGTGACTCAAAGCCTTAAATTAGAACTCTCAGGGTTTCCCACAAAGGCAAACACCACAGGATTTGAAACAAGTGGATATGCTTACTGCTCATATTGCTTACTGCTAACTATAATTATAGTATTTATGAATTTAAACCTTAATGACAACAAATGCAGTAACTCGACTGCTCTTGTACTAGAGATGTCACTTTTAGTTTTTTCCATAAACACTATATTAAAAATGAGGGAACATTCAGAGGGTAGGAGAGGGAATTTTTTTTTCTCTTTCCTCCCTCCTTTTTTGACTTTTCACCTGAGATATAGAATGCTCAGAGAGATTTCCATGCAACACATGGAAACACTGATGCAAACCCTTAAATATCTGCTAAATATTTTCTGAAAAACAAATAAATAACCATTAATTGAAAATGAATGGTTTGCAGCAATTTTTCCTGTCTCAAGAGTTGAAAGGGGTTTCTGAAAACTGGTGACTCTACCATCTGTGGTAAAAAGGAAGAATCTATAATCAAGAGGAGCTCTGGAGTCTGTACATTTTCTGAAGGACAACACTGTCTTACTAACCTCCTAGCACTTCTTTAGCATGGAAATAGATGCATGAATAAAGAGGATTCAGTGAACATAAAGTGTTTTGATCTTTCTGAAGGGCTTGAGAAGATTCCACACTGAAAGCTTTCACAGGAACAGAGTTGCCACACACATAGACTTTGAATGGATGAAAGTATTTTATGAGTTGAAAACTAGCTGAAAGATAGAAAACAAAGGGTTAAGACTTAATATTTTCTCTATGAGATAGAGAAGAACCAGAAGAGATGTCCCATGGGGATGACTTTACATACTGTCTTTGTTCTCTAAATAGCATCACTTTTTTCACAATGAAAGGGCCAGCCCAGAAGGGTCACAGGTCTACCTAGCAGGTTGGTGCCCTGTAAGGCTATCCTCTTGTAGCTTATTATCTTTTTCCAATACTTTGGATTTATGAATATATTGAAGAACAAAAAGTACCGGAGGCAAAAATTAAAAAGAAATTGTTTTAAGTGTTATAACAAATTAAAGGCCAGATCTGAATCAGCAACAGCTCCCTGTCTAAGCATGGACATTTGCAAGCTATATGGTCTGTCAGAGGTCATCCCATGGTTAGGATAGCTCAGCCTACCTTAATTAGGACATCTCTGAGCAGTTTACAGCATTATTAATAATATCTGTTATTTTAAGTTGTCTAGGCTTTTGCTTTATTTTTAATATTGCATCTGTGAGAGAGGAATATCCATTTTCTGTTTGCTTTATTTTATTCTGGTTTTAAGTATCATCTCTTGTCCACCAGCAGCAGTTTAGCAAGTCCTATTACGTTCTGACAGTTTGAAACATGTAGGTGTGAAGATAAGGTGTTGCTGCACTGAAAATAGCCATTTCTAGCAATGGAAAAGCAATATATTCAAATAGTGAAACAGGAAATGCAGTACAATCCATTTCCCCCTCTCTCTTTTGTTATTGTGTGTTAACCCTGAGAACAGCCCCACATGGCACTAATGTCAAGGTGCAATGATTGGGTGTGTTGTGGCACTACCTGAGGTCATCCTCAGTACTGGGAGCTGTGGATTCTATATATTTTAGTTAGCTATATATCTTACTGAAACGATCTCTTGACCAGATACATTTCCAATTTGTCTGAGAATATTCCAAGAACAGTACAAACTTACACATTTAAGAGTAATAATAAATCTTAGATCTCTGTATCTCATGAACTTCCTTTATCTCCTATTCTGCATCACTGTTTAGTTAGTTTTGGATGAGAGAAAGGTTGGTTTGTTTTTCTGTTTTGGTGGGGTTTTTTTATTTGCCTAATAAGTACATAATGGTATTAGTATGAAGCTGAATTTTAATAAGTACTGTGAACACTTCCATTGCTTCTTCTGGAGAATTTCTTTGACATTCATTTCCACCTTTCCTTGCTCCGTGTTTGTCCAGGTATCATGGGCAGCTCTTGTCAGCCACCTACAGCAGAGGGAACATACACTGAGATGCCCTCCCTGCACTGTTGTGTGAGGACCACTCAGAAGGTCTTCTGCTACCAAGATCAGTGAATCCAGGACTGTAGTCACAGCCTGAAGCCTAAAATGGATCTGAAGCACTTCCTTACTGTGAAGGTTGTCTGCTCAGTGGTTATCACCCTTTCATGAAATGTATCCAGCAGCTTGTTAGTACTTCCATGATTTTCACAGGAATACATAATCCAGTATATTTTCCAGTTGGAATAATCCTTTTCAGTTAAAATAAATTCTGATTTCCTGGAGAGCTGAGATTTACATTCTATAGCAGTAAACATGACCATCTTTCACTCCTAAAAGCTCTAAGAAATAGAGAAGTTATACACAGGACATGAAAAATAAATAGAAAACCAGAATATTTGAAAATGTTATATGTATCATTTGAATATACAATAGTGTTTGAAAGCAAATCAAGTCTATGATTTATAAAGATAATTTTCCTACAATTCCTTAGGAGTTTATAATTTCTTGACTTCATTTTGCACTTCAGTGGATTCCTTTGTTTTGTCATGACTATCAATGTGTTGAGACTTCATCATAAAACTTTTGCTAAAGTATTTTAATTAAAATGGGTGTATTTACAGTTGTTATAGCATATTAATATTCCAGTAGGCATAAAATTTTCACTAAATAATATTGAATAATTAAGAAGGAATGCATTATTGATCAGATAGGAACAGTTTCATATAAAATATATACTGTGCTATGTTTGTGTTTCTAATACCTGTTATTGAAACTTCAAGTTGATATTGCTAAATTACTTTTTACCATCTAGATTAAGGAAATTTCAAATGCACATCAGCTGCTGTTGTAGAGATATGGGGGACATTATCTAGTGTTGCAAATACAAAAATGAACATCAGAGACTTCTTTATTCCCTCCCCCCACCCCTCTCCTCCAAAAAAAGGGGTATAAAATAGCTGAAGACAGTAAAAGCTAGATTAATACTTAGTGTACTAATTACTACGTTTGCTACTTACTGTACCATCTTACAATTCCCTTTGGATCACTACCTCAAAGGGATACCTTATCAGGTAATTCATTATATATAAATGTTGTTTTTTCATATGTGCCTTCTAATATTCTCCAGAAAAGTGAGATAAGTGAGTAAGTGATTATAAGTATATACTCCTGAAATAAGTATTATGGAGAACCCTGAGAGTGACTATGAAAAGGAGATCATATTCTGAAATGAGAGTACACTGAGACTTTTCTCTTCTGAAAATAGTTTGTTGATGTAGAATTTTACAGTTTGAATTTTCTGTGCAGTCTCTTGGCTTCTCTTCATAAATGTTTAAGGAATAGTCTTTGAAAATGCTCTCATTCAGAAACTTTTTAGCCCTACTTTTCTTCTTTGACCAATTTCTTGAAAATAAATCTTACAGAACATTAAGCAAACAATACAAAGGTGATGTGTGATCTATGCATCAGCCTTGTTTCCTCAGGAAATTAAGTTCTCATGATATTATTCTTTTTTTCCTTTTCTTCAAGTGTGTGAAGACACACTTGATCTTGTTTTCCAGTTCTGACTCTGTCTAGTAGGGGAGTCTCAAAGTCTTAAAGGCTTTATTCAAACTTGAGGACCTACATACCTGATCACAGCCCAGCTGCCCACTCATTTGCCACATGGGATCCAGTTGCACCCAATCCTCTTCCCTGAGGATAAAGAAAAGCTCTTAACCTCTGTGCTTGTAAAGAGTGGCAAGCGATTGGCAATTCAGTGAGATGGGCCAAAGAACAGGAGCAGGATCCAGAGATAACAGGAGGAATCAATGAGGAAGATTAAATATATTGTAGAACTGGAAAGAGACAGTTATGGCAGGAGGGCCTGCAGCAATAAGATCTAAAATCCAATCAGAGAATGCATACAATGCAACCCATCATGCAAGTTCAACTGCTGGAGACAGGGTAATGTCTTGGTGTTGAATTATGCTAAAATCTGTCTGGTTCACCAGATTTCAAATACACATCCTGCTTTTTGAAGCAGGATTTTACAGATAAGCTAGTTTGCTGGCCTGTAAATCTGTGGCTGCCAGTCCATCATTTTACATTATGAAAGTCTAGTCCCCTTTCATATAGTCAGGTTTTTCTAACATGACCCTTCTTGGGGTGGATGTGTGGAGATTCCTCCCTTGGGTGGGGCTGGCCTCCAAGGATACTCCTGAGGCTGAGTGAAAGAAATTCTCCACGAGTGTTGGTATGGGTGATTTACATCAAATTTCTACTTAATAATTTCCTTTTGTTAACTAATAAAATTGCTTCAATATAGTACACTATCCTATCTTACACTATCCTACTAGTAGTTTTAGCTTTTATATTGTGAAGTAAAAAATTCTGATTAAGATGTTTTGTCTGATCATTTTTAATAATTAATTATTCATTCTATATAAATATTCTCATTTTGCCAATCATTAAAACCTGTGGGACAAAGTTGTTCAATCACACCTCTGTAACTCCTTAAATTTAACTGTTGACATAATCCAAGGCTAAGATTGGATCCAGCTGCACCTAGGCTCCTCTCCGAAAAGGAGTTTAGAAAGCCAGGGAATCCTTTCTTCACCTCGTGACTCAAAAGCAGGGCTTCTTTAATAAATTTTGCCTAAGCCTTCCACTCCCACCCATGACACCAGCTATATCATGATGGGAGTGTAAGAAGTACAAAAGGCACAAATTACTAAGTAGTTGTGCTTTGCTGGTTGGATTGGAACTGTTGAATTCATGGAATTGTTATTTTTAACTCTGTTGTTGACACTGGTTACTATTCACTCACGAAATTTCTAGTTAGTGCCTTTGTTCAAGAGTTTCACTTTTGAAGAATTGTTTATATGTTAGCACTCGCACCTGATCATTGGAAAAGAGGCTCAGATGTGAATGGCTGTGTAGATGTACACCCAGCACAAAAAATATTGGCTACAAGACACTGTGACATTTATACCTAAATAAAAACATCCATATCACTTCTATCCTCCCATAGGACCAGGGAATATTTTAAGGAACCATCTTAGTCATAGCCCCCCATTCAGCATTATAAAACAGAGAAAAATAATGATGTACATTAAAAAAGAACCATTTCCTGAGGCACATTATCTGCTCCACTTCCACAGGTTTACTGAAGGACACAAGAGCAGGGCATGCCAATTATATCTGGCAGTATTTATATTCCTACTGACAGAGTCATGGTTTATTACCAAATTACCATATGCCATAGGCCGTGCTTTGCAATGTGATCCTCTCCTAAATTGCCCATTCAAAGCACAACTAACACACAAAAAATATCAATTTACTAATGCAAATCTATTAGGATTGAATGTGTAAAAAAAGAGAAGGATGATAGCTGGGATGTGCTGAATCTATTCATCACAGAGAGGCACCTAAAGAACACTCAAGCAATGCAAAATATTCTCAAAGGCTAAAGAAAAGTCTTTAGCTCATAAAGCTCATAGAATTCCTTGATGTTTCTATACTTTCCCTTTACTCTTTGCTGTGTTCATCAACCTTGTTGTAATCATAGCTTATTTTACAGTGAAAAATTTATAATTATTCACCTTAGACCTTAGTCCCTGACATACATGAAAACCCTTCTAAAATGCAACCACCTCTAGTGTATTTGCAAACTATTCAGATAAATTATGTATTTTAACTAGAGTAGGAGAGATTGCCAGATTTTGTTTTCATTTGATGGAGAAACAAGAACTAAACTGGAGCTGTAAGCTTTTATATATAAGAACTAATGGCCCATGACACTTTATCCTACTAGCTCTCGTAGATAAAAGTGTGTGTTGTCTTCTCTTTCTACTGTGTCGCTTCAAACACTTGACTAAACAATTATCTATTAAGAAGTGGCTACTTAGTAGTGAGCTCAAGTTCATCAAGCAATAGGCCATTTATAATTTCATTTTTCATGAACAAGGCTAAATGTAGAGGTATAGGCAATGGGACGATTAGTGGGAGGGGGTTTGTGGGGTTTTTTGAAAGAACACCTCCCATAAACACAAAATGACACACATAACACAGGCATTTATATAGTTTTGAGTTATTCTTAAAAATTCAAGTAGAATTCCTAGCTGCCGTAATCTTTGGTGTGGCCAAGTGGCAGATAATCAGATGCATGAAATAACATAAATGCCAAAAAACTAGTCAGTAGAGGATATTACCAGCAGCCCAGCTCCAGGAGAATTCTAGGATTGAAGCCCTGAGATGCATAAGGACAATCTGCAGTGCCCAGGAATAATTAGGCTGCATTTATCCTCATCTTCCAAATATCACTTCAACACAGCAATTTGCAGATCATGCAAGCTACCGATGCTGTAGATCTCCTGCTTCTAGAAGACATTTTGTGCAGTAGAAAAGCAAGCAGCATAAACATAACCAGGTCTCTTGCCAAAGAAATACAATGAAGCAACAAGGCAGTGGCTACAGTTTGGTTTAGGAGATGGGGAAATGATTCTTGTTACAGCAATATTCAGCAAAGCCTTAGAATCACAAATGAAATCTGAAGTGACCTGTACGCTGATAAAAAAGTACTTCTTACTAGCCAGACTGGAAATGTTAGAAACATCTGTTCATCAGAACTCCTAATGCTGTATGTAGCTTCAGCACCATATGAAAACAGAACAAAGGTATCTCAATTCATGTCCAGAAGAGTGGTGATACAAATAATTTTATTTACCATGCATTTTTGCCTGAAAACAGGATATTCTGAATTGCTCTTCACCCTACAGGGAGTCTAACCTTCTACCTCAGAGTAAACAACATCAAGAGCAATTACAAAAGTTCAGAGGTAATTATAACTCAACACAGAAATGCTGTATGAGAATAAAGCTTTTAAAAGGAAGGAGGACTTTGTGGGTTTTGAATCACACTTACATACTTTCTCTGTACTAAAACCCAGCAATTTTTTATTACAGAAGGTGGTAGATATTTTAGGTCTATTAGGTTTCTCTGCTTTGTTAATGGTAGAATTCAATTTAAAATTCTAATACTTTCAGTAAAGTATTTGATTGGGCAGATAGAGAGAAAATGTTTTTTTCTACTACCTAAACCACACAGAATATTTATTTTTTTTAATCTGTACTTCCTGCAACACTTTTTGGTTTTTTTCAAGTTAGTTTAGCCAATCATAAAATTCTGTTTTGAGATATGTACTTTCTTTATAACACAAAACTTGGTTTAACTGGAATTACATACCTACACTAGGATTTATATTACAGTATTTTAGCACCTAGATTGATCGAGTATGTCTGCAGGGGAATAGAATGACATTTATGAATATGTATTTTTGTTTGGGTTGGGCTTTTTTTATTCATTTCTGTTTCTTGCCTCACCTGATAGAAGCCAGTAGATGTCGGCTGACTTGCATTTAAGTAAACATGAGCCAAATTTCTCAAGACAGTATCAAACGCATGAAAATTATATAAAGAATCATGCAAATACTTTGAATATTATAAAAAAAAACCTGACAAACTATTATTAATTATTAAACTTGATTTCAATTATCAGTTAAGTCTATAGAAATATCAGTCATGGGTTTTTTCCTATTCATCTTAATTTTTATAAATTTTTGCCACAGAACCATTGAATAAAATGCATAACCTTTTCAACAATGTAACAGTAGGGGCAAATATAGCACCAAACACAATAAACACATTCATTCCTATCGAAAGAAATGGTGCTGTTAAATACACTTGTGAATATTATTTTCTGTCATAGTAACAATATAATTTTATTTTAATCCCTATAGATATTTTACAACTTACTGAAAGTCCAGGGCTATATTGCTATACAAGGGCAAATATTCTTGATAGATTGGGTTACAAAGTGTAAAATTGACTGCAGAGAAAATACTGAAGATTTTTGCAGTGAGTCCTGGTGTAGGGGTGTGGGGAATCATGAAAGTGTTTCTAATATGGCACTTGCAGGTGCTGAAATGTTATTACTAAGCTACCAACTGCTTTGAGGAGTCAGATGTGAAAAATTCATTTCTGGTATCAGAGGATACACCACTGAAACGAGGTAAGAAAGAATTTGTATGTGAGTGGCTTCAGTTTCTGTAAAAATCCCTTGCACATCATGAAATCTGAAAAAAATCCTCATTAGGATTCATTTGTAGATAAACGGACATGCTTTGCATGAAATCCAAATAGAAACTCAAGTGAAAAACCTGCTTTTAAAGAGCCTGGAAGCAATTTCACAGACACTGCAATGCAGCAGCTTCCAAATAATTTATTTAAATCTCTTACTTTATTTCCCTTTTTTTTTCTAATTATGAATTTAATGCACTAGTCTTCAGCATGTCCTGGTAATACTGTGCTGAACCTTTGAACTATTCAACATTAAATCATCATGAAACAATAAAATGCTGAATAAAATTCCAATTCAGTGGGAACAGAATAACCTCAGGTTTTAAAAATATTTAAGCCATACATGCAAAAAGTCTTCATAAGAATTTTTATTGAACTAAATATAAAATTTCCTTTATGTGGCTTTGGCCCATATGTTCAAATTCACTGCAGTATTAGTTAAGGACAGGTAATTTTGGACATAGTTAAAGCTAAATGTTTCCTTTGGCAATTCTCTTTCTTTACCTCATTCTTTTACAGTGTTAAAAATATGGAAATGAGCCCAAAGTCCAAGTAAATAGCACATGCTATGCTTCCTTTTGTGTTTGAGCAGCACTGAAGTCCTCTGTTCATCTTTAGACCATAGTATATAACATTATGCCCATACATGGCCATGAGACACTGAAATGGTTTATGGCTTAAACATTTTTAAAATCACTGAAGGAGTTTTTTTTTCCACTGTAGCAAACTGTGCAAAGAAGTAACTGCTCCCTGAAGCCCACCCCTCCTTGAATATACCTTCTAATTTGGACTGTGAGGAGAACTTGAGATAACATAAAGGTGCTACTATTGTCCCAGCAGAAGAATATATCCATAAGTGTGAGTGACTGGAATGTTAGTGGCTCAGACAATTGTGGTGCAAGATGACAAAGTGCAAAGGTGCTGAGGATGTGCACAGCCATCACCTCAGGCTACAAGCTGGTTAAGATAAGGAGGGAGGCAAATCCTGTAGGGCAGAGTAGTGTTTCTTCACCCTCACACAAATGGCTCAGCTGTGATGACTCCCTTTGGGGGTTAGCTACCTCAAGATAGCCTGAAGATATTAATCTGTGCTGATGGGCCATAATTGGCTGAACTGTGCTGATGTTACACGCGCGGCTGTAACCCCTTAGAAAGTGTCAGAGACTCCCGAAACATTCCATGATCCAGTAGTACATCATCCAGTGCAAAACCAGGCAAGTACCTGCCCACCCAGGCGAGGTACTGGGGCATTCCTACCTAGTCTAAGCCTAATAAAAGCCATCATGGACTTCACCCAAAAATGAGTGCTTCTTCCCTCACCACTCTGGACTTCACTAGCCGATGGACTTTTGCCCTTACCATATAGGACTTGCCTCACTGCCCTGCGCTTCCTTCAATGGAACCAGACTGCAAACCATCACTTCAACAAGAATGCAAGGATGTTGCATTCTGATAGGGACAGAAATGATGACCCACTCCAATTTCAGGGTGCAGGCAGGAATGGCCGCTTTATTGAGGGGGCGCATGGGACTTTTATAGGTTCGGGTTGGAGGGTTCTGGAACTAGGGAGAAGTAACGGGCGGAGTTAGGGCAGAACGCAACACATAAGGAAGGGAAGGGTGGTGACCGTGACATACAAGGGAAAAACTGGGAGGGGCCAGCCTTATAAGGGAGTGGTGCACTGCCCCACAGGCTGTCCAATAAGGGGACAGGGATGCAGCAACCAATCACAACAATTGAACAATAGAAATGAAATAGAAACGGAATAATGCCTATTCTAATACAGAATGTTGCTAACCGGCTAACAAGAACATTTTAAAACTTTTAAAATGGCAAAAATGGTGGCCACTGGTCTGTTTCACATGGATCGGGTCCGGCCCCGGTCAGATCTGGTTTTGGTTTTGTTTTTCTCCGGTCCCAGTGCCGATCCTATGTTCTGCTGCTTCCACTGTGTGAAATCATTTGGTGGTTCTCCCACACTAGGACTCTCATCACTGAGACCAAAAGAAGAGGGTCAACAGGATGCTGTTGGAATCCACTGAGTGGATTAATTATTTTTTTCTAATTAATTTGTTTTTCTGTCACTCTCTTTATCTACCCCTTTCTCTCTTTTCCCTATTTCTTTCTATGTCTCACGCATACTATTAAATAGAAATCCATACTATTGACTTTGGCATATGATCTCATTCACACCTTAATTCAGGCAGAGGTATCTCTTAAATAATTTTAAAGAACCTGAACTTAACTATGGCGGCAGAATGGAGCTGAACAGATAATTTATTGCGTCTCCAATACGGGATCAGCTACTTAATTCCTGACAGAGCATGTTAAACATATACTCAAGAGATTCCATAACCTCCTTAGGTAACAAGTTGTGCCTCAAGTGTGTCTGTTAAATTTCCTGACATTTGAACTGAATAACAGGTATTTCAATTTAGTCACATTTTTTCTTGTTTAGTCATAAATTAAAATAACGGGGGTTTTTGTTACTTTTGAGTACCTGTGTTGGCATTTTGAGACAGTTAATATCCTGCTCAGTCCTCACTTGAAGCTAAACAGTGCCTGTGTTTTTGAATCTTTCTCACCAAAGTGGGAAATGACTAACCAAAGAAACATCCTATAGAAAAGGATGGGGGACTTGCGTCGGATTATAAGCTCAATACATCGGTGTCACAGTGTGACAATATAATATCCTGTAGAAGAGGAAAACATCATGCTGAGATCTACAGTCCTTCTACTATTCACATCACTCACTTATAAGAATGATATTTAATTTTTTTCCCCTTGTCTTCATGGTCAATGTAATATGCGTTTTCATCTCTTAAGGCAAATATGCATGCTCAAAACAAATGTCTTGCTTTCAAAAAGCTGAAGGTTAAAAAAAAAACCATATGCCCTTCAGATTAAGACCAGCTTCTTAAACATGGGCTGAAGAATGATTATATAAGCCTTTTAACTCTCAGTTCTTCCATCACAGGTTTTACCATGTTTTACCATGTTTTTTATTTCTCATAGCTTAACCCTGTGCTTCATTGTATAGAGGTGGCTTTGGTGCCATAAAGACTTGGATTTTCTTAGCAGTTTGGGGAGGTTTTGTTGGGTTTTTTTTGTTTGTTTTGTAGTTGTTTTTTGCTTGGTGGGTTGTTTGGGGGGGTTTTTTGGGGTATGTGTATACATGTATATATACATGTATATATGTATGTATATGCATATATATTACATATAGTAAGTCATTAAAAATGCACAATTGTACTAATGAACTTTGAGTTTGATGCAATTTTCTCATTATCAACATTCAGTGTGTCTGGCCAACTCCTTTGTCATGCAGTTCATGTGAATATTGAAGAGGCTTCAGTAAAGCCCTACCAAGACAATTTCTTTTTTCTTAGGTAATTCCTTAAAATATAGCTGAAGGTGCAACTGAAAAAGAGCTCTTTGTGGCCTTTCCTCATACCACACATTCATGTAAATTTTATAATCATATTGCACTATGATACACGTTGCATTCATTCTTAGCCTACTGATTAGTCCTTTTACTCTTTTTATTTGCAGTTTATTTCAGCTGCAGAAAATACAGCACACTTCCTAAAGGCACAGATTAAACTGAAACAACTTTTTTTTTATTCGGCCCCTTACTCTACCTGGACAAATATAGAGAAGTCAAAATCAGGTCTCTGGTTAGGCTGATGCATACACTCCAGGGGAACCAACATTTCATCCCAAAGGACCACATTCAGACTTCAGTTGCCTTTCATCTCTGAAAACTAGTAGGCACAGACAAAGTAAACCATACTTTCTATTAACTGTTTCTTGAAAGGAGTGAAGGCAACACCTATATTTTCTCAGTATGGTGCAATGCCTAGGTTATGATAATATTGGTATTATATGTAATGTTGATACATTACTACACATGTACAAAGTAGCACAGTGTTGCCCCTCACAGAAAAACAAAAAATATTCCTAGTTTTCATCAAATCACTGTTTCATAATGTTGCCTTAAGGAAGGGAAAAAAAACCTTTCCAAGACAACTTTATATGGGTAAAGCAGAGAAGAGTTCTTTACTTTTAGGATTTCGGGGTACAGAATATAAAGGAGTATAAAAGAGTATATAAAGTATAAAAAGTATAAAACAGTACAACACGTGTTGATAAGTAACAGATAGAAA